>PIJE02000060.1:250085-705769 GCA_002895965.2 Coryphaenoides rupestris | reverse complement strand
GACTCCTGTTTAATGCATGAAGTCCTGATCGGTTGAGAGATGAAGGGGAGGGGCCAACAGTGATGGTGAGAGAATTTAAACGGAGACATAGATCGATGATTAATCGGGGAATCTATAGTCTTCCTGATTTAACTTTTGCTTTAGCTACATATGGATCTAAATCCTCCTCAGAGAATATTAATGTCATTGATGGCCTGCGAAAGACAAGTGTGAGAAGTTTCTCAAGTTGTGATTCAATTTTGTTCTTGTTCACAAATGTGTTAACACCCTCGAGTGAGAAAACAATTTTGGCTTGTTTGTTTTGGCTTGTGTGTGACAGCGAGATCTGTCCAACCCATTCTGGTGTATTGTGTGTGCAGGAGTGCAAGGCAGAATGCTGTCGCAAGATTGATATTGGAGCGATAGAGAGACAGTATAACAAACAGAGAGAGAGAGAGAGAGAGAGAGTGGTGGCCAGAGACGGAGAACAGAACTTAACGGTCCCTTCATATAGCTGCTGTGTGCGCAGACCACACATACACACACACACACACACACACACACACACATGCAAACACATACCGTACACGCAGGCACGCACACACACACACACACACACACACACACATAGACACAAACACGCGCGCACTCACATGCACACACATGCACACACATACCATACATGCAGGCACATACACACACATACGCATAGACACGCACGCATGCACACGCATGCACTCACACACCACATACGCACACAAACATACACTAACAAATATGCATGCACGCTCACTCTCACTAACACATGCATGAACACACACACACACATCACACACACACACACTGTCTGGGTCTGAGCAAGACATTTTGTTTCTCAGCAGGGGGTCAATGAGTCATGAAGGACAAGCAGTATTCTGGATTTAAATTTGCTTTATTTTAAAAAACAAATAGACCTGAATTAACATTGACTTAACTTTGGAATACAAACTGTGGAAAGATATAACACTGGCCAATACAACTCTCTTCCAATCATCGCTTTAGTGAAAGGCAGTACAACCTTAGGATCTTAAACCAGAGTCAGAAGAAAGAAGCTCAAAGAAAATAAGGTGAGCACTGGTGTCTGAAGCCCTCTGAACACATGTAACAACTCTTCTTCTGTGTTGATCTGAACAGATAAAGGGACTGGTGGTAATAACGGCGATGTATTCAATTCTGCATGCTTGCTTTTATACATTGTTTTTTATTCACTGTGTGCCTATATGTGTGCGTGCGTGTGTGTGTGCATGTGTGTGTGTGTTTTATGTGGATAATGTAGGCCTTAAACAAACAGAATGCATTTTAACATTGTCACGTGTAGCAGGCGAGTGCATATAGGCAATAGTAGGAAAAAACATGGTTTAACGCTGGAATTAGTCCACAAAATCAACTTCATTAATGAATGTTAATCAATGTTGAATACAATAAATCATTCGTATCAATTTTAAACTAAAAGTAAATTCATATAATTAACAATGACACATCTGTGTTAGGTGTCCATATTCAATGTTAAGCCCATCCATGTTAAATGTTCAGGTTAGGTGTCCATATTAGGTGTTCAGAAGAAAGGAAGAACAAATGGTTTTCATCTTCACAAAAATGGCACGGTGGAGCTTGCTGATTGTATTCTTAACATTCTTGTCTAGATATTTCCTCTACATTTGGCTCAAAGTGAAGCATATGTATTGTGATTAAGCTCACCTTGAAAGACAGAACATAGAAAGCCATCTCTGTAGCACACACTGAAACAAAAGTAATATTCTAGCATTGAGTATCTGTAAACCCAATCATCCATAAAAATGAGTGACCAGCTTTACTAATGACGCAAAGTAGCCTATCCTAACATTGTAGATTTGCAAAGTAAATGTACATACACCAGAGTGAATAAAAAGCACTATTTCCAAATATGTAACTTTTCTTTCTTTCTTGTAACATCTTATCTTCCACTGATCATAAGTGGTGGTGATATATTTGATGACGTGTAGAATGTGGTTTATTTCAGACTGCAGTGCTCCTCTACTAGTCCTCCATTAGTGACTCGCCACCTATTGAAATGTGGCCTGGTGTTGCTTGGAGTTTGGAGAGGCTCAGTCATTACCCAGCGCTGGGAGGAGAGACCCAAACATCATCATCATTATCTTGGAGGAACGGCGAGGAGAACGGCATCGGCAAAGTCTTTGAACCTTAAGAAAACACTTCACCCAGAGAGGAAGACGGTGGACCCATGGACCAAGATTACAGTTTGTCTGAGTTTGGCTCCGGTAATTATAACTCAGAGAATATATATATATATATACTGTAAGATTCTTTCGAGATTATGTAAGAAAAAAGTCTTGATTTTTTTCCGTAAACAGTACATCCTAAAATACCATAATATTGGAAAAAGGAGCCATAGATCAGAACCTTGCATAATTAGGTAACCACACTCATCCCAGTGATTCAACAGTCGTTTGGACTACTAGAGCTTACAGAGGTATTCCTTTCGCTCTGCATTTGTGGTCAGAATGTGATGTGATGAAGTTATTTGGTCATCACAAGCTGCAGCATGGCTGTTCAAAACTGGCCAGGAAAGGCTAAATATAAATATATAATGTACCCTTACACTCAGTGACTTGTGCTATTCCACTAGAACACTGGCAACAACCTTTGGTACTGTTTTTACCAGCGAACAGTAATACGAGGTACTGTAGCTTAACAAATGTTGCTCGGAAACACCGTCCAATTTCATCATGGTCGCATTTTAAAAAAATACACTGGTGGTCTTTTTACTTTTTGTGGACCTTTTTCCTCTCCCCCCCCCGCCCCCCCAGTCCTCATAATTTCTGACACTGGTTATTACCAGAATTTCTATAAATTACTCATTTGCTGGCAGAAAATGTTGACAAAAAAAAAGAAAGGGTCCCCATTCAGACAGCCAATACTAATGTCTCCTTATATTGTAAATGATGTTATATGATTATTATAATGGAGTCGTAAGGTTTATAAGACAAGAGATCCCCTCTGACTGGGTTATGTGCTATCTATATTTAATAAACCCCAGCGTTGAATCAACATGACTCAGGGATGTTTGTACATTTGTACCCTTTTTCACACAGGTGTCATCGTAGGACAAATGCAGGCTTGGCTCTCGGGTAGTTTTATGGTTCTGCTGATTTTATGAGCAGGTTGTAGGCTAAACTAGTGAAGATTAAGTCTACTACCTGTGCCCTGGTAATGAGCAGAACCATAATTAACATTATGAGTGTCCGCTTTTGTGCTGAACGGCAATTTCTGCACTGTGACCATTCTAGCAGTGTCGTTTGTTCCAAACATTTATTTATTCGGACTTGGACCAGGGATTTTACGTGTAAAGCTTAAATGCAGCGGGCCCACTACTCTTTGGGTACTTTTTTGTAATTAGTGTTTCACCAGCGGGAAGCTAACTATACGATCAGCACCTAGCTTCTCACAGACAGCTGCTTGGCAGTTGCCGGTGGTGAATCAACAGCCTCCGAATCAAATCAATCATTCAGTGGTGCAGAAATGTTTTGACAACTTTCCGGCGCTTTGTGGTGGAAAAATGAGTTATCAGGCGAAAGAATCACAAATAAAGATGTCCATGCAGGACAATGGCCACCACACACAACATGGTTGTCTCTGACTGGAATATAGGCTGTATTATTAAACAACATGTGTAATAACCGCATGGCAGATGTTTTTAATTCAAGCGTATGTATTAAGGGGAACACACCGAGAAATAACTCTCACATTAGATAAACCTTGATTGGGCTAGTATCTGTTGTTTTTTGCAGGTGCTTCCAAAGATATAGTTGTTTTTTTTACGGGGGCCAAAGACTTTCATCGATTTTTGCAGCACATTTATCGTCAGTGGTTAACGGTTAATGAACCGGGTTAGTTGTCGGTCAGAAAAAAGTCAGAATTAGCAACCCTCGTCGAGAGTAAATGTTAGCGCCAGCTCCAGAGCCACCTCTAAAGGTCAATATTCGGAGGGTGGGTGGTGGGGGGGGCGGGGGGGGGACCCATTGTTAAGCAGACAGGTGGTCCTTTTGCTTTTTAATAGCCGTCTCCCAACGGGGGTGGGGGGCGGGGGGGGGCGGGGGGCGGGGCGAAGGTCAGTTGAGCAGTGTTAGAGGTATAGGTCCTCCTTTCTCGTTTCCTTTCCCTTGCTGCTGTGATGCTGCACGTCAAATAAAGGGCAGCTGACAGCCAATAAGTTGCTCAGTATTACACACAGCGCTCGGGAGGCCCGAGGGTGGTGGTGGTGGCGAGGTGGGTGGGGTGGGTTGGGGGGTGGGGGTGGGAGGTTGGGGGCAACGGGTGGAGAGGGCAGAGGTGCTCCGCTGACTGATAGATTTAGAAGGCATCGGAGCACCACAATAACAAATGATGATTAATGTCTGCGTGTCTGTGATGGATGGCGAGAGCGCGGGCGTGTGAAATTGTCTTTAATTGCGCTGTGTACAGATCACTTGCTTCTGTTTTGGTCTGTTCCCGATGACATTCGCTGTGAGTGAATCCGTTTGATTCATAAGGCAAACGTATGGTTCAGGAGTCAATGGTAGAGGCTTACACGCCGAGTACGTTATGCAGCTGAAGGTGCATTTGGTTTGTTTTTATAAATAATAAATAATAATACGAACAGAAATGTATGGGGACCTGAGAACACTGATTGCTTAAAGGCTGATAAATTATATTTACTTGCAAAGGCATACAGGGCAGTAGGTGTTTGCCAATTATTCAATCGTGAGTTCACCATGGTTCACTGGCTGCTATTAGGTATGAATATTCATGTCTTACGGTTAAATGCCAAAGCACTGTTACATCTGTTCAAAAAGCTCACATGCAAAAGTAGAGCAAAAGCATGTCCTTGTGCTCACCTACCGACTTGACACCCGCTCTGTGTGTCCAGCTGGGAGGCGAACACGCTTGCTTGGCACTGCTACCCGATCTCAACATGATAAATACTGTGTTTAAAGCCACATTAGCCGGCATAATTCCACACAACATGGCTCAGAGTCGTCTATATCACGCTAATGAAGCCAAAGGGCCAATGCATAATTCATGAATTTCCCCCCAAATTCTTCGTACATGCTTCCTCTCCCTCACTTTCCCTCCCATCCTCTTACCTCCCTCTTTCTCATGGTGTTCTCCTTCACACTCTCTCTCTCTCTCCCTCCCTCCCTCCCTCCCTCCCTCCCTGCGTCATTCTCTCCGTCGCTCCGTGTCTCTGGAGCTTTGGTTTAGCTGATCAGCAACTTGGCTCGTTATGTGTTGATTTAGGATCTCTGACTGCAGACCATATGCTCCTCCACACCCTTAAGCTACATTCATTTGAAAAGTTCTGGAGAATACAGAGCCATCGGACAGCCGTTTAGTTCCATGCGGATTCTCTCCGGCCTGCTTCTTAAACGTAGAATCCCACTGGTGACCTCGACCACACAGATTATTCCACCTTAAACGAATGCAGTTTCAGGTTGATCAATTTCACTTATTATCTAATATGTTGGGGTTCTTTTCCCGGGAAGACTGGACCCAAATGTGCCACTCCATGAATGCCCAGACGTGAGGACAGCTTCTTCCAAAGAGAATTGACGACTTCTTAACTAATTACTGACCCCGTATCAACTCTTACAGAGTCTCTTTTACTTTTTTACTTTTGTAACACTGCACTAACTCTCAACATTTTTGTTCTATTTAAAATAAATTATCATCCCATAATCAATCAGTTGATAAAAAAAGAAGGTAAAAAAAGATTTTTTGCTATCTTTCAAACAACATTCACAACAATCTTGGCATGATCATGACAATGATAAAAATGTCCTTCCATAACCAATACATTCATGGTGATTCTCACCCCCAATCTCTCCTCTTGCTAGCGGTCGTTGCTTCCCCTAGCGTTCCACTCAAGTTCGTATCCAAATATTACTGTACAGATCAGCACTTACTGTTGTCTCGCATGACTCCCTTTAATAAGTCATCTGACAACCGCAGATGATGGCAAACACCCAGACGAGGTCACTTAAATATCACAATCCTCAAAGGAGCAATCTGAGTTGCAATGTTGCTGCAGAAATGTTATCGTACTGTACTGTATAGTTATGATAATATGATGAGTTATGATACACAAGGGTGTTCCTGGAGGTGCATCAGTCAAGTTGTTGTTAGAGGCACGACAGCTTGGTCCTGCGATGCAAATAAAAGTACACACAGCAAAAAGTTAATTTCCATCATGATGAAGGTGTGCTTGGCAGTTTTTAAACAATGAAAAATAATAGAATATTGATGATTGATGATTCGGAAAACTTCAACATTTTCAAAGTCAGTAAAAACTAATTGCAAAGTCAGTAAACAGTAATTGTTATGCACATGGAGGTGTATGTGTTTTTCTCCCCTAAATCCTGCTACTGTAGAAAATGCGCAATAAATATTATTATTAATGCACTTATTATTCTACAATGTTCGTATTGAACACCAGACCAAAATAGAGCAGTGGCAACAGAGCTGCGTCTAATCACAGATTACCTGTCAAGATACCCACAAATTGAGAGCATAAACCCTCAGATAGCTCCAATTTAGTGTTTCCATGGTTTTGCTGCAGTCTCAACTAAGCTGCGTTGAGACCGAATGGTAAAGCCTCATACTATACAAGTATGAGGCTTTTTTTTATTTTAAAGTATTTTCATACAGAGATAGAAAATACTTCTGTTGAAACAGATATGTTCGAGGACAGTGGTATCTCTCTGGTGCTTCTTATCTCTTCTTGCAGGCAGAAGCCAGAATAGTAGCTTTGTTTACAAAAGTGCATGCAGTCACTCTCTGTTGTCTGTTTTCCAGTAGTATTGATCTTGTAGTCACATTGGAGCTCATCGTATTGGTGGTCTAACAAATAAACAAATTTGCTTGTCTTCTGAAGCCGCCACCTTGCCACGCTCAAATGAGACTTCCATCTTCCATCCATCCATTCCCGTCCTTATCCGGGGCCGGGTTGCGGTGGCAGCAGTCCCCCCAGATTTCCTTCTCCAGCTACACTCTCCAGCTCGTCCTGGGGGATCCCGAGGCGTTCCCAGGCAAGATTAGATATATAATCCCTAATGCTGGGTTCTGGGTCCGCCCCGGGGTCTCCTCCCAGTCGGATGTGCCCGGAAAACCTCTAAGGGGAGGCGCCCGGGAGGCATCCTAATCATAGAATTGAAGACCTCCATCTTGCCCCTCTCAAATAAATTTCTTTCCTAGTCCGGACAAACATCTCCATAATAAAACAGGAAACCCTGCTTATCTCCACCCCTCGCATTTGCTGCTTTCCAGCGCAGGCTCTGTCTCCCTCCAGAAGTTTGGCTAAAGCATTGTAAAACTTGGGGATCCGAGATTACAAAGACTGTAAGACGCTCGATTTGGATGCCAGTGCCCCGATTTCAGCCAGAATACACAGACATTGAATTAAGGTCAATGGATGAAAGACGGAGGCTGAAGAAGCTCAGCAAGACAAAATCATGGCCGAAGCCAGATCAAGAATTTTTATTTCTGACTGCCGGTGGTGTTCTTGCAAAAAGTGCAAGCAGATGCCGAACAAGGACAAATGTCTAGGCCAGAGGGGCCAAATGGATCACTCTGGGTAATGTAAGTAGACCTAGGTAGGTGATTAATAATATGTTGGCCGTCTGCAGTTGTAAGGAAGGCCTTTTTGAGCTTTATCTCTGATACCATCTGGATAAGAGTGTGCTATAGGTAAGATCGATAGCATACCTAGGCTATATTAAGCTGACGGGCCAGATAGTTTGTTTCACAGAACCATCTGGGAAGTCGTCATTGGAAACTGTTTGGATAAGGGTTGTCACTGTCACAAAATACTTGGCAGGTGATTGGATTAACCATCTGCCAATCGCCATGGTTGCATCCGAACTAACAGTTGCTTCTCGCTTAAACCACACCCATAGCCGCCAGTACAACACCGATTGGTCCAAACCACTGGTGGTTCAAACAAACGGATAGCCTGAAACCAGACTGATCTTCAGAGAGAACCAGAATGTGATCGGAATGGTCTCACAAGACTAGGCTATATTATCTAAGAACTATCATTTGAGTGTCATTTGTTAAAAATGCCATTTGTCAGGTATGCCAATAAACAAAGTGGCAATATACTGATCACTGTGGGTATACAGGAATACTGTACACTATATTTTTCGCAATTGTATTTAGACATGTTTCAAGAGTCTGGAAATCGTTGGTTTAGGTATATTGAAAGTGCTTGAAATTTGCTTGAATGGTACTCTTAAAAGCTGTACGAACCCTGAATGAAGCATAACAAAATTGAGTCACTTTGGTGCATATTTCAGCATCACACTGTGGTTGACCTACAATGCACCTATTCAGACAGTTAAACATAATACTTACCAGTTGCAGAGAACCCAAGTATCCTCTCAGTCACTCAGGCTTGAAAAAGGCCGGACTAAGTACACTTCAGCGCCACTGGTTACAGCTGCAGCAAGGACGGCATATGAAACCACAAGACACAGGCCCGAGAGGCGAGTTACACCGTTTAATCGAAGATCTATTTTTTACACATAGTATTTTACTGGGTGCTTGGAATTTCATTTTGTGAAAATGTCGGTATTAGTGGCGTATGGAAGACAAGCACAGTGTGTTTGAAGCGTGCCAGATGCCTGAGGTCTAGGAGGAGTCTCTTGTCCAGGATGAGTGATGACCAAACCTTGCACGCTGCAGAGTTGATTGTCAGCCACTTATTTGGCTGTGGTGATGACAGGTGTACTCCACACCGGCCTCCTGCCATCGCCGTGGAGTACACAGATGTGGAGCGATTTCCACCGACTGCGCATCTAAACAATGGGTCTGTCAGACAGCCTGTCAGTCATTTAGAGATATTTCCTTTTTTTTGGACTGGCTGCCATTGCTTTTGAACAATGGAAGAGCAATTGTAGTGAGTAGGAACTTTGACATTATGGTAAATCAGGGACAGTGACGTCAGGAGATTACCTCAGTGCTGTCTCCACATGATGCCCACCAAACATGATTTGTGTCATCGACTTCATCCATGGCATGGATGCAGGATTCATCTTTTTTTGTATGGGCCAGCAGTTTTTTCTTCAAATCTGTGTTGTATGCAAGCAGGACACAGACACACAATGACATACTGTACATGGGCAACATATTGACTATAACGATTTGTGATTTCACCTAATTTTGGACAGATGCCATAGGGCTGCACGATTAATCGTCGTAAAATCATGATCTCGATTCATGTGATCTCATTTCTAAACGACAACTACTCTGCTGCAAATGGGGCATTAAGGACCATTTGCTGCATTTAATAAACTCAAAGATACTAGATAGTAGGGATGCACCTGAATATGAATATGTTTTTTGGGAAAGCACAGGTAATGCGATGTAAACATAATAATTTGACCCGAATATACGCATCATTTTTCAGAGAACAAAAAAGTCTGCTTTATTAAAATCTGTTCATTTCATTGTGGATGGCATCAAGATACAAATATCCTGTTTGCAGCATCGGACAACTGCCTTAAACCTAATTCGCACCACGTCACTAATGCCTAATTCACATCACATTACTAAGATTTTGGAAGTTGCAAACTTGTGCAGACTAGCGCAGTCCTGTGAGTGCTGGTCGGGAATGTAAACTGCTTATGATGCGACGGAGAGGCTCGCCGATGCGTCAGATGATATCTACCACAGTAAATATGTGGACCTGTTGGGGAGTCCAACCCGTGTTAGAGCAGACCGACAGTCCTCGATCCACGGGTCCCAAGCAAATAAAAAACATGATTCTAATCTTGCCATGGATCATTTTTCATAATGCTCCTGAACCAGATGGAGAACATTAAGCTCCTCAGCCTCAACAACATGATTTAGTCCCAGTGTCAGAGCTGCAGACTTCGTGGCTGCTGAACTGGTTGCGTCTGTTACCTAAACAGTAACCAATTAATGTTGTATAATCAAACAATATTCAATGCATTGTGATATCACATGCTTTCAAACAATACTAAACATTGTTTAGCTGATAGTCCACTATTTCATTACCCATGATAGGGGTTAGCAGAATGAGCGTGTCCATACTTTCAATGCAAAAACTCCTTGACACTGTCTCTCATACGCACTCATATCCTTTTGTCCCCTAGATGTGTGTTCTGTGAAGTCCTGTCTAGTGCTAGACCCATTATGAATGAGTCTCTAACAACTGTCTGGGTTCCTGACTACTTTAGGTCTGCTATTACCCAGCCCCTCCTTAAAAGATCATGGTCTATTTAGCAGCTACTGGCACTCTTGTCCTCATGGCACTTCACTGGCTGACAGTGAAACAAAGAGTTGATTTTAGAAATCGAAATACTTCTGTTGAAGTTTTACATGGTCTTGCCCAAACCTATATATTTCAGAGCTTTTAACTCCCCTCAGAATCTCTTGATCTGTTCGATCCTCCAATCAGGGGCTTCTGTTTGCTCCTCATGCTGGACTAAAGGCCTCGGTGGAACCCCTCCCCCCCAATGCGGTCTTCCCCTTCTATTGAGGGTTTCAAAAAATCCACTTGGTCAGACAGGCTTTTTACTGGGTTTTTTCTCTGTTTTTATCACTCTGTGAACAGGCATACAGTCTGTTCTTGTTCTTTTATCATCATGTTATGGTCTTATAACTTGTTTTTTATGTGATGAGGTGCTATATTGCTACTTACTTACTTACTTGCAGATTCAACAGTCTGGCCCAATCAGCTATTTCTGTGTATGTGGTTCCTGTGTATGTGGTTCCTCTTCCTGTGAAGAGCGTTGCTGATGCAGCCAGCAGGCTGTTCTCAGGAACCGCTCTGATACTGGGGGACGAGGATCCATTCAACCTCGATCTGGCTGGGATGCGTGGAAATTCTTTTATATTCTTCCTAAGAAGTTCCATGAGTCTGGACTCATTTATAATCCACGTCCCGTCATCCGATTTCACTGGTTGTCTGCCTGACCACTCGCAGAGGTGGACGTGCTGCTTTCTGGTTGTAAGCTAGTGCTCTCTGGATCTGGGAGGGCTTGATCAGCAAAAGATCATGTTGTCCAACATCTCTGACAGCTCAAAAATCTGCATACTCAGTTCTGTGTCTGTGTGAGCCATGTGTTTTGGATTTCCTGAAGTTGCCTGCAAGTTTCCTGAAAGTTTCCTGAAAGTTTCCTGAAATATAATATAAAAAGCACACACACACACACACACACACACACACACACACACACACACACACACACACACACACACACACACACACACACACACACACACACACACACACCTTTGACTGCATGTGCATGGTTTCTGGAACAGCTTTTCCAAAAACACAAGAAACACACTAGGGATGTGTATTCCAAGCAAAAATACAATTCGATATACGCTGCAACCATTCAACCAGTTTTCAAATATTCGACCACTGGCCCCCTCCTCCTCCACCCTCCCCCATGACACGCAAGAGAGTTTTGATTCTTTGCCCGAACCCGAGACCTGCCCATGTAGAGTTTACTCTCCATTTCCTACGGGCCTGGGCTTCCCCCATTGCTCCACCTCCCGCACCTCAATTCACTTGTTGCACACACACTACTTAAGTTATTAATTTTGATTATCATTTGTTGTATATTATAAGACCTTGCCTATGTGCCTTGCTCAACTATATTAGGCTATGGCTGTCCAAAGTTAATTGTTGTGTGCACAAAGTTCACAAACACAGTGTTTGTGAAGTGTTCACGAGATAACAGATCAACTTTGCATAAAAGCACCGCCTACTGACCAATCAACTCTCTTGAAAAATGGCATCACTATGCCAACAAGATCCTGTGGACCTCGGTGCGCGAATAGTGAGAGGGTCTCTTATGAAGGGAAGAGTTTTTATAAACCGACAAGATCCCTGACCCCTTTATGAAAGAGGTAGATTATCAGCCGAGGGAATATCTTATCATTGTCATCTTCTTGAGCCCTTTGTTGCCAGTGCAACACAAAGAAGTTACAATGACTGATTTGAATGATGTTTTTTTATTTGTTCAGGTTGCAGCTGAAAGAATAAGACTAAAATTGTGTTACACGCCATAAGAATACATCTTAACAACGCATTCATTTAATGGCATACACAGTTGTAATTATAATCACATCTACTCATGCCCTCATGATAGGGTAGCCAATTGATAAGCTTATGAAGTTATGCATTCACACAGTCTGCAATTCCTTCCTGCCTTTGGCAGCAAATGTTTCTTTTAGCCTGGATTATATTTATTAATTCTTCATATTAGTTTAATATAATAATTTGCCTGTCTTGGGTAAAATATGCGGCTTTGCTGATTGATCATATGGTGAAAACTCCATCCCTTTTACATGAACGTGATCATTGCTAGATTGGAAAAACCAGGGTTGACTTAACGAGTTGATAGGTTTTGGAGGTGTGACAACTTCCAACCATTTGCTTACCATAATTGTGATAGTCAGCTCATTGCAGATAAATCTGTTATCAAGTTATCCTGAACATCCCCCCCCCCCCCCCCACACACACACACACACACACACACACACCAAGACACATGACACATATTTCTACCAGGATAAACACGCAGGTGCGAAGACTTTTAATGGGGGATTCCTGTTAATTAGATTACACACATTTGCAGTATTGATTGTTTTGTTAACAGCCTTAATCTGAAGCTACTGCTTCACACATTCAGAATGTATGTGTTCAACACAGATAAACCTGCCAAGCAGGCAGTACACCCTGTGGCTTTAGCAATCTCATGATAAAAACGACCATGCACGTCAATGTTCAAGGAAGTCTGGAAATCCACCAGCAGGCACAGCTTTTCTTGAAAAACATTTTCTTGTTTTTGTACTCGGGAGGACTCCGGATGTCCTCCGAATGCCCTTCTGTCTCAGACCAGCGTCTTAGAAGATAAAGAATGACGTCAGCCACGGTGAACTCAGGAACTCAGATAATAAACTGTGGTCCCACACACACAGATTAATCAGTCTCCCCCAGAGGAGTCTGAACCCGTCTTCATGGTGAAAGTTTGTCTTCTCTCCATAACGAGTACTGACAACATGCAGCATGTTACTGTCATGACAACAAATGTCCTTTTGTTTTGTTCTCATAAAAGACCCTTTTTCTTTTTTTACTGATGCATTTATGTAGTAATTATAAATTCTGAAAAAAAGGAAAATGTAAACTGCCAGCTACACTCTCCCAGTAGGGATTAAGCTCTGTCAGCATGACAATTAAAGAGCTATTTTCTCAGGGAGGATTATTCATAATTTCAAACATTCTTGTGATTAATAAAACACCCATCCATAAATTATCTTTTGACTTTTTTCAGCACACACATAGGCACACACACACATAGACATACACACAAACACACACACACTCACTCCTTGGGAAGTAATTAACAGCAAACCCAGTACCTTTTTTCCATTTCAAATTCACGCGTGCACACACACACTAAAACACAACACTAATAAAAGAATATCCTGGAACGTAAGAGGAGCCTGTCGATATATAGATCCATCCACCTCGCTCTCATACAGGCACAACCCAGACACTCATTTCCATGAAAGGTCATTTTTGCCACCGTCTAAGAAGCTGTTTTTCTTGCAGGTCTCCAGGCATCAGTAGAAGTCAAACCTCCTGCACCAACCCAAGGAATAGAAACGCTTAACACTAATTGTTAAATGTCTATACGGCTGTACTACTAAATGCATTGTACTAGTATATTGGACATACATTTACATTTACATTTACATTTAGGGCATTTGGCAGACGCTTATATCCAATGCGACTTACATTTAGTACATTTGTCGAAAGAGAGACAGCAATAGATCGTTGTGGTACATAAAGATAAGAATAGAACAGGTTTGAAGCATTCCTAATTGCATGGATATTGATTTCCAATGGGGTTTCCATCCAATATCACATTTCTATAGCGCCCTTTAAGGCACTGGCTTCTATTTAATCATGTGCACATCGTCTCATTAATGTGCATGTGAACACACTGATGATGACGTACCAATCAGCTTGCACCCTGCCCACAATCGTCATTGTATTCTGTCCAATGCCACGCTTGCAAATCCAGGGGCCACATTAAGAACAAAGATCATCACCTACGAGACAATGACTCAGCACCACTCCCTGGCCATTTAAGATAAGATAAGATAGAACTTTATTCATCACGAAGGAAATGATTTTGCCAGAGCAACATAAGAATGAAAACAATAGAATAATACATGTACAGTGAATAAGCCTAAAGGACAAATATAGGTAAGATATTTAGTAAACAAAACAAGTTGGCAATGGTATTGAGAAGTACTAATGAGTAGTAGTTTTGCACATGATATGAGGAATATTGCACAGCCCACAAACCTATCCGGTTTTGTCCACCAGAAGACCACCACACCTCTGGACTAGCTCAGTGTTTCAGATGCCTGGGGGGGGCAGGACAGTGCCGAGGCCAGGTGTGGACGGTGGAGCCCAGGTACCTCTCCCAGAGGCCATGGGAGTCTTGCCTGTAAAACATGGAGGAGAAGCTGGTTTCAGCCAGGAGCGCTACCCTGGGCAAGGTGTCCGCTGGATGTCTCTGCAGCATCGACATTGTCAATGTCCTTCATTCTTTCACTTTCAACTTTGAATTTGGCTGCAACTTCACTCGCAGGGCGTACGCTATAGCTGCCTCGGTGCTTGGGTTGTAATTAATTTGCCAAGTTAATGCATAAAGCAGTGCACTCGGGGAGTTGAACCTGGCTGTTTTACCTCAAGTGCAAATCACTCGGCTAGATTAATGAGTCATGCACCGTATTCAGGACATCTCCGGTCTGATATACTGTCTGGAGCCAATGAAGCCAAACTGACAGCAGGGACGTGCTCCCTCCTGTTAGTACACTACTGTACCTTACAGGAGAACTTTAGTTTGCTCTCACCTCTGTTTAGTGGAGCAAATGCAATATCACAGCAGTTTCAGTGATAGCATTCTTATTTGTACGCATAATGTTATTGTAATTGGACAATTCATCTAAAAGCCTGTTGTGCTTTTTACCTACCGTCCACATTCATTTATAATAACTATTGAAGTATTTTTCCCAATATGCTGTACCACTTTAGTCAGAATTATATATTTTCCATTTGGAACCGATCTTATAATTAATTCTTGTGAGACCACAGCATACAGGGAACCTAGGAAAAATGGACGAATTCTATTGAAAAAAACACACAATACTCTTGCAAATTGGACTCCCATAGACCGTTATTCTCGCCGTTTAGACTTCAGAGAATGCACTTGTCATTATTTATCATCCCATGGTCTGGATGAATACACTTTTCTGAAAACACGGTGTGCGTTCAAACCGTATATCGCACAATGCACGCATAGCTCCGCTTAAGTTTAATTAATCACTAGCCAATCTGTAACCAAAGCAAGATTCAAACGTACAGCTGTCAAAGCTTACTTATTATTAATTGGTGCAAGCACAGCTGAGTTAACAACTCGATAAATGCACGACCGGGAAGGAAAACACACCAATCAATCTATTTGGAGATTACTAACTATTGGGAAGAATGGGACGGAGCAGAGGAAAGATTAATGTAATACTTTGTAATGAGTTACCGTGACGGAGCTCTAGCCTTCGCTTCGACGAGGGACTTGAAACGGAAAGCTCTTGCTTCATAACCTTCAAAACGTGTAGGTGTGCATTAAACAGGGTAACAAAACGCACACCTACTCACCGACTGATTATGCTACTACTTAATTGTCGCTGCATGTTAAAGTTGCACGCACAAGTTGTCCATTGAGAGTTGCGTGTTCATAATAAAAGTGATCCGAGTGAGAGAATAACAAGAGAAAATCATCAAAAGAGAGGAAGTCACTTGTGAGTCATCCCCTAACCCCCCCACCCCTCCTCTTCTCCTCTCCCCAGGCTGCGGAACACCACCTACTCCTCCCAGTCCCCATCACGTGTTGGGGACGACTGGGAAGCCGTCAGACACCCTGCACTTTCACCCCCACCCCCCCCCACCCACCCCCACCCAGGAAACGGATTACCGCCGGCTATCCCAGGAGCTGATTCCCGCGGAGGAGGCATGGGGTTGGTTACCTTCTGAGTGAATCCTTCTTTTCCGTGGTCCCTGCGGGCCGTGGGCTGCCACTGCATCACCACGTCCACCAGACAGGATCAGCTTAGTGCACACACACATGCACACACACAGACCACACACACACACACACCACACACACACACATCCCCTTCTCCTGAGCGCTATTATCAGTTAGATGGAGAGATGAGACAGCTCCTAGAGAGACAAGGGATAAGATGTGTGGACAGGATGGATTCTGTCTATCGTAAGCTCCCACCAATCCATTAGCCCCCCGTCCCCCCGTCCCCGTGTCCCCCCCGTCTGCACCGCTAGGTGGCAAATCCTCAAACAAGCTCAACTAAACCGAATCTTACCTGGGCCTGGTTCTATAGGGTTCGCCAGGGTCTAATCCCCATACATACATCCACACATACATACACACACACACACACGCAAACACACACCTCCCACGGCCAGGAACCTATTTTACAGGCGAACAAGGATAAATGTTGGTGAAACAGGGCGTACCGCCACTATCTGTTCTCAATTTGTGTTCCGCCTGTGCCTCTCTCCTCCACCCCACCGTGGCATACTGCAGTGTATTTATTGCATAATGTATTTGTTTTAGGCAATCTCCCTATATAGCATATAAGTTCCAGCTGGGTGTTGTCTGGAAGGGAACAGCGTACCGTGACCCCTTTCCGTTGCATAAAGGCAGAAGGCGTCGTACACAGAGCCCGCCCCCCCCACCCCACCTCCCCCAGGGGGAAGAAGTCATGTTTAAAAATTGTAACAAAATAAAGAAAGAAATGGAATCCACCGCAGTCAGCGTATTTATGTGCATGACCTCAAAATCCAACCGTGGCATCTCTGTGGTCATGGGCGGCACTAAGTCAGAATGACAGCGTCAGGAACACGCCCCCCCCCCCCCCCCCCCCCTCCCCCCTGTCCACAAAGACCTCAGACCAGATCGGTTTATGAGGACAGCGTAGCAGAAGCCTTCCTGCTCCTCTTCAAGTGGCGCCACTCTCCACTTTACCGTCGAGAAACGAAGAAAAGCAACAACAAAAAAAGCACATCTCTGGCTGATGGCCTCTCAGTCTTGTCGCTCGCGCGTTTTCCTCTCCTTAATCAACTGACAGCAAACGTATGCTCGGTTGCCAGGCGATGAAGCGCAAAAAGTGTCTTGGTTGACGGCGTCTCTCGCTCTCACTCTCTCTCTCTCTCTCTCTCTCTCTCTCTCTCTCTCTCTCGCTCTCACTCTCTCTCTCTCTCTCTCTCTCTCTCTCTCTCTCTCTCTCTGTCTCTCTCTCTCTCTCTCTCTCTCTCTCTCTCTCTCTCTCTCTCATGTTGAAGAGGGGAATGCTGCCCTGACAGAATAGCTGCTGATGGATGCTGAAGGGTCAGCAGTGAGCGCTAGAGAGTTGGGGGGGAGGGGTGAGGGGTGGGTGGGAGAGGGTGGGGGGGCGGTGGCGAGAGGAGGGTTCAACCGTCTGTCAATCACAGTGATTTAATCGGACATGAGCTCTGATTCTTTCTGGAGCCTCTCTTAGACAAACAGGCATCTCTGACACCTGATATCACCACACACACATGTCCCAAAAGACACAGACACACAGACACACACACACAGACACACACAGACACACACAAGCAGAAAAAGAGAAGAAAACTATTAGCAGAGCAGGCGGCCAGCGAAAGACAACAGGATAAACAGACAGGTAAAAGAGGGGGTAAACAGGCAGGCAAACAAAACTAGTCGACAGAACAGACACGCATGAAGATTGACGCGCGGAGAAAAGAAAACGTGCTTATTCCGTTTTCTGGGCAGACGGGCAGAAAGGTGGGCAGGTAGACTGGTGAGACAAAGAGGCTTATTCAGCAATGATGAATGGACACTCCCCCCTCCTCCCCCTCCCCCCTCCCCCCTCCCCCATACCATGTAGGGAGAGAGAGAATATTGTTTGTAAGGGGATTAAGGTTTCCACACACACACACACACACACACACACACACACACACACACACACACACACACACACACACACACACACACACACACAGACATGCATGCACACACACACCACACACACACACACACACACACACACAGACATGCATGCACACACACACACGCACACACACACACACACACATGCATGCACACACACCCACCATATTTTGGTTGGCTGAGTAAGCTAATTCTAGTTCTAGTAAGTAGCTTCTAGTAAATACAGTGGATGGCTGTTTTTCTTTAAATACAGTTTCAATATTATGAACAGTCAGAACAGTCTCTGGATATGCATGTGTGTGCGTGCGTGCGTGCGTTTTTACATTTGAATGGAGTATCTCTGTGAAAATTGTGGAAGGAGATAGCTGGCCAAGTTAATAGAGAATGATAAAGAAAGAGAAAATAATTAAGGGTCAGAAGAGCATAAGCTGAGCGTTGCCTAACAGCACGCAACTAACTAACTAACTAACTAACTAGCATGTTGGACACACTGGAACATGGAACGCTCACAATTACACAGAGCATTCTTACGTCCTCCTAGCATCTTAATGTTGTGTGTTGTTATATTGTCTCTTTGTTATAGTGACAAAAATGTAGGTCAGTGGGTTTTCTTTTTTTATTGTCAGTAATTGTTTTTTTATTACAATCATTAGTTATTGTTATACATTTTTACACCATTTAACATTGTCTTGTTTGGGGGATGAAAACAATGAATGTTAGTGCATTTAGCTAAACAAGATGAACGAAGACACACCCACACACACACACACACACGAGCAACAGTGTAAAAGAGGGTAACAAAGAATCAGACACAATGAAAGACGTGTGGCGGATGACAAAAGGCAGACAGAAGAGTCCAACTTATGTTCATTTTCCTCTTCTACTTAAAGTAAGCATTTCCTTTGCAGATTGTGGTATTTGTTTGCTGCTCGCGGCTGATAAAGCTTCATAAGAGAACAGTCTTTGCTCTATTCTATTAGAAGGCACCCAGCCATAAAGCCTTTGCTTAGTAAAGCAGCCACGGGAATATGGCAAAAGTGTTTCCCCTGTATCTCATTGGCAACATGGCTGGAATGGTTTTAAATTGTCTGAGTGAGCAAAAAAAGGAAAAAGAACACATGACAAAGTGAAGAGTAGATATGCACCTGAAACAAGAAGTCACAGCAAATATCTCAGAATGGCTTTTTTCAGAAGGATTTTCTCAAATTGAGGCCTAGTGTGAGTGAGTGAGATGTGATAGAGAGATGAGCTGGAAATCAGGCTGCGTTTTAAGTGGAGTGAGTGTGTGAGCCGGGGGGGATTATTTTTTGTAAGGACTAAGGTGCACCTCGGTGTCGATGGGCACACTGCCGGCGGCAAACGTTGAACTTTTCAGCGAGAGAGCGCGGATGCGGCAGCAGCTCCATGGCATTCCTTTTGTGCAGGCGGGCATGACCGCCCCAGCACCTCTCCAGGCCTGGCCATGCATTCAATCATCTTTTTTTCATTAATGCTGTGCGGGTAATCATTAGATTTGAAGAAGAAAATCCTCTCTTCACGAGGTAGGGTCTGTGGGGTTTTGACTCAGGGCTTAGTGCAGAGGAGGACAGAACCGCTTTGCGGCTTTTTGACTTCGGGCCGCTCACCATAAAGAACTCATAATGACTTTAGAGAAGCGGCTGAGAGGTTCCCAATGAACCGAATCCGAGTGACCGTTTGTAGAGGGTTCCCCAGCGGAGGCCAGCAGCCGGCTGATTGGATGAAAAGACGCCACTTATGCAGAGCGGTGCCTCCAATAATAACGGGCTATTAATGATGTAATGACAATAAATTGACTGATAAATTGAGCTTCTGTGTTGCTAATTGAGTGAACAATAAGGCAGCACATGTTGGGCCACGCTTTCCGTGTGCCAAGACAACAGTGACAAGCTAGGCGACTGTAAATGATGGATGAATCCCAGAGGAGTGTATCTGTCACTCGTGACTTTGGGGCGGAAGTGAATGGAAAAATCTGCATAAGCAAAGTCCCCCGGTGTTTTGGAGCAAATCATCAAGTTTCGTTTGTGAGTCTGACAAGAACAGATGCATCGAACAAATTCAAGGTCATTCAATTACAACAGCAATGATAACACAAAGACTACCGTTTGTTTTGCTCATCATAAAAGTTTGCAGTTGTACAGAGGAGCGAGCCTATCGGGATGGACAGGTGTCCTTGGAGAAATTCCAGCGTGACTGCCAGTACTCAGGCAGGATGGCCAGCTGCCACCGATAGAACCAGAGTCCCCAGGCAATCCCTGCCTGCCTTTTATTTTTCTTCTGCATTATGACAAATTCATACCTGACGAGCAGGCCACTTAATCAACTGGTGAATTGTTTATCATCATGTGCTGCAACAATGATAATAAAATGCTGGCTTGGGCTAGAGGCAACGTGATTTCTTTGGAAAAAATGATGTTTGCTATGGAAACATCATGTTATCACTAAAGAGCAAGCATGGGTCCAGAATAATCATTGACCGCAAATCTGTTTTAAACTATAATGAGTTGTTGATGAAACGCAATAATAATCAATCATACTAATATTGATCATCATTTTACTATGTAATGGAAGGAGTCTCTGTATGTGTGTGTGTGTGTGTGTGTGTGTGTGTGTGTGTGTGTGTGTGTGTGTGTGTGTGTGTGTGTGTGTGTGTGTGTGTGTGTGTGTGTGTGTGTGTGTGTATATACGTATGTATATCGATTTTCTGGACTACTATTCATCCGAGCAACTTCACACTTGCCAAGTTTATTGCGGATGACCCAAGGAAATGGCGTGTTGAGTGTTCTTTGGATGAGGGGTCGAGATAAAGCTGCAAGCAATCGTCCCAATGGGCCCGTTCCAAACAGGCACAGAATGGGCACTGCGCTGGCTGGTGTATTGCCGAGGACCCCAGGATGTGCAGTGTTGAGTGTGAAGTGGTTTGACACCCGAAGCCACACAGTCCGTACTGAATGGACACATGACTAGTTATGAATAAATGGTGGTGATGATGGTCAGAGTGATTTTGGTAATGATGGTGGTGGTGATGGTGGTGGTGGTGGTGATGGTGGTGGTTATGATGTTGGTAGTGATGGTGGTTATGATGGTGGTAGTGATGGTGGTAGTGATGGTGGTTATGATGGTGGTAGTGATGGTGGTTATGATGGTGGTAGTGATGGTGGTTATGATGGTAGTTGTGATGGTGGTTATGATGGTGGTAGTGATGGTGGTTATCATAGTAGTAGTGACGGTGGTTATGATGGTGGTAGTGATGATGGTTATGATTGTGTCAGTGATGGTGGTTATGATGGTGGTAGTGATGGTGGTTATGATGGTGTTAGTGATGGTGGTTATGATGGTGGTAGTGATGGTGGTAGTGATGGTGGTTATGATGGTGTTAGTGACTAACACCATCATAATCACTGATTATGATGGTGTTAGTGATGGTGGTTATGATAGTAGTAGTGATGGTGATTAATAATCACCATCACTACCACCATCATAACCACCATCACTAACACCATCATAACCACCATCACTACTACTATCATAACCACCATCACTAACACCATCATAATCACTGATTATGATGGTGTTAGTGATGGTGGTTATGATGGTGTTAGTGATGGTGGTTATGATAATAGAAATGATGGTGGTTATGATGGTGGTAGTGATGGTGGTTATGATGGTTGTAGTGGTGGTGGTGGTTATGATGGTGGTAGGACGCCATGAAAGGAAAGAAAAGCTTTTAAAGATGCTATAAATTAAGCAGAGTTGTATTCTTCACAGTCTAAGTATTCTTGATGGGTGTTTCCCTAGATGTCTTCCTACACACTTTAATAGCATCAGAAGGGTAGCCGCTCTGCAGCAGCGAACTACTGTGTGTCCGTATGCTAAAACGGTGGCTTAGAAAGCACACAGGCTTAGGCTGAGTGACTAGTGGGTGGACGGATTCAGGGCTGTTCCTGGAGGGATCAGGTCTGGGTGGGCTGATGTGTGATTATCGCTGCCTGGTTTTCCCTCACCGCCGGGAGCCAGGCTGCTTCCGGGCCTGAAGGGGGGGATTTTCTTGATGTGTACTTGGCTGGTGGCCTCCCATAAAGGGCTCTCTATGGGCTCTGTTTCAGATGGTCATGCCTCCCTTACCCCAACTCCCCCCACTACGCCAGCCCCCCCCCCCCACGCCCATGCCACATGTGCAAATACACGCAATCATGCACATAGATAAAACACACACAACACACACACACACACACACACATACAGATATGTGTGAGCGCATACACAACCACGGACGCACTCATGTAACACACAGATGCTGATGCACGCACACACGCACGGTGTACCAATGCGTGCACTGCACTGTCATGATCCGCCTTTTCACTCCGTATGTTTCCACTCTTCAACGTCAATCTTTCAATCTATCATCTCATCAGTCACATTCAACTCCACCTGTTTCCCCGTCAATTACCCTTCCTATATAAGCCCCTTCCTTTCCACCACACTCGTCGCCAGATTGTATCTTCGCTAATGAACGCAAGACTCTCAGCAATTCCCAGATCGATGACCCTGTTGCCTGTCCCCGACATACCTGCCTCATTGACTCGAACGATTCCTGTTCTGCCCGTCCTTGTGGCTGTTTGACGAATTTCCGCTTCGACTTCGACACCGCTTCCTGGCCTTCCTGATCATCCACCCATCCCTGACCATCCGTCTGCTGCTACTTCACGTGCTCTGCCCAGTTGACTACCCGGCCCAGTTCTGGACCTGCTACCACCGCCACCAGTAACGTCTTCCGTCTCTTCCGTGCCGGGTACCGCTGCCCCCATACGAGGGGTTGTGTGTGAGTGTGGAGTTCTCCCATGCCCCCCCCCCCCCCCCCCCAGCCACACTCACCTGTTCCCCGCTCCAACATCAACTGATTCAAGACCCGTGGACTCGTGGACCCCCCTACCTTTGGATTACCTATTCACCTGTTTGTTCCACGCTACCCTGTACCGTGCCAGGAACTTTGATAAACGTCATTAAACGTCTTCCTGTGTTGTGCTGCAATTGGGTCCTAAAACACGCCTGTTACATGCGCGCACACACACACACACACGTATGCTGTGTTTCCATATACACAGCGTGTCAGGACAGAGCTTGACCCACTCAGAGCAGCCCGCTGGTGAGGACAGGTTGTGACCGACTGCATGGGAGTTCAGTTTGGAGGAGAACTCCAGCAGGGCTGCCAACCTTCCACATTACTGTTGAAGATTGTAAGTTGAAAGTTGTAAGCGGTATTTAAAGAAAGGGAGAGCGACTCTTTGTTGACAGGATTCTTTGAAATTCAGAGATTTCTGAAAGGGATTTTACGTGGCAAAAATAGATATAACATGAAATATATGCAAAAATATCAGAGATTGTGTCGCCCTGGGTGTATGAAAGGCATGGATAGAGGAGTAGGCAAGGGCACTTCATGCAGATCATTTACATATTTAGCTCCTCTCTTTCTCTTCATGGCGCCAGCTGAGTGATGAGAGTTGCTGACTCTGCGCCAAGTAAGGGTTTGGGGACCAACTCATGTCTATGCTGTCTTTGATTGAAGCGCATGTGAAGCAAGGCATTGAAGCTTGAAGGGTTTCATGCAGAATACTTTTGCACGGTGGTTTAGTTCGCTACAGTGGTGCCACCGCACTCTGACATGGGGGGTGTACGGCGCGGCGAGTATTTGTCGCGTACCAAGTCACTGTCCATCTCCCACGCTAATTTCTATTGCATTTGCGCTTGTTTATGAGGAAGTGGACAATGTTGAATTTCCTCATTCGAAGCCTCCTCCAACTACAACATGAAATGTGAACAAATGTTTTCGCTAGCTCTACACTGGGCTCTATTAGCTGCGTTGGGCTCTACTGCGCTAGGCTCTACGAGCTGCGCTAGGCTATACAGGCACTGGGCTCTACTTGCAGCTGCACTGGGCTATACTGTGTTGGGCTCTACTAGCTGCACTGGGCTATACTGTGTTGGGCTCTACTGCACTGGGTTCTACTGCACTGGGCTCTACTAGCTGCACTGGGTTCTACTGCGCTGGGTTCTACTAGCTGCGCTGGGCTCTACTGCGTTGGGCTCTACTGCACTGGGCTATACAGCGCTGGCTCTAACGAGCTGCACTGGGCTCTACTAGTGCGCTGGGCCTCTAATAGCTGCACTGGGCTATACTGTGTTGGGCTCTACTGCACTGGGTTCTACTGCACTGGGCTCTACTAGCTGCGCTGGGCTCTACTAGCTGCACTGGGCTATACTGTGTTGGGGCTCTACTGCACTGGGCTCTACTGCGTTGGGCTGTACTGCACTGGGCTCTACTGCACTGGGCTCTACTAGCTGCACTGGGCTATACAGCGTTGGGCTCTACTGCACTGGGCTCTACTGCGTTGGGCTCTACTAGTGTGAACGGCAATCCAGGTTGGAAACTGCCGCATTGAAATAAATGATTAAATGACGCATGCAATGAAGTTAATGAGCGCAACACAACCTGGCCAAGTACTCCGGACACACCGGTGTCGTCACATCGACTAAACATCGGAATGGATGCCTTGGATCTCTGAAGTTCAAGAAATGCCCCCTCCCTCCCTACACCTACACACACACAACTGTCCACCAGGGAGACTTGTACCTTGAGGCCAGACAAGATCTTAAAGAGAAGCTTTACAAATCACATGTCCGTCCAGGCTTGCGCCGGGGCCTCTGTGTGCATGGGAGATGCAGTGCACAGATAAAATAGAACTCCGGTTGCAAAGAGCCCGCTGTCACGGCTGTCTGCCTGGGAGACGGGCGACCATTACTCCTCTGGCCTGTCCTCCCACGGCATTACTAGCTAGCCTGCCTCTGTCTGACACACACACACACAGACACACGCACACACATATACACACACACACACACACACACACACACACACACACACACACACACACACACACACCCACGCACAGACACATGTGCACACACACATGCATGGTCACGCATGCACATACACAGACACACACACACATGCACACACACACATGCACATACACACAGGCACACATCACAAAGCTGGGCTGAGGCCTATGTTCCTGGGAGCCTGAGGGTCCAACTTTGCCTGCCCACCAGTAGAAGGGAGGCAGGCTCTGCTTCAACCATGTTGGCGTGTTGTCTGTTTAAAGAAGGGCTTATTTCCCCCTCCCCCACGGCGCTGACTTTAATTACACCAACCTCTCACATCAATTGATTAACTTTACAAATGACAGGAGGTGTTTCTTTGTTTACCAGTCAATTCATCAGTTCTGGGGCCGACAACATGCATGGATCACACAGACACCAGCCGGTATTAAATAAGTACACATTGGCTGGAGGACTTAGGGTCTACCAAGCACATGTTAAATATAATAAATGACTTGGTTTACACAGGTTTTACACACACCAGTACTACCAGTACCGCTGTGGCTGCCACCAGTACTCATTGTCCTCAGCTCCCACCACAGCCTCAGCCTTCAGGACCGGATATTCACTAAATGATTTATTCAGTCACAGTTTTGGTATTCCACATCTGTCATTGAGCAAGATCAGAGCATGGAATGTGGCCACTTTTACAAATAGCGGTCTGAATACTTGTTTTGATTCAGAATTAATTTAGATTTGGTTTTATCTGACCACAATGGAGTAAGGATTCAAACACCCAAGGTCTTGCTGCCTTCTAAATCTTTCAGCCACGACCACAAGCCACACAACTGTCCACAATGTGCTTCCTTTGTCCTCTCTAGTTGATCTGCTCTGCAGGGCAGTGTGTTGTTATTCTGGCAATGGAAAATAACCAAAAATAACAAACCAAATCACACTTGTGAATTTGCCTTTTGTTTTTGCTGCTCCTACATAGGTTTGTAAAACATTGAAGTGAGTTAACAATGCGCTGATGATGACAACCCACTGATAATGAAACACTGTCGAAATCACCTTTCATTATTTTGGTGGTGGTGGTGGTGGTGGGTGGGGGTGGGGGGCGGTGTCTGTAAATAGCCAAGTGGACTTTAGCGGTGGTGAAGACTAGTGGTGGAAGCGGGCTGCTAATATGTATGGCGATGCGATGATTGCGACTGCGATTACCTCTCTTCTCTAATGAGAGGAGAACACGAAGCCCCGCCTTCGGCTGCTGCCCGTCCAGGAGCCGATATACAGCGAGTTACCAGGCAGCCACCGAGAGAGAGAGAGAGAGAGAGAGAGAGAGAGAGAGAGAGAGAGAGACAGCAACAAATTGACCTGGATTTATTGAAGAGGACCACCACGTACCGGGCCACAGTGATGGTTCTTCCTCTATGGTTCCATTGCTCTCTTTGTTTGTTCGTCTGCAGCTCCCGCAGTTTAGCATGCTATTAGAGACCTGTTGTGGATTCCAATAGTGAAGTGAACCTAACACGATACTATTGAGTGCACCGTCCATTTGGCTAAGAGACTACACTCACCTCCTTCTGATGCAGGTCTCATGTTGCACTCAATGTAACCATGCCGGGGTCAGACTACACAATCTTTTTGTTGCTTACGACGGTCACTGTGTCAGATTAGGCGATTACAGAGCGATACATTTGTTGCCGTGACTTGTCAGAAAGACATGTCAGACTACACGTTGGTCACGACCAATAATCGCTTGCAACCTTCGTGACATCATTGGAACGGAGGTGCTAGGCAACAAGAATGTCAACAAACTAGCTAGATGCTAACGGCAGTACTCACCGGGTTGCTGAAGTGCATCTGCTATTTCTCGCCAGCTTTTTTTTCATTCTGTGTGATAGTCCCTTGAGGAAATATCAAACAAACAGGGGTGCAGTTTCCAGAGCTCGACAAACTTTTCCTCTGTGTCATAGTTCCATCGCGCAGCATCGACATATTCGTTCCTCTTTCGCTTAGCCATGTTTGTTTATATCGCTCCGTGCTCCTATCGGTCAATTTCATGGCCGTGATGGGACATGGAAAAAATTCTAACATTACATTACATTTACATTTAGGCCATTTTGACACTTTTATCCAAAGAGACAGCAATATATCGCTGTGGTACATAAAGATAAGAATAGAGCAGGTTTCAAGCATTCATAGTTGTGAGGCTAATATAATTAGTTTCATAATTGCTAGGTTGCCTGCATCATAGCTGGGATAAGAGCAGAAGTGTCATTCTGAGTGCATTGCCAACATCTAAGCACATACAATATGCTAAACAAGTATTATTAATAATGCCAAGATGTACAAACACGCAAGTTAGTGCTAGGGTTAGTAGAGGGAAGGCGGTGGGGGGTGGTTATGCTCATGCCACGCCTTTCAGGGTCTTCCCCTCTTGGCCCGTCCGTCCACCTGGATGCTTAGGATCTTATTGATCCAGGAGGCACTATGCTGCAAATGGTCGAACCACCAAAGGCGTTGGTCTCGTAGTGCTGAGGCAAGGCCGATGATCCCAAGCCTCAGACAGAGGGCATCGGAGCTTCCATCCGGTTTTACTCCGCACATCCATCTCAACATACTTCTCTCACCTCTATCTAACCGGGACTAATCAGTTGAACACCAGGCACGCTGCTGCATTCTGGATGCATTGTAAGGGTTTGATTGCGGGGCAAGGAGTCCAGCCAGCAGAGAGTTGCAGTAATCGACAAGCGCTTGGACCAAGATCTGTGCTGCTTCACGTGTGAGGAAGGCACAGATCCTGCGGATGTTGTAGAGAGCAATTCTACAAGATCGGGCCACAGAGGAGATGTTGGCGTTGCAGCACAGCTGGTCATTCAGTACCATGCAAAGGTTCCTTGCAGTCGGTGAAGGGGAGACTTCGATGTCCTCAATGGTGACAAGTAGGTCCATCTGAGAGCAGTCTTTCCCCGGTATGAAGAGAAGCTCAGTCTTGTCTCGGTTAAGCTTCAGGTGATTGGTGTCCATTTGCTGATGTCAGCCAGGCATTTAATAATGTGTTTTGAGATTTGTGTGTCAGAGGGGGGAAAGGAAAGGAACAGTTGGGTGTCATCTGCATAGCAGTGATAGGAGAAGCCGTGGGATGAGATTACAGAGCCTAGAGATCGAGTGTATAAAGAGAACAGAAGGGGTCCTAGTACTGAGCCTTGGGGGACTCCGGTGTCAAGGGTGCAGGATTTGGACAGGGAGCTATTCCATGTGACCTGATCGGTGAAATCTGTCAGGTAGGAAGTGAACCAGGATAACGCAGATCCAGCAATGCCAAGCTCTGCCAGAGTGGACAGGAGGATCTGGTGGAACAAGTTGTGTTCGACACGTCTGCCGTGTCAAGAAGGATGAGCACAGATGAGAGGGATGAGCCTCTGATGACACAAAGGGACTCAGTTCAAGCAGGCAGGGCTGTCTCCGTGGAGTGTGCGGCCTTGAAGCCTGACTGATGAGGGTCTAGCAGGTTGTTTTGGAGAGAGATAGGAGGATAGTTGGGTAGAGACAGCACATTCTCGGGTTTTGGAGAGGAATGACATGCTAGTCTTTCTCTCAAGAAAGAAGTGGCAAGGCATCGTGAGGTGTCGTGAGGTGTCGTGTGGCATTGTGAGGCGTCCCAGACACGTCTCCCACTATGTCGCACTACACGAGATAAAACAATCGATTGTCGCCCCCTGTCGTTCCGATGCCCTACGACTGCCAAATCGGGCTATAATCTGGCTGATATTGTGTAGTCTGACCCGGCGTCACACCCAATACATGGACAGAAGAACGGAAGCCAAGTGGCTATGGGTGGTAGAGTTCACGTGTTTTACATTGGCCTATTGAAAAAGTTTGTTGTCACGTTCCTTTAACTTTAACATTTAATTAGTTTCCCATTTTATCTGAGGCAACAGCACTGCTTTAGCTCTATCTGAAGAACCCGCTATGATTAGACAATGCATAAATTGCCGTTTTTGTGAGGCGGTATGCTCTATTGCCAATTTCACTACAAATACAAAACGTCAAAGTTATTCAATTAAATTACGCAAAAAAATAAATAAAAGTAATCACACAGTTTTCAACTCCAAATCCTGCTGGAGTGAGAAAAAACAAAGAGATTAGGTTCCAGGCGACTCCAGCCAGCTGGCTCACCAGCGCTAGCGTCGCGCCTAAGATAGGGCTACCGCTGCTGAGTGAGCGCCAGGACAAGACCCAGCAGTCCTAGCACCTCTGTGGCTCCCAGGCTGCACTGAGAATACAGCAAATGCCAGGCAACCGTGACCACGTCTTCACCAGAATTAATGTAAACATAAATAAGCCATTTAGCCGGTTTGCATGGATTGCCCCTGGTGGGAATCGAACCCATAAACCCCAGAAGTGTTAATGCCATGCTCTAGTTGAGCTGGACAGGACAATGAGCTAGTGTGCATATGCGTGTGTGCGTACGTGTGTTTATAAATCAATTAAATTGATTGGCAATTAATTTTCATTCATCTGTTTTCAATCGTTCATAACCCATACTGGCATGGTCACAGCTGGTTTTTCGTATCTATGAGTCTGCTACACGCATGTGGACCATATTTCCTCATTAGTTACTGCCATATTGAAAATGTATGCTGCCATATTGTCTCAATTTGAGCTATTTAGTTTGGTATTTCTCAGTTACAGTAATAGGCAAGAGACAATTACAAGAAAGTCAAGTTGATCTACTCTAGTTTTACTACAAGGAAGGTTATAGCATCATTGGGATTCAGCCCAGTCTGATCATATCTGGCATGGGGCCAAATATGTCAAAAGTCAAATATCAAGAACAGAACACACATTTTCCTAGCCATCTGAAAATATAAAAAATAATCATAATAAATAAAATATAAAAAATATAGGCTTGTTTCCTGAAAAATGTCATGTACGCCATGTAAAATGATGCATGCATACCATGGATGCATAAGGCTGAAGGGTTATTATGTTCAGCCAGACACAGCAATAGCCCACACCATGCAGATAGGAACCATTACACATGTAGTGCAGGCAGCTTCCTGCTGTACCCAACCTCCACCTATGGTTTAGTGAGATGTAAATAGCCCTCATGTCCTGGCTGTCACTCTCAGCTGACGCTAAGCAGCACAAAGTAGTGAGCAGGCTGTAGGCCACAGCCACCTATAGATCAATGTAGTGAAGGGTCAAATAAAAACGGTAAGGCAGCACTGATGTTGTCATAAGCAATCTGCTGGCCTGCTGCTATAGTCTGGTAATTCATCTGAAAGAATGCAATATTTTGGATGTAACGTTTGTGTAATTAAACAAAAAGAAACAGCCTGATTGGCTGATGTCAAAGCAGTTTATTCTTAACTTCCAATACATCTGTAAATTAGGTACGATAAATGTGACTTTTGCAATCATAATTTTGTGAAAGCATACGTTGTAATTATACACTTCTGGCAAGGAAGCTAAAAATACACAATAAATCTATACTGCCATCAGGTGGCCAGTGGATATAAATGCATTTGTGGATTTCTGGAGCGGACGGAGTGACGCTAGCTTCTAATTAGTCTTCATTGCTTATCCTGCTCATCCACAACAGTTGATGTTTTGATCATTTGTAGACATAGACAACCCTCTTCTGCTGCTGCTGCTGCTGCTGCTCCACACTGCAGCTCAGCCAAACAGTCCCTTTTTCTTAGCTGAGGAAACAGACACAGACACAACCAATCAACTCAGGGTATTAACTCCATTTTAACCATGATCATTACCAGTGTATCGCTGATTCTGATTTGTGACAAAAAAAAAGCTGTGTGCATATCTCAAAAGCATAAAAAAAGACACACAGTGTGTGTGTGTGTGTGTGTGTATGTGTGTGTGTGCGTCTCACACACTACTGCACTGTTCTTCCATGAATTATTTATTCCTCTCTCTCTCTCTCTCTCTCTCTCTCTCTCTCTCTCTCTCTCTCTCTCTCTCTCTCTCTCTCTCTCTCTCTCTCTCCCTGACACACACACACACACACACCCACTGTACCTTTCTCCCTGACGTGATAGAGGGTTTCCATGCCCGCGGAAATGTGGTCTGAGACGTGGCAGTGCAACAGCCAGCTGCCAGCGTACTGGGGACGCATCTTCACCGTCTGCAACCCAGACAGACACCAAGAACAGGCTTCATCATCATCATCATCATCATCATCAGGGAGATTGTGGGTAAAACGGATTGTACTTTTCAATTCGTGCCACACAGACACATAAACACGTCAACCATGACCAAGAATCAAACCAGCAACCTTGCTGTTTGCTCCTGAGCTACTGCCGCTTTTCAGTGATCATATGGTGTAAACCGACTTCCCAGATGGTTTGTTACACAGAACCATCTGGGAAGTCGTACTTTGAAACCGTTTGGAAAAGAAAAAAAAAATACTTGGCAGGTGATTGGTTGAACCATGTGTCTGTCACCCCGCCCGTAGCTGCCAGTAGTTCCTAGTAGGATGCTGATTGGTCCGAACCACTGTGGTTTGGCCACAAGCGGATAGCTTGAAGCCTGGCCAGATGGATTCTCTAGCGTGAATGTGATCATGTGAATCCAGCTGCCTCGCAAGGTAGCATATGTTACCTGGAATGTGGCCGGGAACAAGTCGTACACATCAGTACGGTACTGGCCACCTCCGAACTAGAGGAGAAAAACAAAACAGCCATGAGAAAGGAATGCCTGTTAGTCAAGGGTTTGTTTGAATGCATGGAGGTATACTGCTGTATAAATGTGTGTGTGTGTGTGTGTGTGTGAGTCAGTGTGTGTGTGGTCTGTGTGTGTGCGGATCTATACACACACCTTGTATTCCACGCTGTGACCATGCCAATGCACTGAGTGTATGTCCACTTCGCTGCCCATGCCCATCAGATACCAGTACACCTTATCGCCCACCAGCAGGTTTAGACCCTCCAGGTTGGCATACAGGCGGCCGTTAATACCTGCCAGGGTTCACAGATGAGACAAAACAAGATACAGACGCAACAATCAATACAATACTTCAAGATGAATGAATGTGCGATTTGGTCATCTGCGGTTGTGTTGTGTTGAGCATCTCACCGTGCATCTTGTTGCTCTCTATGAATTGCTCGTTGTCCTTCAGACCTCTGGGTGGGTTGGGGATGTGGGTTCGGATGTTGTCGTCCAAGTACCTGCACGTCGGTAACATTGCACATGATGTTGAAAAGTACTATTGCACATGATATTGTTTCAACTGTCTTTCCTGCAGAAAGACAGTTGAAACATCGGACACTGAGAACTTTTGGATTCTAGTTAACTTAGATTTACAGATATTCTATGAGCCACTGTTTTATTAAATTGTTCAATTTGCATTCAATTGTTTTTATTCTTACGTTGTTGCAATTTTTGAGCAACCTCTGGCACAAGAATTTCCTTCAGGATTAATAAAGTTTTATCTTCCATCCATCCATTTTCGTCCACTTATCCGGGGCCAGGTCGCGGTGGCAGCTGGCTAAGCAGGGCCCCCCAGGCTTCCTTCTCCCCAGCCACACTCTCTAGTTCCTCCTGGGGGATCCCGAGGCATTCCCAGGCCAGACGAGATATATAATCCCTCCAGCGGGTTCTGGGTCTGCCCCGGGGTCTCCTCCCAGTTGGACGTGCCCGGAAAACCTCTAAGGAGAGGCGCCCGGGGGGCATCCTAATCAGATGCCCGAACCATCTCAGCTGACTCCTTTCGATGCGGAGGAGCAGCGGCTCTACTCCGAGCTCCCTCCGGATGTCTGAGCTCCTCACCCTATCTCTAAGGCTGAGCCCAGCCACCCTGCGGAGGAAACTCATTTCGGCCGCTTGTATCCGCGATCTCATTCTTTCGGTCACTACCCAAAGCTCGTGACCATAGGTGAGGGTTGGAATGTAGATGGACCTGTAAATCGAGAGCTTCGCCTTCCGGCTCAGCTCCCTCTTCACCACAACGGACCAGTACAGCGCCCGCATCACTGCAGACGCTGCACCAATCCGTCTGTCCATCTCCCGCTCCATTTTGCCCTCACTCGTGAACAAGGCCCCCGAGATACTTGAACTCCTTCGCTTGAGGCAGCAACTCATTCCCAACCCGGAGGGAACACTCCACCGTTTTCCGGCAGAGAACCATGGCCTCAGACTTGGAGGTGCTGACTCTCATCCCGACCGCTTCACACACAGTCTGATGTAGCCAACAGAACCACATCATCTGCAAAGAGCAGAGATGCAATTCTGAGGTCCCCAAACCGGACACTCTCCTCACCTCGGCTGCGCCTTGAGATTCTGTCCATGAAGATCACGAACAGAATCGGTGACAAGGGACAACCTTGGCGGAGTCCAACACCCACTGAGAACGTGCTTGACTTTGTGCCAAGAATACGGACGCAGCTCACACTTTGTTTGTACAAGGACCGAATGACACGTACCAACGGCCCCGGTACCCCATACTCCCATAGTTCCCCGGGGGACACGGTCATAAGCCTTCTCCAAGTCCACAAAGCACATGTAGACTGGATGGGCAAACTCCCATGCCCCCCCCAACAACCCTGCGAGGGTAAAGAGCTGGTCCACTGTTCCACGGCCAGGACGGAATCCGCATTGTTCCTCCTGAAGCTGAGGTTCGACAATCGGCCGGAGCCTCCTTTCCAGCACCCTGGAATTAACTTTCTCAGGGCGAGTCTCATCCACACCTGACGCCTTGCCACTGAAGAGCTTTTTTTGACTACTTCAGTGACCTCTACCAAGGATATGGGTGAGGCTTCCCCGAGTCTTCAGACTCTGCCTCTTCCACAGAGGACGTACTGGTCGGCTTCAGGAGCTCCTCAAAGTGTTCTTTCCACCGCCCGACAATATCCTCAGTCTGGGTCAGCAGTTCTCCTCCCCGAATGAGCACAGCCTGAGCCATGCCCTGCTTTCCCTTCCTGAGTCGCCGGACAGTTTGCCAGAACTTCCTTGAGGCCAACCAAAAGTCCTGCTCCATGGCCTCCCCGAACTCCTCCCACACTCGGGTTTTTGCTTCAGCGACCACTGAAGCTGCAGTTCTTTTGGCCTCCCGGTACCCGTCTGCTGTTTCAGGAGACCCCTGGGCCAACCAAGCCTGAAAAGCCTCCTTCTTCAGCCTGACGGCTTCCTTCACTGCTGGTGTCCACCAACGGGTTCTTGGGTTGCCGCCACGACAGGCACCGACAGCCTTTTGACCACAGCTCCGAGCTGCAGCCTCTACAATGGAGGCTCTGAACATGGCCCACTCAGGTTCCATGTCCCCAACCTCCCCCGGGATGCATGAGAAGTTCTTCCGGAGGTGGGAGTTAAAGACCTTATGGACAGGGGCTTCCAGCAGACGTTCCCAGTTCACCCTCACTACACGTTTGGGTTTACCAGGTCTGTCTGGCAGCCTCCCGCCATCTGATCCAACTCACCACCAGGTGGTGATCAGTTGACAGCTCTGCTCCTCTCTTCACCCGAATATCCAAAACATGCGGCCGCAGATCTGCTGATACGATTAGAAAGTCGATCAGCGACCTTTGGCCTAAGGTGGTCCGGTACCAGGTACACTTGTGGACCACCCTATGTTCGAACATGGTGTTTGTTATGGCCAGTCCATGACTAGCACAGAAGTCCAATAACAAAACACCACTCTGGTTCAGATCGGGCAGGCCGTTCATCCCAATCACTCCCCTCCAGGTTTCTCCATCATTGCCCACGTGTGCGTTGAAGTCCCCCAGTAGAACTATGGAGTCCCCGGATGGAACCCTTTCCAGGACTCCAAGAAGGCCGGATACTCTGAGCTGCTGTTTGGTGTGTAGGCACACACAACAGTCAGAGCCTTCCCCCCAGCGACTTGCAGTTGCATGGAGGTGACCCTCTCGTTCACCGGAGAGAACTCCAACACAGAGGCGCTCAGCCGGGGACTTGTGAGTATCCCCACACCCGCCTGGCGCCTCACACTCTGGGCAACTCAGGAAAAGTAGAGGGTCCAGCCCCTCTCCAGGAGTTTGGTTCCAGACCCGGTGCTGTGCGTGGAGGTGAGCCCAACCGTATCTAGTTGGTACCGCTCCACCTCCCGCACCAGCTCAGGCTCCTTCCCCGCCAGTGAGGTGACGTTCCACGTCCCTGATGCCGGGGATCCGCACGCCCAGGACCCCGCTTTTGCCTACCGCCCGGTATACAATGCACCCGACCCCAATGACTCTCCCTGCAGGTGGTGAGCCCACAGGGAGGTGACTTCACGTTGTCTTTTCGGGCTTGGCCCGGGCGGGCCCCGTGGATCCAGGCCCGGCCACCAAACGCTCGCCGCCCAGCTCCCCTCCCAGGTCTGGCTCCAGAAGGGTGCCCCGGTTTCCCTTGTCCGGGCGAGGTGACTGATCTGTCCGGGAGTCTCTTCATGGGGTCATTGAATCGCTCTAAGTCTGGGACCACTTTGCCTTGGGAGACCCTACCAGGGGCTAATGCCCCGGACAACAAAGCTCCCAGGGTCACGGGGGCACCCAAACCCCAACACCACGATAAGGTGGTGATTCTTTGGGGGGGGGTTTATCTTATCTTATCTTATCTGACAATAATGAAAACACCATCGTAAACTGGAGTGACCGTGACTTTTTATTCAGATATGTTATTACCTACCAGCTCTGGTTCTCATCAAACACCAGGAAGAGGAGGGCAAACTCTTCTGAGTCCTTCGTGATACCGAGTGACCTTAAAAACACAATGTTATGGCATTACTCCTCTGTGAGTATTGACCCCAGGATAAACCTGAGCAGTCAGCTTCCCCTCTGATGTCCCCCATGTTAAACAGAATTCAAATTCTTCAATCAGTAATTACGGCGTAACCACCAACTTATGTCTACATCGTAGACATAAGGTACATTTGAACTGCACCAATGGGAATCGGTACACAATCTTGCAGCGATTTACAGTGTACAAAACATACTTCTGTTATCCTAAGGCTACTCTGCTTGTGCATATGTCTGTGTGACGAAAACAGGCAGCGTAAAATAAAAATGAAAATAAAAACTACATTTGTGCGGTGCACCGAAAAACAAGACAATTACAAGTAGAATGGTTCTTGGAGAAACCTGAATGTAAATACGTACCGACCCCAGCTACCTTTGCAAATGACCAATGGACCAATCAGACCGCTGTACAAGTCCTGGGGAAGAAACACTGTCAGAGTAAGAATGCAGGCAAGTACACAATGTGTGTGTGTGTGTGTGTGTGTGTGTGTGTGTGCGTGCGTGTGTGTGTGCGCGTGTGTGTGTGTGTCTGTGTGTGCGCGTGGTGCTTGGCGGGGCATTGACCCGCCAGGGCAAGTTGATGTTGTCGCTCTCATTAAATTGTATGACTCTGGAAATTCCAACACACAATCAGTTTCTCCTCTATTTGAAGCTCACGTTAATTAATTTCAGTCTGTTGTTTTTGCTTCTGTTTTTGTTGTTTTGTTTCTGGTTTTACGGTTGCTACAGAATCGACAGTGACTGGTTGGGCAGAGGTCAAAAAGTTGAGAATCAGGCCAAATGAGGGTGAATTTTGGATTTTGATTCTGTGAATTTTCAGATGAAGTATTGAAATGGAAACCTCACCGTCAATATTCCTATTCATTATTTAAGCTCATGCTTTTCCTGTGTCTTGAACTTTCACAAGAAAATTTGGGGTCTCTTAGATTGTAATGCGCTCAGTTTCGAGGCCTAGCACTAGTTGTTCACAAAACGTCAAGTCAATCATATGGGAAATGAGTCGTAAGGAACATCCCTAATTGAAACATTTTGAAGCTGGGTGATGCTCTTTCCATCGGAAATCAATGGCAAAGCCAATTATCGAACTCTGACCCCTCTCACCCCGGACACAAACTGTTTGAAACACTTCCCTCTGGCAGGAGGCTGCGGTCCATCAGGACCAAAACCTCTCGCCACAAAAACTGTTTCTTCCCATCTGCAGTTAGCCTCATTAACAAGGCCCGGGACCCCCACTGACACAGACTCTTATCCCGCCTCCATAGACACTACACATTACATTAACGCACAACCCACACCTGTTCCATACTTCTGAAAAAATCATTTTGTATTGTAAATATCTCATCATTCAGAAATCATTCTGTATTGTATATACCCATTCATACTATTCTACTTATTTTATATTTATGCTTCTTGTCGTTTTTGCACTACTTGCTTTTTAATGCTTTTTAACTGTTATTATTATTACTCTTATGTTGTCTGTATGCACCAACAACCACAGCAAATTCCTCGTATGTGAAAACTACTTGGCGAATAAAGCAATTCTGATTCTGATTCTGATTCTGATGAACACGGCCTTATCACTTGATGAGCGTCCAGTGTAGGATGCTAGAGTGGGTGTCGGGAATATAGCCAGCCAAGAGACAGCAGCTCAATGCTTTGAACTCATTCAAAGAAAGGTTGGGCTTCAACGCTGTACTCCATAGAAACACAGTGGAATCGTCCAACGCTAAAGCTCATCGTGCTCACACTTAGCATTCGCGATTACCTTGACCACATCGGCGGTGGAGTAGTAGGCCATGACGGCGCATTCCTCCTGCTGTTCAGTGGGTCCCGTTGTGATGTACCAGGTGTAGGTGTGGGTCTCACCTGGTCCGGGAACAGACAATGTGCATACAATGGATGAATTCAACCTAAATATAGGTGAGGTTGATTGCATATAATAACATAAAATGATGATGTACGTTTATGCTTCAACGTAATTATACATTCCTATAGGATGCTGAAAATGTACACACACGCGCACACACACACACACACACACACACACACACACACACACACACACACACACACACACACACCACACACACACACACACACACACACACACACACACAACAATGTACCATCATGTGACTAATGCAATCCCCCTGATGCATGTGTCTTTCCCCACCTGGTCTGGTTAGGTAGATCTCAGCGTTCTCTGTTTTCACTCCATGGGCATGGATGGAGTGGGGTCTGGAGGCCATGTTCTTGAAGACCACCTTCACCCTCTCCCCCACTTTGCCATGGATCATAGGACCTAGGATCACACAATAAAGCAGAGAATACAGCTGTATTCAGTGGACAGTTGCATTTTTAGTTTATTGTTACATTATTTTGATATTGTGGAGTGTGTGTGTGTGTGTGTGTGTGTGTGTGTGTGTGTGTGTGTGTGTGTGTGTGTGTGTGTGTGTGGTGTGGTGTGGTTGGTGGCTGGTTTAAGCAGCCTCACCTGGCCCGAGTCAGGCTGATGTGCCACAGGCTGCACACCTGTGGTGCATTGGTCAATCAAGGCACACAGGTTAAAGGAGACATATTATACCACCAGGTATGAGCGTGATTAGCCATTCCAAGCAGTTTCAAAGAAAGGCTTCATCTCTGGTTTTTCACATCACAAGTGGGAGTGTCCACCCAGATGTATGCTGGATAGATCAGCCTACCAGCCTACCCAGTGGACTGTAGCAACTGGTAGGCTGATCTATCCACCATACATCTGGGTGGACACTCAAAAACCAGAGATTCTGAAACCACTTGGAAGGGCTAATCACGCTCACACCTGGTGGTATAATAGGTCACCTTTAAACCAGCCATCAGCACACACACTCAGGGAAAGCTTGCCAATAAACTGGTTTGTTCCACCGTCTACCTGTGTCCTGTGCATCGGAGGAATCGAGAGAAGCCACTTCGATGGCGTGTAGCAAGGCTCTACAGTTACATCATTGTACAAAAAAATGCAATTGACAAAATGCAATTCACCACAGCATACCTGTATGCTGTGGTGAATTCATAATGAATCGGTGTGTAGATACAGTATGTTAGAGGAGGTTCTTTCTAGTTCTTTCTTTCTTCAATCCTAAGTGTACTTTATGATTTTGTCCTGTCCTATTATAGGATGGATTGGACAGCCTTTAGTTCAGCTCTTCTCATTGAATGTTCAGTGTGTGTTATGATAGCAATGTAGTTTCCTAGTATTGGAATGCACTGTATGTTACAAACTATCACTAAATATGAGACAACCCAGCAAACTGATTTCCATTACATAGCGTAACTACTAAATAACTGTTATGCATGTACTAAATGGGAAAACAAACCAGTAAGACACTTACATGTTAATCTGAATAATTAAAAACGAATCCACATTTGAACCATATTCAACAAAAACTGTGAATGAGATGACACCAAAAGAATGGATTCAAATAAAGATAATTATATTAAGTAGAACCCTATCTTGGTGTTTTGGCTAAATGGTCTGACGGACGTTACTCCGCAGGAAACAGTGGAGAGGACAAATAAAGTCTAGGAATTCATTTAAAACTTTCAAAGTTGCTAGACAGTACAGAAAACAATGACAAAGCAGAGACAATGTCAGCAAGCCCCTCAGGCAGCCCCTCCCTCTGTCTCTGACAACCTGTTTGGCTCTGGGATGGGTGCAGCTCCTAATTCAATTAAACCTCTCACTAATAATGTTGCATGCTATCCTTCTTTGGACTCTCTCAAATCGCTGCCTGCTTATTCCGAACTTCTAGGTGATGATGATGATGTTTTGGATTGGATTCTTGCACAGTCAAGTGTAGTCGGTAAACGTTTAACGGATGAGAAAGTTAAGTCCTTTCCGAGGTATATTCAAACTATAATCTTTCGTGAGGCCGGGGGAATTGGTATTTTGGTGATGGAAACTGTATTGTTGCAGAACAGATGGCATATGTATGTGAGTGTGCAGTGAGTATAAAAGGAACATAACTCTGAAAAGGAGATGTCAAATGATTGGTACAGAGAGGTTGTGCTTGCTAAGAGAATGAGTGACATTTTCTGTGCTGTAGGAGGAGTATGAAACTGAAGAATCTAATTTGCTGAGAAACCATTTTTGCAGGGGATCCTGTCAAATAAATTTATGTCATTCATTCACCAGAATGTTAGAAAAATAATAGAAGAAAGAAAGACAATTACTAAGACAGAGGCTGAGGAAAGACTGAAAAGACAAATGACAGAGACAATAGGAAAATTGTCAACTTAATTTACAGTTTATATAACCATGAACATAACATGCTGAAATTTCACGCATAACAGAAATTATGTTGGTTGATGGTAAATCCTCAGGGATTTACACATTAGTGGACTTCTGCTGTAATGCATGTTTAATGTCAGGTGTGTGTCACACAACACTCATGCATAATGTAGGGCTTGACAATTTGATTTGAGATATGTGAAACCCATGATTATGTGACCAGCATAATCATGGCAGGTGAGACACAACTAGAGAATAACTTTCCCATGGCTGCCTAACAAACATACAACAAAGAAAATAATATTGAGATATGTCGATAAGAGAATTCAGCACAATTCAGTGATTCAAAATTCAATTCACAAGTGCTTAATTGTAAGCAGGAATCTAATGAGGCTCATTGACATTGCGAGCACGCAGGAAGGTCCACACTATTTATTTATCACCACATTGACTCCTTGACATTGAATCTTTGGTTTGTGCAGTCACAACAGATTCAAACATACCATGTTTCGCGAAGCAACCAATATTAGCCTCTGTCAGGCAAGGATTAGTCCTGACAAATATCCAATCTTTGTATAAAAAATACCCACTTCCTAAGGAAAAGGAGGAAGGCCAGTCATCGACTAAAACAAGGAGTTATTGTGAACAACATTCTCAAAATAATACTCCAATATATCTGATCTTGAAGGCAGGAACAAATAAGTATAGATTCACACAAGATCCAAGCAAGGTCAATAAAGCAGCAATTCCTATAGCGCACACAGTACTACCTGATGCTAACGGTATTTTAGCTGTGCTACCTGCTGATTCAAAATGGTACACAGTAGTTGATCTTTGCACTGCCTGCTTCTCATTTCCAGGACATGAAAACACAAGTACATTGCAAAATATCCACTTGGACCAGCATGCCTCAGGGTTTTGTTTACAGTCCTGCAGTTTATCTGGCAGGTCTTTTTGCACTTTTACAGTACGTTGACGACCTCCTGTTAGCATCACCGAAACAGTAGGACTGTATTAAAGACTCTCTCGCTCTGCTCAAACACCTTGCCGCAGGTGGTCACAGAGTGTCTCTCCAGTTTTGTCAACCTTCCGTTCACTATTTGGGATATGTGCTGAAAGAAGGATGCCACTACCTAACCACTGAAAGAAGAAATAAATGTCTTTTCTTCCTTTCTGGTTCAATTATTGTCAAGTTTGGCTTTCATATTTTGTTATCTCTGACTCTGTCCTGCACAAAACTACACTGAAAGAGACTTGAGACATGCCGTGAACTACCTCTACCTCTGTACTGCCCTGGCCGCTAAGTAGATTGTTCATCTATATATGTTTCTGAGGACAGGGATGTTTACTCTGCTGTGCTGGTGCTGACGCACGGGGAGAGGCCAAGACCAGTGGCATATTATTCTAAAACCTTGCCATTGACAGTCCAGGCTAGGGGTGTAAACACGTACTGGAGTAGACGATTACTCATCAAGAAATGTTTTTATCTTACAAACAGATTATCAATTACGTTGGTCTGTATTTTGGCCAGGTTTTTGAGTTTGTTTTCCAATGTTTAGTAGCTGGCCCTGGTAGGTGGCGTTCCCCACACGTTCAACAAGTAATGAAAATTAACTGTATAGTAACATGCTGCAGTGGTGTATTAAAAAAAAAACACACACATCTCAAGAGGTGTATGTTGTATATTCAACAGATATTCACACTCTGAATTAGCGGTTTGACACAGTGAACTAAAACACAATCACCAGTGTGTCTCGCGGCGTATTCCTGTCGTTTGGTCAATATTTCATTTTGGTGAATGATCCGGTTTATTGCAGTTTTGTGGAAATGACCTACTGATTACACATAACGAAACCAATATACTGTAGGACGTAGGGTATTAACTTTTCTCCATACATTGAGTCTTTCTCGTCACAAATTGACACATAGCTTCTCCATCAGCAGGTGTTGATTAATTTCTTATGCAAGATAAGATAAATGACAAGACGAATAGATGCTTGAATGCTTGAATCGAGTTTTCTTGGTTCTCGAGGACATTAACCTATTTAAATCCTCCCTGCACATCATGACTGCAGAGCCAGGTCCCTCTGCAGGAAGCCCTGCCACTGCCTGTCAGACAGAAAGGAGTAGAGGAGAGAGGAGGGGCCGACAGCAATAGTAGCAGCAGCAGCTAGAGTCCCAGCAGGGCAAGTGAACCAATTGAAGCACAGTAGTACTATGAAGAGGAGGAAGATGAAACTGTTTATGTCTGATGACTCAGGACTGTGGCCAGAGAAGTTAACTGACCATGATAAAAATGCCCATTCGTCAGGCCATTTGCTGCGTATTTGAATCATACAAAATCTGCCAATGGTAGTGAAAAGCTCAAAGGGGGCAGGCTGGTGTATAGCGAAACTAGCAGAGCCTGATATTGTGAACCCTGTGTACTAATCTCACGTGAGAAAAAAAGCCATCTTTCAGTACGTTACATTCTCAAGATGGATGATAAAATATCAAACGTGAAATGGTGTAGAATGAATAAACTTTCAGACCATGAAGCAACCATGAAACCACACACAAAAGCTGTCATGGCAGGAAATGGTAAAGACTGTCAGTTGCAGAAAGAACTTCAGAGATTGAGAAAAAGCACTTTTTTTTTTTAAGAATATGGGATGTGATATTGCATTTGGCCTCAAAGAATGTACCATTCCGAGGCAAAACAGGCAAACTGAATGAGGGCACAATGGGAATTCTCTTGGCACTACTTTCACATCGTGACCCCATTTTACATAAACCCCTGCATAAAGTGGGAGACAAGAAGAAAGGAACACAATTAGCTCGTGATTATCTCAGCCCTGACACCCAGAATGAGTTTATCGTGGAATATTAAATGAGAGGGAGGATGCCATTTACTCTGTAAGGGATAATCGACGAGTAGGTTAAACGGTTTTAAGGTACGATGTGGAGGTGAAGAACCGAAAGGGTAAGGGCGAAAGGGACATACAAAATTATAGAGGACAGCGTTATGATAATAGTGTGAATATGTCTGGTAGAGTGAAGTGAGTGCATTAGCACAAGCACAAATATTGAAAGAAAATCCACTTGCCACATATTCACCTTGTGTGTGCTTCTCACACACTTAATCTGGAGAGGCTGCCGAAGTCCTGCCAAGATGTCTCTACCTTGTTGGCAAGTGTAAATCATCTGTATTCATAATCTGCTCAGTGCCAGCCCAGGGAGATGGGTGGGCAAAGAGAAGACATGTGGGCTGCTCTCTCTGGAGTGCCTGCATCACCACTGTACGTCAGCACTGTGGCATCCCATGCAAACAAAGTTCAACTTTTAATTAATGTGTTGATGTTTGTAACTGAGGCTTATTGTGGCTGTTCTTCATGAAAATGTATGTTTGTTCTTATTGTCCCTGACATCAGCCATCAGCAGTATAATTTGAATGTCTATAGAAATATTAACCTTAGAGTACCCTCCACAAAGCTGAGCTAGTTCACAACAGGTAGTAATAGCTTTGGCTAATTGTTGTGAGGATATGAAGTTAAATGTAGGCCTGTTAAGTGAATGTTTACATATGTCCGCAGTTGTTATACAGATTGTGTCGCGCTGTACTATTCTGTACCTAAGTTCACAAAGGGGTGCAGTATTGTTATTGCACCACTGTGAGGCGTTACGCGCTACGTAAGGACGCATGTTTGCGTCATATGTTAATGAGGGGTGTGGTCACCTGATGCACGTGTTCACACTTGTTGTAAGTCAGCTGTGTTGAGGGGAGCTCAGGTGCTGAGAGAATAAACCACCAGGAGGACAAAGGATCTCAACACTTCATCGTCTCCGTCCAAGTGTTTCTCTCCAAGTGCAACGTAGGATAAAGCTGCCATCCTTAACGTCAACAAGGCCTACACCAGTGTTATAATGTAACGAAGTACAAATACTTCGTTACTGTACTTAAGTAGAATTTTCACGTATCTGTGCTTTACTTCGTTATTTATATTTCTGGCAACTTTCACTTTTACTTCACTACATTTCCTAAATAAAATGTATACTTTTACTCCGATACATTTCTCCTAAGCATCTTCGTTACTCGTTACTACAAAATAAAATCATTAGAAATGTGTTAAGACTGCAGGTTTGGCGAATCACGCGCGAAACCAACCAGACGCGCAAAGCGCACGCGCACTGCTGCGGGCGCACGCGCTTTACTTCCGCTCCCATGGTAACGCATGGCGCGGTTCACACTGCGTCTCTGTGCGCAATCTCATAGAAATACATTGTATATGCACAATATCTGCATCATATTCAGTTAAATTAAGTTAAATCAAGTCATACATTTTGCATGAAACCAAAACAACATTCTAATAATAATAATAATGATTATTATTATTATTATTATTATTATTATTATTATTATTATTATTATTAATAACATTCTATATAGTTTAGATATTTGTTTTAATCACACTAAAGTGTGATCATAGCATCAATATCAATCAATTCCCGCGTCTGGTAACATGGGAGTGCGCGTGCGCAGCAGTGCGCGTGCGCTTTGCGCGTCTGGTGGGTTCAGTCCGCGCGCACGAAAGCATCCGTCCGCGTCTGGTGGGTTTCGTGCGTAAGAAGTCCCGCATGTCCCGGATGTCAGTAGAATCAACGACTGATGCCACTTTTTTTTTTTTTACTTGTACTTTTACTTTTACTTCCAATACTTAAGTACATTTAATATCAGAAAATTACTTTTGATACTTAAGTACAGTAAATATCAGATACTTTAAGACTTTTACTCAAGTACATTTCTAAAAGGTGACTTTAACTTCTACCAAAGTCATTTTCTGGTAAGATACTTGTACTTTTACTCAAGTATCGCTTTCAAGTACTTTATACAAGACTGGCCTACACTTCAATGTTGTAATAAGTTGCAATCTTTTGCAATATGCTGCCAGAATTGCAGACACAGAACAGAGTAGGCCCAGCGAAGGTGAAAAATAAGAAAAGGTATTGCAGCAGTGCCAGCTGTGGGCAGATATGTACCCAACATAAAGTTTCCATGAAGTGAAATATCTATTTTTTAGAGGCCTATACTTGCAAAATAGTACACAGCGCACCATATCCGAGGGCCCATACTGGTTCCTTTCATGGGGCCCTTAATTCCTGTAGCATCTAGGTGTAATAATACTAATCCTATTCATTCTAGTGAAAAGACATAATGATGCTGACAAATGCATGCACTTCTGCACTGCGTCTCTGTACTTTGTTTATTGTTTCGTATGACAACTAGCTACATTACTAGCTCCTAAGGCGCGAAACATGTGGTACTCATTAGACCTAGCAGTAACATGCATTACCACTGGTATAACGTTCATATGTTTTCAAGTATAAACAAACCTTGTGTAGGATAGAACATTGTCCAGTCTTATTCTCCTGTCTTGAGAATCTGTCTGTACCCTCATTCCTACTAAATAGCTTGAACTGCAAATCTGCTTCTTCAACTTCATCCGAACTTAGCAGAATATTCACTTCCACGTCATTGACCTATATAACCTTAATATCCCGCTACAACACACTCGTACAGGTGTATGCATGCACATACACACACACACACACACAACATACCCATGACTCCAAGGTGCTCCATGTCAGCCGGTCTTTCCACCTGCATGACAAACTTGTCGTTGGTGAACTGGCGGTAGAGCACCTTCTTGTACCGGGAGCCGATATATCCGCCCTGCTTGTCCAGAAACACTCGACCAGGACTGTGGAGAGTCAAAAGAACGAGCATTTGAATGTACGGTACGTAGGCTACTCTTCCACTTTGTGTTCAGCTAACCATTGCCAGGATGGCATGCACTGACTCATTGGCTCTGAGGGACCTCTATGAGTCTATGTATAGCCTAATACCTCTGCATACTTCATGTGGTTTAACAAACCTTTTTTAGTCTCAACAACAATATGCAAGGGCGAAGGCTTTAACCTGCTTTATGCCGAAATGCATAAACATATATTTATACGATCTCTGAAAAATGATGATGGGTGTGGACAGGAACATGAAACTGGCCTTAGGCCTGTCTTCAGCAATGGATGACATACAATGAGAAATCAGGCAATGAAGGTAATGACATCATAAAATCTGGAAAATACGGTAGCAGAGTCATCGATTCCTATCTTTATGTACCACAGCGATATCTTGCTGTCTCCATCAACAAATGTACTCTTTGTAAGTCGCTTTGGATAAAAGCGTCTGACAAATGCTCTAAATGTAAATGTAAATGCAAATCAATTTACGAGAAGACGCAGAAGTCAGTGTGTGCATGTGTGTTGCTAGTTGTGGATCTCATATGTTTATCTGAGCAGGTAAGCTAGGCACGCCACCTGCTATCGAGACCGTTGAACATCTCTTTCTCCCAGGTTCGGTTTGGAGAGTAGTCCCAGTCCATTTCCATGGCGGCGATGTAGTAGGTCTGGGAGCGGAGCATCGTCTCACCCTGCCTCTGGAACATGCTGCATTTCCCCACGGTGTAGTTGGCTCGCATCCCAGCCACGTAGTCGGCCGCCGTCGCTGACACCACCTCGAATTGACCTGAAACACCAGCATGTTGCAGTGGTTTTTGTAGTAAAAGTGTGTGTGTAGGATTTGGCGGCATCTAGTGGTGATGTTGCTGATTGCAACCAAAGAAATGTTTTCACAGTACGTCCCTTTCACTGCAGCAGATTGCATTTTTGTGAAATGATAGTTGTTTCCTTTTCATTTCTAATTCTTAAAAAAATAATCTTTTTAAAACACAAGAAGCTAAACTTCATTAGCAAGACTGCTGCGTGAACGTCAGTGGTTTTTGGATCCACTCTGTTACATTCACCTTTAACAGCCAAGATGAAAGAAATACTCAAAATCTTGGGCTTGGTTTGTTAGTGTTAATTATTTGGTAATTAATAGTTATAATATGAACTGACTAGATAATAAAATATACAGTGATATATTGCTGCCTCTCCTTCAACAAATGTACTCTTTGTAAGTCGCTTTGGATAAAAGCATCTGCCAAATGCCCTAAATGTAAATGTAAATGTAAAATAGTGTGTGTGTGTGTGTGTGTGTGTGTGTGTGTGTGTGTGTGTGTGTGTGTGTGTGGTGTGTGTGTGTGTGTGTGTGAGTAATGAGTATTACCAATGCTATCCGGTTCCATCGTGACCGTGTATGAGACGTGAGGGAAAACAGTGATGGTGTCTCTCCTGGTCTGACGGTACAGGAAACGGTTGCCTTGGAAATAGAGACTATGGATGTCCGCCTCGGAACCCAGTCCAGACAGGTGCCAGGACACTCTCTCCCCCTTGCAGGTTGTTAGGCCTGGGAGACTCCTGTACACGTAGCCATTGATGGCTATCAGAGAGACATGGAGTAGATCCTTTCATATATTCATGTTAAAGGTACAATTGATAACTTGTATAACATTGACAACAGAGATAAACAAAAACATACATTATGGACCCGTAATTTAATAATTCACAATCAATATTTGGGGAGAGCGTGATACCTTTCTCAGTGGTGGAAAGTAACTCAGTACATTTACTCAAGTACTGTACTTAAGTCCACATTTTAGGTACTTTACTCAACTGTTTTCTATTTTCTGCTACTTCAACTCCACTACATCTGAGGCAAATATTATACTTTTAGCTCCATTGCAATTATCTGACAGTTTTAGTTACTAGTTACTTTGCAGATTAAAATTAACAATACAAAACTAATCTAATCAATTAATAAATTATTATATTATTATATCAACCAGGCTTTTTTTATTGCTTCACATTTAACTGCTGCAACATTAAAGTGATGAACACAAATGCATCAATTATTATACTCCAATAATAATATTTTGATGCCAGTACTTTTGTACTATGTAATATTTTGAATGCAGGGCTTTTACTTGTAACAGAGTATTTCTACAGTGTGGTATTGCTACTTGTACTTAGGTAGAATTTTTTTTTATATTTGTCTCCATAAAAAAGTCATCAATTGAACCTTTAATAAGACATTTGACAATATGTGCAATATGTATTCACTACTTGTGTGCACATGTTTCCTCCTCCTCCACCCAGCACCATCCCCACCATGCATTCTGTTGCTCTCCATGAAGCCCTCGTCTTCCTTGTTGACGGTGTTAGGAGACGTGGTGTAGGTCCGTATGTTGTGGTCCAGATACCAGCTCAGGTTCTCATCAAACACCGTGGCCATGAGGTGGAACTCCTTATTGTAGTTCTTCTGTGGAGCGGACAGATGTGTGGCGGGAGAGAGCTTACAGGTGAGCATTAGCTTATAAATGTTTAAAAGATGCTCAATAACTAAACTAACTAAATGCTAAATGGCAATAAATGTTATCTTGTAGCCGTCCTAAAGGTGTTAGGCTCTTGTACATAACACCAGGGAAATAGGGTGAATATTACCTTGCAATATTACATCTCCTCTCATCATCATGTGCAATATTCTTTATGTGCAATACTTCCTCTTACCATTATTATTATAACCCTTTTAACTGCGATGTCATCTCTCTAGAAGACATTTTATTTATTTAGTTTATTCTCTGAAATAGCATGGAGTAATTGAACTTGCTAAATAGGGATGTGCAATACGGTTGTCTACTGTCTCAGCCTTCGCTCGGAGAGAGACCATATTATCCTTGTACTGTATTTTTGTGTACTGTGTATTGTGTCTGTATTGTGTTCTGTGTACTGTGTTTGTATGTCAAATTGTACTCTATGATGCAGCTGTGCACTACTGCCCAAGACAAATTTCCCTCCTTGGGACAATAAAGTTTATCTTATCTTATCTTATCTTATTACACTTCAATTATTGCCAACTTGCTGGCTAAATATCTTATCTTACCTATATTTTTATACTTCTCCTAGGACTTAGACTTAGACTGTAAATTTGTTATTTTATTTTTATTATTCTCCTGTTTATTTCTCTATCATTTATTATTCTATTGCTATGCAACCTCTGGCACAAGAATTTGCTTCGGGATTAATAAAGTTTTATCTTATCTTATCTTATTCACAAATATATGTTATGATGAGGCAGCTGAAAATATAACATTTATTTTAGGGTCTAAGAAGTCTCGGACCGTCTCCACTTGCCTGCAAGCCTTTCTTCAGTGCTTTGGGCTTGCAGATGAGCAGTGGTCCGGCCAGACCAGAGTTGGTGTCTTTGACCGTGTCCACGGCGGAGTAGTAGAGGTAGGTCAGGCAGTCTGCCTCCGCTTCTGTGGGCCCAGCACCTATCGGCACTATCCACTCATACGTGTACACCGTCCCAGGCTGGACAAGAGCCCCTGGCAGCGGGGTCACTACCCCTGCACATTAAAGGAACACTTGTATTATTGATGCATTCTGTGAGCCCTATCGCAGAACGTAGTAGGAAGTAGGAAGAAAGAGGATGAAAGGAGGAAGAGAAGGACAGGTGGATACATACACGCATGGGAGAAAGTACGTCGAATTGTTACTTACGAGGTTCTTTCCTCAGCTCCCGCAGTTTCTTAGCTGTGTGGGACTCTGTGTGTTGGGATGGGAGATGAGAAATGAGAAGTGAACACTCCAAATTACAATGTACATGTACACCCAAAAAGTGAAGGTATGCTGCTGGCCTGCCGAGACGTATCTAGCCAGCTAGCTAGAGAGCTCATAACAAAGAAATAAATAAATAGCATACAAATCGATGGTATAGTTATAGTGAATTTATGACCAATACAAATTCATGGTATGACGAGGCAACTGAAAAGGAAAATTAGTTTTTTTTCACTTGCCTATGGACCTTTATTCAGTGATTTGGGTCTGCAGATGTGCCAAGGCCCTAAACCAAGTGGCAATATTTTACAAACACACACACACACACACACACACTTCTTGTCCCTACCAGCCACAGCCCATCTGCTCCTACCACGCCTTCAGTGGTGACCTTGGTGGTTCACTTTCTCATGACGTTGGCGGACAGAGCAGCAGAGCGGTGATACTGTCATACTGATACTGAGGCTGGGAATGAGGACAGCACCATTTCTCTCAAATTCTCTGTGAGAAGCGCATCCTCCCACATGTGTAAAGTTGAATGCATGTAAGGAAGTGAACCACGTGCATGAGTGTGCATGTTGATCCGGAGCCAGCTGGATTCTGATTGGACAGAATGTACCTCTATTGTCCTGGGTGTGTGTGGCCAGTAACTTCTATGTATGCAACTGCTGAAGTTGCCTTGACGAAGGTGTAGGAAAACACTCACCATCTAGTGACAGGGCACTAGATGGTGTGAAGGAACTAGCAGCAGGGTATTTACAAGGTTTGCAAGTGCTGCAAAGATTCTATCCTGTTCAATCACTCCATCTGATCACTGATTCTTTGTCTTCAGGGAGTGGTGAGTCCTAATCTTTGACTTGACAATGTCAACGACGTCAAGTTTGAAAGTCTGAACACATTTCCCCTTTTGGATTTGGGTGACCAGGGACCTTAATAAAAGTAAAGTTACGAATAAAGTTAGCTACTTTTGGCCATTGTTTCCAATACTATATTAACATCGTGCACCAGGGCCATGACAGACGGAATGTCTGTGTGTGTGTGTGTGTGTGTGTGTGTGTGTGTGTGTGTGTGTATGTGTTATTAACCTTCCAGTTCATTGAAATACAGCGTTCCGTCCTGCTCTATGCTGTACTGTACACCGTGGGGCTGTATGCTGTAGGGTCGACTGGCCTTGTTTTTGAACACCACCTGGATGGTGTCCTTCTCCTCGGCACGCAACACGGGGCCTGCAGACGCACAGACAAACTATTTAAGATATAATCATGCAGCAAGGATGCTCACAATAGACCCTTTTCACAGATCGTCAATAGCAGGGTAACGTAATTTCCTGAACATTAGCTCAGTTTTAGATTTTTGTAGCGACAGCATTGCAGTCATATGGGGTCAGTAAACGGAGATGCACAAACAGGGTTGTGATGCGTGGGGGACACATTACCCAGAATTCCAAGGTGCACCTCCTCAGGGGCTCGTCGAAGCATTTTGGTCAGGAAGGTGTTGTCTGTGTATTCCACATAGCGAACCTTCTTGTAACGTCCTCCAATACGGCTTGCCCCCTTCATCAGATACGCCTCAGCTTCACTAAACACACACACACACACACACACATACACGCACACACACACATGCACACACACACACACACACACACACACACACACACACAGACGCTATTATATTTCACAATAGAATTAACTCAACATTTGTATCTTTAGTTGTGTGTGTGTGTGTGTGTGTGCGTGTGTGTGTGTGTTACCTGTCTGTTGGCTGTGTAGGAGCATAGTCCCAGACCTCCTCTTCAGCAGCGATGAAATACTGTCTCACCTCACCATGTGGGCGTGGCTTATGGACATTAGGAAAACACTTCTTGATCTCAAACAAGGCCTGCATGCCAGCTGAAGACAATACACACACGAAGAAAACTAAATTAAATACTATTATAAAAACGGCTCCCAAAAGGCTGACACTGGTTGGACAAATATGTGTGTATCCCGTGGTGTGTGTGTGTGTGTTTCTGTGTGTATTTCATTGTGTGTGTGTGTGTGTGTGTGTGTGTGTGTGTGTTTCTGTGTGTATTTCATTGTGTGTGTGTGTGTGTGTGTGTGTGTGTGTGTGTGTGCAGGTGTGAGGGTGTACCTATGAGATGGTCGTTGACATCGCAGGACAGCAGCCAGTGTCCTGGGTTGTCTGCGGTCATCTCCACGGTCATACTGGAGGCAGGGAAGAGGCTCACTGTGTCGGTGTGGTGGTTCTGGGCTGTGAGGATCTGCCCATGGAAGTGGACTGAGTGGATATCCACCTGTCAATCACATGGAGTACAATGAATGTCGTGTAGAGAAGTTGGCCTCTCCTCATATCCTCAAAATAGAATTGGCCTGGCGAGTAGTTATTCCCAAACAGTGTGCCGTTTGGGAACCACCACAGAGACCAATTCTATTGTAAAATATTATTTGGCATTAGTAAATAAAAAAAAATTTTACAGAGTGATAAGACTGAAAACACGTGTTATAGAGGCTATAAAACGTGTATATTATTACCTTGGGATTTTGGCTTGCCCTTTGGTGTGGCTTGGGCACAAAAATGTAGAGAACCACTGTTCTGGACTTTAGCTAAACATACCACAGAGGGCTTCTTCTATGTTCTTCTATCTTCATTTCTATGAAATGTCGACATTTCTTTTTTGCAGCAGCTTCTATTGATTCTGAATCACTTTAAAAGTGATTTACTGATATCTATTCCCTCATCACGTAATTGATAAGTTGCTTGATATTTTATAAGCAGTAACCAAGAAAGTAACCAAATATTTACCTCGTTGCCTAAGCCAAACAGGTGCCAGTGGACCTTGTTGCCTTGGCACATGCTCAGTCCGGGCAGGTTACCGTACACATAACCGTTTATACCTGTAAATACACACTAGGTGTTCACCAGGTCCAATTTTCAACATAATCAACTGATTTACTGGAGAATAGTGTAGCATTAGTGCATAAAGTGATGTGTCTAGCCCGTTCCCTCTATCCATCCATCGAGGTGCATGTGAGGGTGCGGGTGGGGGCTGTTTGACCCAAAACTCTGACCACGACGACATAGTCACACATAACGTGCGTGCGTGACGCTGAGTTTTCCGAGATGGAAGTCTTTTCCATTTTATAGACTATCATTAAAAATTATAGTCATTAACATTGAGTATAACTGGAGGGTGGATCACCAGTTATATGTAGACCTACATCACAAACAAACGGAGACCTGGACTGTCAATTGCTGTGCACATCGCACTGAATCAAATCTTAATCCCACTTGAATAAACCTCGTAGCCTACTTTGTTGGGCGCTGCCTCTACTCGCGTGCATGCGTGCATTCCTCACTGTGCATCTTGTTGCTCTCAATGAAGTCATCGTTCTCCTTCAAGTTGCGGTCCGGCTGGGGGATGCTGACCCTGATGTTGTGGTCCAGGTACCAGCTCTCGTTCTCGTCCGCCACCATGAACATCAGGGCGTACAAGTAGTCCCCGGTCCGGTCTCCGTGCACGTCCATGGTCCCTGGGGAGAGAACCAGCAGAAAGGTTCAAGGAAAAAAAAAGACATTGAAACAGCAAACACTGTGCAGATGGATTGATCTACCTCAGTTTCTGTCCGAGTTGCATTCCACAACAACACTACTTGGAGCATATACGACTTAATTACACTGTTATGTAATATCAATTCAGAATTCTAGCTATACGAACTATATACTATGACACTATAGTTCTACTCAGTGGGTGGTACCTCGCTTGCAGGTGATGAGGGGCCCCACCAGACCGGAAGCGATGTCTTTGGGCGCGTTGACGTGGGAGTGGTAGAACCTGGTGTGGCAGTTGGATTCATCGGGGTTGGGGCTGTGGGAGGCCGGCAGGGTCCACTGGTATGTCACTAGTCTATTGGGAGCCACAGAGTCGTCATGCTTCTGGTCTGGCCCTGTGCTGTCCGGGTAAGAGGCTCCTGTAGGGTCACACACACAAACGTTGAGCCTGACACACAAGTTTATTAGAAAATAATGACCCAAGCTGTCCATAGAGGTGCAACATTGGTGGTTTAAAGGCATTAAATACAAGCAGATAAAACTTCATAAATATGGATGGATGGACACTCCCAATTGTGATGTTACTATAGTGTACTAGTCACATGACAACAGCTTGCTCTTGGTTTATCACACTCACACTAGGGGCACATTCATTCCTGACATAAGGTCGTGAAATGTTTGTTTCAATGGTCTTCCGCAAGCATGACAACTACCAAAGCAAAGAAGGCCATTCTTTGTGTTCATCAGGCCCTGTACAACTTTCACTTGTGTGTAATACTCCAAAATGCCCTTGATGTTAGTCGTTGCCCTTGCCGTCCAGAATAGCAGAGAACATAGCAATCGGGAGACACATAGCGTACCCAGTGGCGTAGTTAGGCCTAGTCCCGGATGTTTTATGAATAGCCCCAGATCTCAAATGTATTACAAACATTTTGTTTTTGTAAAATAAACAAAAAAAAAGCAGTCCTGGATGTATCAATCTGTTGTCCGAATCTGGCAAAAAAAAAAAAGCACCATGACTGTGGTGTGACGTATGTGCGGAGGGGGATAAATACTGCGCGACCAACACGGGCCAGACAGGGCACCACCTGGGCACCACCTGGGCACCACCTGGGCACCACCTGGGCACCACCTGGGCACCACCTGGGCACCCCGGAGTAGTGGGCGGATTGATGATAACCGGGGACTGGACGGACGGACGAGATCCGCCCACGACAGGTGGTGGTCGTGAAACTAGCCAGTTGTACTCGTCTGACCCGTGATGAATGATCACCTGTAGCCTGCCTTTTTTATAATAATAATTTTTAAAAATCATTGTATTATTAAGTCTGGTCATTACAATCTCAAATTTGACACTTTGTACAAATTATACAGCACAATTACATCTTTTTCAAAATAAATATCAACAGAAAAGAAGGAAAAAAAGTACTTTTAAAAAAACTTTTAAAAAAGTCTGCTTATATTGACTTCTTACCCTAATATGACACCCTAACCCTAATATGAGACCCTGATATGAAACCCTAACCCTAAAACTAAACCCAAATATGAAAGCCTAACCTCCATGTCAGATTCAGACACACAGAGAGAAAAGAGTTGCCCCGGTCAACCAAACAGTGAGGAGGTAACAGATACCAGTGGTGTGAGAAGGATGTTTTACCGTAAGCCTTAGAGTGGACGGGAAAGATTTATGTGTCTTTTACCCTAAGTATTCCAATGTTATGTAGGGGAATTTGGTGTGTGTCAATACATTTATTGACACACACAATACATTTATTGTTTAATGATAGCAGTTCTGACGTGTTCTGCTTCTACTCAATATTAATTAGTAACAATTCCTAATGTTTTGAACATTACATGTAATCAATTCACAATCCCTCTCTCACCCTCGTTATCCTTGCTGTAGTTGAGCCCATGGGGGTGGAGGGAGTAGGCCCTGGACGCCACGTTCTTCATGTGGACCACCAGAGTGTCCCCTTCCTCGGCCACCAGCAGGGGCCCCAGGTACCCCAGCCAATCAGGCTTCACCACCTCCGTCCTGTAGGTGGAGTCGGTGTACTGCTTGTACACCGCCTTCCTGTAAGTGGAGCCGATGCGCTGAGGGCCTGGTGCCAGGAAAACCGAAGCCTCGCTACACAGAGCGAGAGGGAGAGAGAAGGAGAGTGGGAGGGAGAGAGAGAGAGAGAGAGCGAGAGAGAGGAGTGAGGGAAGGAGAGAGAGAGGAGTGAGGGAGGGAAGGAGAGAGAGAGAGAGAAGGAGCGAGGGAAGGAGAGAGAGGGAGAAGGAGTGAGGGAAGGAGAGAGAGAGGAGTGAGGGAGGGAGGAAAATAGAGAGAGAGAGAGGGAGAGAGAGAGAGAGAGAGAGGGAGAGAGAGAGAAGGAGTGAGGGAAGGAGAAAGAGAGGAGTGAGGGAGGGAGGAAAATAGAGAGAGAGAGAGAGAGAGAGAGAGAGAGAGAGAGAGAGAGAGAGAGAGAGAGAGAGAGAGAGAGAGAGAAGGAGTGAGGGAAGGAGAGAGAGAGGAGTGAGGGGAGGGAGGAAATAGAGAGAGAGAGGGAGAGAGAGAGAGAGAAGGAGAGAGAGAGGAGTGAGGGAGGGAGGAAAATAGAGACAGAGAGAGGAGTGAGGGAAGGAGAGAGAGAGATAGAAGAGGTCAGGGAAGGAGAGAGAGAGGAGTGAGGGAGGGAGGGAAAGAGAGAGAGGAATGAGGGAAGGAGAGAGAGAGAGGAGTGAGAGAGGGAGAGAGACAGAGAAAAGGAGTGAGGGAAGGAGAGAGAGAGGAATGAGGAAGGGAGGGAAAGAGAGAGAGAGAGAAGGAGTGAGGGAAGGAGAGAGAGAGAGGAGTGAGGGAGGGAGGGAGGGAGGGAGGGAGATGGAAAGAGAGAGAAGGAGTGAGGGAGGGAGGGAGATGGAGAGAGGGCGATAGAGAAGACCGGATATGAGCAGACCAAACAATGACAGACTGCCAGACATGAAGACAAATTGAAAATGGAAAGCTATTTTTGACTTTCGAATTGATTGTGTGTAACATTCAGCATTCAGGTGCTAAAATAGCCTCGCAAAGCCATACCATATTCACCTCATAGGTCTGGAAAGTCTGTTGTGCTGTATTAAATACTGTTAGCAAATGTTACTACGGCCATTTTCATTGCAGTGAAAATGTCTTGCGTCCAACATAAACAAATTCTAAAGCAGCATAAATATTAATATATTAATTAAGCCGTTGTATGAATCTCCAAAAGGGCACTGCGCAGTGTGGTCATCAACTACATCACTCACTGGGGTTCGCTGATTGGCTGAATGAGGCGACTAAAATACCTTAATATTATGTACATTTATACCATGGTCTGGGTGAATATTCTTTACCGATTGGCCAGCAGGTGTGTGTTTAATCCATCTAATGCACACAAAGTTCGGCTCAAGTTTAATCACTTCTACATTAATCCGCTACCCAACTTGTAGCTATAGTAACATTGAAGAGCACAGCGGAGTTCACAACTTTATAGACTAACGACTGGGAAGGAAAACACACCAATTGCTGAGGAATGAGATGCAGTAGGCTTATATTTTTCTTCAATATAAAATATACATGTGATGTTTTATGTCATAGTAGTCGTCAGAACATACAACGCGAGCATTATGGAAACTAAAGTCCAAATTTGTTGCGCATGTGCACAAAGTCCAATAATGGTTAAGAGTGTTTAAGTGTGTGTGTGTGTGTGTGTGTGTGTGTGTGTGTGTGTGTGTGTGTGTGTGTGTGTGTGTGTGTGTGTGTGTCTGTGTCGGTGTGTAGCTCTTTGTGTCTTCTGTGTCTTTGTGTGTCTCTGTGTGTCTCTCTGTGTGTGTGTGTGTGTGTGTGTGTGTGTGCGTGTGTGTGTGTGTGTCTGTGTGTGTGTCTGTGTCGGTGTGTAGCTCTTTGTGTCTTCTGTGTCTTTGTTGTGTGTCTCTGTGTGTCTCTGTGTGTGTGTGTGTGTGTGTGTGTGTGTGTGTGTGTGTGTGTGTGTGTGTGTGTCTATGTGTGTGCGTGTGTGTGTGTGTGTGTGTGTGCGTGCTGCAGCCACCCACCTGTCCTGCTGCAGGGTGCGGTTGTGGATGACGTTCATCCCAGAGGGAGCGTAGTTCCACTGGACCTCCTCGATCCGCAGGAAGTACTCTCTCCTGGCGGCACCGAGACCCACCGGCCCACAACACAGCAGGAGCAGTGGCACCAACGCCAATCCCAACCCTCGCCCCGCCACGCCAGCCATCGTGCTCAGAAGTAGACACGTCGCTCCAAATAACGCGTGTATATAACTCCAAACGACTGACTTGAAAGACGTCACTTCAAAACCTAGGACCTAAGTGGAGACCCGTCGGTCTTGTTGCTTCAGGTTTGAAGATTGTGAGGAGGAGGAGGAGGACGACGACGACGAAGGCATCAAGTGGAGCAGGCGACAAGTGCTGCCTTGCTTGTCTGTGACAGTGAGTCAGGGACTCTAGACTCTTGCTGAACACCACCCCCCCTCCCCCCCCCCCCCGCCTCCCACCATCCAGCTTGTTTACCACGTCCAGCCGGGGGTGAGAGAGGGGTGAGGGAGGGGTGAGGGAGGGGTGAGCTTTACAGACCTAACAGACCAGACCAAATGTCCCGTGAAAAACCCTCGCTTTCACAATGATGGAAACTCCTCTACCTGTTTGATCATCTGTCATCATGTGATCGCACAGCAGCATCATCATCATATCAGTGTCATAAGTCGGAGTGAAAAACGTGTCTTCTGCACTAAATGCTTTTGAAAGTCTCTTTTCCCGTTTCTGACTCCTCTGCATCAGTCAAACGATCAAACAGAAGACACAATGGCTCAACATGAACGAGATAAGTTAGGTTCTTGATTTTTGATTTCGCTGCTTGGAGTCTGGTCATAACCAAACATATTTTATTTTCTCAATTTGAGAATTTTGAATTCAATGAGGCCTACTTATGTGAGACTTCAATTGTATCACGTACCACATTACATTGAATTAACACCCAATTTTCCCTCCATATTTCTATTAATCATTACACAAGGTCTTCAGCTTCAGTTACGTATTGCTTATCCAGTCCCCAAATGAAAGACTATTAAATGGAAGATCCATGTGTCCATTTGCTACTTAAGATAAGTTAAGATGAATTAAGTTTGTCTGGTTGGATGTTGAACGTTTCCAAGAGCAGATTTAGAGGGCTAATCGTCCCAGCTCCAAGATGGTATGAATTTAAATCATATCAAATCTGCATATTATGGCTATTTGGTTTGGCTCTGCAGAGGTAACAGCGGAGGGGTGATCAACGTCCATCACTTCACTGCAAAGCCCTGACAAACAAACCCGCTGATCTCCGGTAATCGCATTACAACACACACACACACACACGCACACACACGCACACACACACACACACATACAGTACATACACACACACACATACACGCACGCACGCATGCACACACACACACACACACACACACATACAGTACATACACACACACACACACACTGAGCAGGCAAGTACAAATACTTCCATTGACTTATTGGGTCAATGGCCCTTTCTTATTTGGTGCTATTTGCATTTCAGATGAAGTCACGCTGTGTTGTCTTACCAGGGGACTGATTTTGTTGTTACAGATGCAACAGTGGTGGGGGGATGGCGTGCGAAAGTACTGGATCAACATATTATGGGTCGCTGTGATGTGGTTCACAGCCTGAAACTTCATCCAACTCTGGCCCCTTCAGAACATAACATAACATCACATGAAATTGTTGAATTCATCCAAAAATTCTAAGATCAGGTCATGATCATAAAAAAATCATCCAAAATAATGAAAAAGAGATACGAAACTGCTCAAAAACAGTCGAATTGGCTCATCAGAGGACTTTCTCGACCTCTGCTTGTGGTTATGATATTGAGGTGAGCTGGCCTGTGCTGCATATGACATACTGTGTGGGCTCAACTCATAGATTCCTCCAAACGATCCAGATTCAGTGAAGGGAACAGACAACAGAGGCTGGACTGGCAGTGGGACGGGGAACCCAGCTCTCTAAATGGACACAGTGACCCAAATGTGTTATCCCGGATCAATTCAAAAGAGTGTGGTCCTGATTAGTGCGGACGAGGCTCAGGAGGTAGAGCGGTTGTCTGGCGGGTTCAATCCCTGGCTCCTCTGGCCAAGTGCTGAGGTGCCCCTGAGCAAGAGGTCTAACTCCAACTCTGTATAAATGTACTCTTTGTAAGTCGCTTTGGATAAAAGCGTCTGCCAAATGCCCTAAATGTAAATGTAAATGTAATGTATGAGTGGGGGAATGTGAGGCAATATCATAAAGTGCTTTGTATAAAAGCCCTATATACATGCAATCCATTTACCATGACACCAAGCACATAAAACAATTGGATTTCCTTTGAAATTCAAATCAATAGAAAATCAATACAAATCATCTTTTTATTATAGTTCTATTTTTTTATTCAAGATGGCAAAAACCATGCAATGAAAAAATATGGCACTGAATTTATATAAAATGTCCATAATACTGGAATCCAGAATAAACACAGAAAACAATTTACAACAGAAATTCTGAAACAAAACTCAACACAAAAACAAATGCTATAAAAAAAAGACAATTCTTATTTTCGTATCATTGTCGTCACTCGATAGTGACCAGAGAAGCTTGCTAACAATACCAACATCATCTCATCATTTCTAACATCTATATTTGCTCAAGAATATGACATTTAAATTCATATACCTTAAAGTCCAGTGTTTCTATGGGTACCGTATTTTCCGGACTATAAAGCGCACCGGATTATTAAGGCGCACTGTCAATGAACGGGTCTATTTTCATACATAAGGCGCACCGGATTATAAGGCGCACCGCATTATAAGGCGCATTAAGCAACACAAAACAGTCCGATAAATCGAACTTTATTCAACTCATTCACAATAACTCTCAACATTGTTCAGTTGTAACACATAAAATACAAAACAGGCGCATTAAGCAACACAAAACAGTCAGATAAATCGAACTTTTTTCAACTCACACAATAACTCAACATTGTTCAGTTGTAACACATAAAATACAAAACAATACACTCACTTTTTCAGTTCATTCCTCATCCACAAATCCATCAAATTCTTCATCTTCAGTCCTTGTAACACACACCATAATATTACCGGTATGTTGACGCACAGTACGTATTACTCCGCAAGGCTAGTATTACGCCGCGGTAGCCGTAATGCGCCGACAATCATCAAGTATTACTCCGCGGTAGCCGTTAATGCGCCGACAATCCATCAAGCGGCGCTGCTTGACAGATTTTTGAGCGCCGTGTACCACATAAAATCGGTTCGAGGTTAATACATAAGGCGCACACCGGATTATAAGGCGCACTGTCGATTTTTTGAGAAATTACAGATTTAAGTGCGCCTTATAGTCCGAAAAATACGGTATTTTATTCACATTTGACTGACGCATTTGAATGCAATAGATTTACATTATATCGGGTACAGTGAGAACGTCCATATCTTGAATTACTCTCTTCAATGCCAACACAGCTGGAATTAGATTTCATAATAATTCAGTACGTACAGTTTCACTTTCTACAGAAGCCATGTGACGACCTCTCTTCCTATAAACTGAGAGATCAGTTGAGCACTCTAGCTACGAGCGACAATGAGAACAACATACTAATACTCCCAGTGAGTGATCTGATATTGCCTCCTTTTTTTCCAAGGTTATATAAAGCAGTTATAATTGCATCTGTTTTTTTTATTGAGTACTGGCCAATATACAGAGACTTTTAGCTGTAACAGTCTCTACCAATTAGCTGTAACAGTCTCCGAGCTGGTAACAACTATGAATCTGGAACTTAGAAGTTTCAGTTGTTGTTGATTATATTACCATTGATTTTAACACACAAATGCGTATGTTCATGTTTTAACAGGCCCCTATTATACCACCAGGTGTGAGTGTGATTATCCATTACAAGCTGTTTCACTAGTGACATCACAAGTGGGAGTGTTCACCCAGATGTACGATGACTAGATCAGTCTACCAGCCTACCCAGTGGACTGTACCAACTGCTAGGCTTATCTAGCCATCATACCTCTGGGTGGACACTCCCACTTGTGATGTCAGTATGTCACATAACAATTTAGAAACAGCTTGCAATGGCTAATCACGTTCACACCTGGTGGTACAAAAGGGTATCTTTTTGACCATGTTGATTCCCGCAACATGTGATGATGACAGGCATTAGATATGAGTGTGTGTGTGTGTGTGTGTGTGTGTGTGTGGGTGTGTGTGTGTGTGTGTGTGTGTGTGTGTGTGTGTGTATGCATGAATGTGTGTGTGTGTGTGTGTGTGCATGTGTGCCCATGCATGTGTCTGTGTGTGTGCGCGTGTGTGAGAGACACAGACAGTATGACGTCAAATCCAGAGTCCAGACGGGTTGCATAACTGCAACCCCTGCAGGCCTCGCAATGTGGGCTCCTGTGTGTACCTCCTCCCCCTCCCCCTCTCCCTCCTCCTCCTCCTCCTCCTCTACGCTACGCTAAGCTACGCTACGCTACGCTACGCTACGCTACGCTACGCTACGTTGAGGCTGTACTCCTGCTTGTAGCAGCAGGGTCGGCACACAGCGGTCACCAGCCCTGCGACCAGCTGCAGCAGGCAGATGAGGAACTCCAGGGCGGCCAGGCCCAGCAGGACGCACAGCAGGGTCGCATTCCACTCCACGATGCGGACGGGCTGCAGGCACTTAGACCACGACTCAGGCTCCAGCAGATACCTGCAGACACACACAGAGAGAGACATAGAGAGAGAGAAGAGAGAGAGAGAAGGGAGAGGGAGACATAGAGAGAGAGAAGAGAGAGAAGGGAGAGGGAGACAGAGAGAGAGAAGGGAGAGGGAGTCAGAGAGAGAGAGAGGAGAGAGAAGGGAGAGAAGGGGGAGAGAGAAAGAGAGAGGGGAGAGAGAGACATAGAAAGAGGGAAGAGAGAGACATAGAGGAGAGAGAAGGGAGAGAAGGGGGAGAGAGAAAGAGAGAGAGGGGAGAGAGAGACATAGAAAGAGGGGAGAGAGAGACATAGAAAGAGGGAAGAGAGAGACATAGAAAGAGAGGAGGGAGAGGGTAATTTAGTCAGAGAGAAAGAGAATGGTGAGAGAGAACAAAAGTAGAAAGAACACGGTAGAGAATATAGATTGTTAATGGAGATAAGCAAAGAGAGATGGAAGAAGGAAAGTGGAGGGATGAAGACAGAGGGGTAGGAGATAGGAGATTGGAGATGGAAAGATAGACAGGCAGTAGACGAGTTAGTACTTAGTTATTAGTTAGTCCTTTTTGGAACAATATGTAAACAACATATATTACTTGCTCCAATGGTGTGAAAAACAGCAAAACAATCACACATTATCACACTATTTACTACTTTTCATAGACTGTCCACAGACACATATGCGCGCACGAACACACACACAGACACACACACACACACACACACACACACACACACACACACACACACACACACACACACACACACACAATTGTTTTCATGTTACCTGCCGCCTTCATCTGAAAAGGGGTACTCCCAGCCGTCAGCAGTGAAACACTTTGGACCCTGCAGCAAGGTCAGTCCTGAGAGGACAAAACAGTATCCAGATCCCACCAGCCCCACCGCCGCAGCCAATACCGAACCACACATCTAGAGAGAGCGAGAGAGATAGAGAGAGCATACAGTAAGGATACCGAACCACACATCTACATTTACATTTACATTTAGGGCATTTGGCAGACACTTTTATCCAAAACGACTTAAAAAGAGTACATTTGTTGAAGGAGACATATATATCGCCGTGGTTCATAAAGATAAGAATAGAGCTGTTTTCGAGCATTCATAGTTACGAGGCTAATAGAACGAGTTTCATAATTGCTAAGTTGGGATAGCTGGGATAAGAGCAGACGTGTCATTCTGAGTGCATTACCAACATCTAAGAACATACAATAAACTAAGCAATGCTAAGTATCTAGAGAGAGGGAGAGAAAGCGTGCCATTTGTATACCGAACCACACGTGTAGGTTAGAGGGAGGGAGATACAGTATAAGATCATATGATAAGGATGCTGCTTCATGAATGTCAGTCCTTCCAAGTAGGATGTGTTTGTGCGTTAGTGTTAGTTATGGACAGTGAGAAGGAATGCTTCTGCAAGCTGTTTGCTCAGCAACCTGTCAACAGATACGTTAGACAGCTGCATTACACCACACACGCGCGCACACACACACACACACCACACACACACACACACACACACACACACACACACACACACACACACACACACACACACACATCCTATTACTCACATTGTTGAGTAGCAGCCAACAATAGGACCCTTGTTAAGTGAATGTACATTGAAGAGCATGTATACTGTATTACAAACTACATACAGTATTATAAAGTACATAAACTGCCACTATACACAGGATATGTATATATACTGTATATATATATATACTGTATATCCTATTCACTATTGCCAAATCCGATACCTCTCAAAAGTTCACTCATTTATCATAAAAAAATATTTTTTGGAGAATGACAAGATGTTTATTGTAAGAAGCATGGTGCTTATACAATATATCATGCAATGTAGTAATACTATAATATTTAACGTAAAGGTCGTATGGCTTGATATGTACTGTACTAGTTAGTACAAGTGAACTTGTATCGTGATGTGAATACAAACATCTCCTGCTCCTTCTGGATCGACCTTCATACCTTCACATGCCAGCCGAACACAATGAACCCACAACCACACAATGCCTCCTGGTCCTCCTAGCATAGCAGCATGTTAGCATGCCTCCCACACAGTCCCAGTTCCTCACCATTAAGCTCTCATTCCAGCAGCAGCTACATTTCCCCAGACTGACGAAGGTCGTCACCGGAACCAGCATCTAGAAAACCAGAACAGATAAAGAACATTTATTAGTACCACTCCTACAACTCCTTCACGGCATTGTCATTGTTGTTTAAGACATGGAAAGCGTTTGCACGAGGGAAGCCATTTTACACCAATAAAACCCCCGGAGCCAATCATGGTGTCAAAACTGCAGCTGTGTTATAGTCACATGGGCGGAGATCGCATGAGGAGAGATCCAACCGTCTCCTTTTGTCGCCTGTTGCTGCCCATCTGCGCTCCTAAAATAATCCTCTTACTGTACCACCACCACCACATAGCACTCTTCTGTGTCTCCCACGGGTGGTTTAGTTGCATCTGTCAATACAACTTCACCAACGTTGCCCAGATAGGCATTAGCCATTCATCAGATCCATTATGTGTTCCAAACTGCAGGGGGAAAACGTTCCTATTCTGACCAATTTGCGGCAATGCAGTTGCTCTATTGGTGAATACTGATCAATCAATACAGTTGTATTCGTTCAATACAGCTGTGTTCACTTCAGATTCCCTCCACTATGTGTCATTCTGTTCTATTCCTCTCCCCAGTGTACCGGCTCTCCTATATTAATTATACATGGACGGCGGTGCACCCAAGGTCATGGACACACACACACACACACACACACACATGCACACACACGCACACACACGTACGCACACACACACATACACACACACACACACACACACACACACACACACACAACCACACACGTACACATACACAAGCACGTACACACACACACTGACACTGACACTCAGAGAGGAAAACATCTGTGAGCGTGCATTCCGGATGTCCTCCGCTGACACCTCACATCCTATGGAGAAGCCCTCAGGAGAGAGAGAGAGACCCAGGCCTACAGACAAAGGCTAGAAGGAAACCCAAAACAAATGAGCTAACGGAAAGCGTATAGGAACAACAGAGAGAATAGGCGGGCCCAGCGAGCTAAAGATAAACGTCCTGTAAAGTGGGTCCCACTGCTCGCTTTGACCTTTTGTATTCCACCGCAGACAGAAAACAGCACAGAGTAGGGGAAAGTTAACAGCTTAATCCAGGTAATCACCTCTCACTCTCTAATGCACTCTCACTCTGTAAAGGTAAACGCACAAAAGTATGAGCATCAAAATATACTTCCCAAATGTAAAAGTACTCATTATGCGGAATGGTCCATTCTGCATAATCAGTACTTTGGAGTCTCATTGGACAAATGTACTGTATGTACAAATTATATGGACAAATATACAATATTTGACTCCGAGATGTGGTGGAGTAGAAGAATAACGTAGCAGAAAATCAAAATACTAGATATATATATAATACAAATAGTAGAAGTACAAGTACCTCAAATGTGTACTTAGGTATATTACTAGAGTAAATGTACTTAGTTACTTTCCACCACTGGACCTGACCCAGGGGCCCAGACATCAGGAGGGGGCCCTCGAGGAACTGGGGGCCCCTGAGTTATGCTCTGGGATCCCGGGGGCCTCTGGACTCAAGGTCTGTCTATTGTTTTCCTCCAGCCAAACCAGAAACCACTTGAACTCCCTCTAAGGAAAAAGTATTTCCGCTATTCCACATTTAGCTAGACCGTCCCAAATTAAATTCCACACAATAGTTAGCCATGATAGATTAGTACACTGGAGCACTGACTAGTTCTCTAGTACTAAAGACCGCGTTCATGATCCTTAAAACCTATAACAGTCCAGAAAACGATAACCACCTTTCCTCACATATCCTATGCGTATGAGCCATATCATAATCATTCAACGTCATTTATGGGAAATTGGTGGTCCACAAAGTGGTCCACTTTGATACAGACTTTATTTTAATGGTACTTATATTCATTGTGTGAATGTATTTATTTTTCCAAAAAACCATAGCCATTCCTCAACCCGTTTTTGTTTAGACTCATCCATAAAGGATACTGTTGTAAGTAGGTTAATTAAGTTACACGCACACACACACACAAAGCTTCACACAGCAACACACAATCTCCCCTGTGTTCTACTGAACCAAACTTAAAGCAGCCTCCGTTATTTTTGTCCTTTTTCTGCTCAGTCAGGAGGTAAGACGTCCGCTCTGTCCGATATGTCGGGCAGATGGATTAACCATGAGTCCACAGTACATAGCACCCCTTTGTTTGCCATGCGGGAGGAGCAACAACGTCGTCAACACAATCCAGCTAATGTTGTACAGCTTAGCGCCGCTTGCGTGTCAATAACAGCCGTTATTGAGTTCTTCTGATTATTGCGGGCCTACATCCGTCGGTGGGTACTTCTACAGCGCCTGGAGAGAGCCTGGCTAAATGTGCTCTCCGTGACTCATCCTGCCCGTCAGTTGCCACCGTAGGAAACTACCCCATTCACGTAGGAGACACATTGAGAGGCCAATTAGAGGGGGCGTGCTTCGAGGTTAAAACCAGCCATGGGGCCATGCTCGTCTGTGGTCGGCCCGCTTTGGTTCTGCGTTGGCAGGCCGTGATAAACAACTGAATGTGAGCTCTGAAGGTAAGTAACTGGCATGTCACAAGTGGCTCGTGTTGGATTTGATGGAAAATGTATCGGAATGTAATGTAAAATAAGTAATGTGTCGACGTTAATCCATGTTGGTTTTAACGGGTCCACAGAGGAGCATCCACAGCCGTCCACTTCATATATTCTATCTCTGTTTCCTGCCTACAACCCCCTCAAGCGCCTCCCTTCTCAGAAAAACAAACTCTACTGCTTCAGTAAACTCAAACCGCCCGTTTTTCACTCTGCCTCATAATATTCCATTGTATAGTATATACAGTATATATATACTTGTACATGATTCACAAATCTGATACACCCAAATCCTGACGTTATGTTATAAAATACATTAAGTGAAGCGAATTATATGCATTACATTTACATTTACATTGAGGGCCTTTAGCAGACGCTTTTGTCCAAAACGACTCACATACTATCGTGTATGAATACACTACATTTGTTAAAAGAGCGTGAAACAATATATCACAGATGGTACAGACAGATTTGAATAGAACAAGTTTCAAGTACATCATAATTGCTAGGTTCATCCCTTGCTGGTACACGGCAAGATAAAGATACACAATGCCATAAAAGAGAATAGTTTGGTGCGTCGACTCACCAGCAGTCCTCCGCCTCCTAGTCCACCAAAGTACCAGATGTAACTGGCCAGCTGGTTCTTCTGAAGGTAGGTGATCTCTCCCATGGGGAACAGCAGCAGCAGGTTGGCCAGCATACAGCACAGGGCCAGGGGCAGCAGGGCCAGCCCCAGACCCCTGGTGAAACCTATGGAACAGCACATGGCTCTCAGCAGGACGACACAACTGCTGGGAGAGCAGGACAGGCCGGGACTAAAATAAGGCAGCAGAGGAGCACGGAGGAGAGGAAGGGGAGGAAGAGGCTGGGGGGGAAGAGGGAGAAGGAGGAGGTGGGAGTGGGACTGGGACTGGGACTGGCCAGCTGGGGGGAGCCAGGAAATGAAGTGGTGGTGGTGGTTGCCGAGGGCCTGAGTGTGTGTGAGTGTTGCGTGTGTGTGTGTGTGTGTGTGTGTGTGTGTGGTTTTGTAGATTCCCTACAACTACATGCGATAACGCGTCTCAGCAACGTGGCCTGCAGGGCCATGGCATTCACATACACACACAGGCACACACACACACACGCACACATACACACACACACACACACGCACACATACACAAACACATACACACACACAAACACACACACAAACACACACCAAACAAGGGAGGGCTCCGGAGAACTCTGCCTCATATTTTCTCCCAGAAAATATGACAAATCCCACAAGAACAGACCACTGTCACCGTGTGTGTGTGTGTGTGTGTGTGTGTGTGTGTGTGTGTGTGTGTGTGTGTGTGCGCGCACGCGTGCGTGTGTGTGTGACTCCAGTTTCCCACACTCAGGCAGCAGAGAACGACACAACATTTCCACCAAAAGACAAAGTAATCCCCTTACTTCAGAACCACTGAAGTAACCAGATGACATCTTACAGCCGTTCTTCTGCTTCCCTGATCACCGTGCCTTCATGAAACACCACACAGAGTCTCTAGGTCTGCCTAAACCTCTCTCTTTGTCTGTCCTCGCAGACAATTACACCGTCATGTGTCCCCTGATATCTCTCAAATCATTGCATTAAGGTCTCTTGTGGGATTGTGTTCAACTCTGTGTGCTCTAGAGATAGAGGAAAGTTCAACCTACTTTTTCAACGTTTAAGGTCTTCGAGTGGTTCTCCAAGGCCGACTGTTATGAATAACTACTTTCCCCGATCAGATGTACGTTTTCACACAGAGATGTGTTCACCCAGTCACCCAGCCTCTACAGCTTCAACTACACAAGGCATGACCCATCATGCCTTGTGTAGTTGAAGCTGTAGAGCCTGGGTGAGATCACGTCTCATGACCACCTCGTCTCGAGCTCATCATCGGACCCTATAGTTATTACAAACCTGTCACTTTTTTTTATATGTAAATGTAAAGTATATGGTGAATCATGTTGTGATGTGTGCTGTTTGACACATGTCAGTGGATTCATTATCGGTTGCAGTACAAATAATATCAGCTGCTACCCTGTGGGGTCTGTGTGGAACAGTGGGAGGTGTTTACGTCTGAATAATAATAATAATTATAATAATAATAATTATTATTATTATTATTATTATTATTATTATTATTATTATTATTATTAATAATAATAATAATAATAATAATTATTATTATTATTATTATAGAGATATACACCTACAATATTCCTGACAAATGTGTGTTGTTAATGTTCAAGCTAAATCGGACCATAAACAGTTTCCATCTGGATGTTGGTCTGGGCACCCACACTAAAAGGGATGTCATCTTCACAGCTTAGGATGGATTTACATACACCACTAGGCTGGCTCACCTACTTGAGATGTTTAATTGGCCAACAGGATCTCTCTTTCTTGACGTAAAGCGACTGTGGCTACCAGGGCTTTCAGAAGGAAGGCAACAGTTAAGCTGGACACTAACACAGGCAGCCTTGGGGTCTTGTCCGACATAGCATAACAACCTCTGCAACTGGGCCGGAGTGGTTGCAATGGTCTGCGATGGGACTCTATATCTGTGGACATGACCGACGCTGTGACAGAGGACCCCTCCACAACGGGAGATGGTGCACCATGCAGACCATGGTTTCATTAAGGATATATTATATATTTGAGACTGTCTTGTGATTCAGGGCTATACATTGAAATTGAATTGAATTAACATCTTTACAGTTAAAACGAGGCTTCAGGTAGGCCTACTACAGTACGCACACAACTCAACCTCTCCCTCTGGTGCCCCTAACAACACTCCCCGCATTGTCTACACCACAGCCAGCTGGAGGTTGGAGTGGAGACGTTACCATACTTCTTAAACAGCAGTCAGTTATAAGGGAATGTCCATCTCCAACACAGTAGTGTGGTAATAATATTGTGACGGCCCCATGGCACCGCCTAGTGGCTTGGATGTCTCCCACCCAAGGATCAGACCCGACAAGACCGATATTATGACTTTTAATAAGTGTTGAAAAGTATTTCTGGGTTAAGGTAGGGTGTACCTACTTTCTGATATGGAATTCTAATTTGTAAGTGGCATATCTGATGAAAGTTCAAAAATGTCAGCCGCTGGCCTAGGCTGTCACCAAAAATTGTGTTCATTTTTGTGTGTGCGTGCGTATGACAGTGTCATAGTCATGGAAAGGACAATGGGGGTCACTGGACAGCTTCACAGCTACTGACTCAAACAGGAAGCTGGAATTATTGACCGACTTCCTGCTGCCAGTGGCCTGACCACTCGTACAACCAATGAAAAGACCAATGGACACACAGGGATATTTTAAAACACAAAAGATTGGAAAGCATTTAGTGTACTAAAATAACCTTACCTTACGAGTTAACTTCAATCACAGCTGGAGTAAAAGTCAAACTGGAGAGTGAACGTGTATTCTATGGAGGTTGTGATGAATAATTAAATAGTCAGTGCATTCTGATCTCCGTGGGTTGAGACAATAACAATCAGAAACTAATATTAGTTCTAATCATAATTAAACCTTGTACACGTTTTAAAAAAGCTATGAAATGCTGTATATATTTTTTTAAATGATCCACGCTTACATGTCACTTTGTTCCTTTTTCCTGCTAAATCTGACCCGACTCAAATATCAGAGAAATCACCCAAAAGCTGTTCTACGCAACAGAGAGTTGGGAAAGCTCTCATTTTGTAACTTCAACCATAACCTGCTCACAAACTGCCAATTTAAAGCAATTTGTGCATGTAAAATCCTACATGTAGTCCCTGAGCGGATTCATTATTCTTACATACAGCACATTTAGGGCAAATATTATGGTCTGTTGACAAAGTCTTTTCAAACAAGTAGCAACCAATGTTATGTGGTAGAACACATGACATAAATAGATATACTCTCTTTCTTTGGCCTAATTAATTCATTAATAATCATGAATTATGAGCAAATGTAATAAAGAATTAATGTTTTTTATTGTTATTAGGTCTATTAATGTATTTATTTTTAGATATAAGATAATGCTCTCGTTAAAAAATGTTAAATAAATGTATCATGAACCACCCTGAAGTCTATCATGACACAAAACATGAAACGAGTTACGGTGCATTAAATACAAATAGGGCACAGTTAAGAAGAACTGGTAATGTGTGCTTGAACCACCTGATTATTATACTTTACTTCCTGTTTACTTCCTGCATAAACAGGAAGTAAAGTATGCAAAATTTCTATTGTGCTCATTTACCAGAAAAATGCTCAACAAAGGTCAATGATCGTGTTACAACACACAATAGATAAGACTGTCCAAAAATAAGGATCATACAGTGCTGTGTGATTTGATGTAATAAAACAATACGGCAACAATAACATCAACTGATTACTTTTAATTTACATTTAGGGCATTTGGCAGACGCTTTTACCCAAATCGACTTACTAGAACAGAACAAGTTTCAAGTGCTCAAGTACTAGGTTGACAGCAGCATATCTTTTAATATCTAAAGGAGTGGCAGGATATGGCAGGTCTACTCTAGTAGCCCTGTGCACACCCGTCTGCTCTGGGGTCCGACCCTGCCCACAGAACCCTGGTTTGATGAGCAGCTTGACGGACAGATGGGTTCCACCAATCGTCCACTGTGATGATTTGACCTCGACCAAACCGTGAACGCTTGAAACCTATGAATAGAAAAAAAATTAGGAATCGCTGTGTTCTCCCTTTCCAACGCACTATACAAGTCTCAAATGTAGTACTTTGCACTAAATAGCTAAGCAATAATCGTTACATTATGCCAAAATGGTTTCACATTTCTGGTGTTGTTGGAGAGAGTACCTGTGATTGGCCAGAGAACTTGGTGGCCCCGCCTCCTCAACTCATCACTTACTTCCTGACCAAAGCCCTCCTCCAGATGAACCAGACACTGATCAGCTAGGCAGACAAATCACACAGATCACACACAAGTTTCTGACACAAATATAGAGTAAATATCATCATTTACTCCCACTTTATATTTCAAGACTCATTCAAATGAACTATAATATAAATGTAATTTAATTCCTGGGAAGTAATAAAGTATTGGTCAAACAAAAACACACCAAAAAACAGGAAGTGTACATGCGCATATGCAAAGTTAATCATTTATGTGTGTGTTTAGTCAAACGATGGTGTTGGTGTGGAGTGGCGGACCCTTAATAAATAGACTGAGAAGCAGCTGTGCAGAGTGTACCTTTCTGGTCGTACTCCACATAGACTCTCGGAGCATCTAAGGCCTGTTGAGGATCCATCCCAAACTCCAGCATGTTCAACAACACCTCAACATCAGAAGGACAGAGGAAACGTTTGAATACTATTGTTTTGAGATCCTAGTTCTTGGGTTGGTCTGTAAACCACAATGTTGTTTTGCTCATTGACTAAAATACAACAATTAAATTTTTTATACGTTTGTTCTGTTGTCAATTAAATAATCAATTATTAGGATCTGTTCATCATTAATAACAGGCCATCTTACGCCTATGAGAAAAAGAAATCATATGCTAAATATGTGTTTTAGGCTGGAACTCATGGAATAACCACCATGTTTTATAGGCTGGGACAAATTAAACATCCGGCTGTTTTCTTTTGCTTCACGAGTCCACTTACTTTCCTCGTTCCAAATGTGTATCCGTGTATGAACACGGATACACATATGAGTGTGTGCATGCATACCACGTGTGTGTGTGTGTGTGTGTGTATACCTGGGCGTGTCCTTGTGGTTGCATGAATGCACCCATCACACCGAGGGCGGCCAGGAGGCGGGGCTTGTGTTCCTCGGAGGTGGGCGGCCCAGTGACAAGGGCGGCCATGATGGTGTGGTATGGGCGTTTCCCGCCGGCAACACAGTTGCTGTGGTTACGCCGCAGAGAAAAACTAGCGCCACGATTCTGAGAGAGAGAGAGAGAGAGAGAGAGAGAGAGAGAGAGAGAGAGAGCATAGATAGAGTATAGATAGTCTGATATCGATGCCGGTTGTAAGTGTGCTAGGAAATGTCACACTCGCACACCTGGATGGAGAACCCACAGTCCCGAGGGACCAGGCCTGTTCCGAAGCCCATGTAGTTGCTGTTGACAAAGGAGCAGGCGTTGCCCTGGCAGTCGACCACACAGAAATACACAGTGTCGCCCTGCATCGCCACCGCCGGCATCACCACCTCTCCGGTCCTGCAGCCACGCACACACACACGCACACACACACACATACACACATACACACAGATAATGATACACACACACAGACAATGATACACACACACACACACATACACACATACAATGATACACACACACACACAGACAATGATATATGATGATACATCAGCACAAACGTCAATTCATTAACTAATAACTTTAACAAACTGTACACTAGGGAGGAATAACCAATGGAAACCAAATAGCCGTGTGTGTGTGTGTGTGCGTGTATCTGTTTTATTGCAACATTTTCTGGTGTTATAAGTCTGTGTTTGTCTTTAAAGCTAATAAAAACCAAACGTTCAAAGTCGACAGTAACGACCATTGAATACACTCATAAATGCCAAAACAAACACGTACAAACACACACACACACGCACACACACACACACACCTACCGACCCACTCACCCTCTTGTACTGTACGTACTGGTGGACACACACACACACACACTCACATACACAGGAGGTTGAGTGGGGGTTAACATCAGGGTATGGATGGGAGGGACAGAGATGGTACAGCGAGAACAAATAAGTCAATAGAAGCCTATCTAAATTAAACAGAGAAAGACAAGACGCGCACACACACACACACGCACAAACCTGTCCATGCTGATTTGCTGGGCACGCTGGCGGCCGTTGCCCTTGTCCAATAGGCTTTCCAGAGGAATGGTCACATGGTCTGGGTCACTTATGTTATGCAGAGCATCTGTCAGGGCGAGGCGGACAGCCTCCACCAGCAGATGGACATAGTCCGGGCTGTTGTGTCCAGCCTCTGTACATTTTATACATTACATACATTACATACAGGGCAAACACATTGGTGATGAAATGCAAGCAATACATCATCCTTTTATGTTGTTGTCACTTCATTTGTATACATATTGTTTTTCTTTAATCGTAGCATGACCTAAATCATCAACTTGTATATTTGGTTTAACATAAATATAGTGATGACATTCAACCATGACATTATTATTAAGTGGAATAACTAACTATAACTATATTTTAGTGTTGAACACCTGGGGTGCTGTGTGTGTGTTCCTGTGTAGCTGTTGTGGAGTACCTTTGAGTGGCAGGTTCTCCAGGATGTTAAGCAGCAGGAGGGCAGCTAGTCCCTGACTGTTAGGAGGGGGTTCCCAAACTCGCACGCCCTGACGCACAATATAAATATATAGCGGCACAGATTAGTAGACACAATCGATATCTGAGGCACGGCAAACTAATATGGGGCGAGGTTCCTTTCCGTGGTGGTCATTTATTCTTGAGTACGTCTTATGACCTCACCTTGTAGTCTGTACTGATTGGAGTGACCACCTCACTGTCATGGCTGCTGAGGTCATCAAGGGTCATGACTCCACCATTTTGGTGGATCACGTCCACAATGGCCTGGGCCACTCTCCCCTGGTAGAACGATTGCTTCCCGCCTTCTCCCAGTTCCTGATCAATAAATCGATCAGTAAATAAATAAATATATCTGTCCATGGTACAATTAGCCACTCAACAAAGTGGAGATGATGTATACAAACCCCCACAGCCCTTAAGTAATTATTTAAAGGAGAATTTCACTTTAAAACACTTCAAAAACAGTCATGAGAAACAGGGACGTGTGTTTATTGTTTATTTGTGTGTCTAATATGGAGTTTGATGTTGAATGGGCTTCTATTGGAAGTGGGGGGGGGTGTTTGCTCAGATGGTTATCCCTGGTAGGTATGAAAATGATCCCAGAAGTGTTTTAAAGTGAAATTCCTCTTTAATAAACCTATCTACAGGAGACACCTAACAACAATAACTTAGGAAGACACTGTAGTATGTTCAGTTATGCGCGCCGCCTGTGTCAGGAAGCAGAACCAGACGTTACAGAAAATGTATCATAACCAAAGGAACAGTCAGTAAAATCAGTCAATGTGGGAAATTGAGACTGTATAAAGTGTAAAGACACACACTCACACACACATGGAACCATAGCTTCAAGTGTAAGAATAAGTGTGGCCGATTGAAATCAATACAATTAGGGCACAGTGCTCCTGTGACTAAAAGGCTGTCTATGTGTGTGGCAGGGGTGGGCCGGGGGGCTGTGCATGGGTCGGGATCGCCGCTGAAACAATCATGGCTCCTCGTCACCGCTGAGGAATGGCACCTTTGGATACCACGGGAAACCCTCGATCAATGAGGCTGAGCTCACGACCATTGTTTCCACCCGGGGTCAGGAACCTCAATGGGAGTGGGAAGGTAGAAGGTACACACAGTGACAGCACACACACCCACAGCAAATGGGTGTGTGTGTGCTGTGGGATGTTTTACCCGCAATTACGCTGGCTAGCCAGAGTGTGACTAAAGGGACAATCAATACGTAAGAAATCGATATGCTACGCATGCTTCACTTGCTAGTCGTAATGAGCAGAGGTGGCAAAAGTATACACATCCTTTACTAAAGTAGAAGTACAGATACTTGTGTAAAAAACAACTCTGGTAAAAGTTGAAGTACTGATTCAAATTCTTTACTCAAGTAAAAAGTGAAAAGTACAGGCTCTGAAATGTACTCAAAGTACAAAAGTAAAACGTAGCCATTTTAATTCTTAATATATTGAAAATAATCAACTTAACGTGGACCAATATTAACGTGAGGCTCCAATGCAGAAAATCAGCTTTCAATGCCAGCAACAGAACTGGAAACTTTTGACACTTTTGAAACTTTTAGACTCTTTTGTCATAGTATGATGTTTACTGACACATTATACATAATAGTTGTAACACACACACATGTGCACTGCACACACACACAGACACACACACACACACAAAGACACCTAGGTGTGTGTGTGTGTGTGTGTGTGTGTGTGTGTGTGTGTGTGTGTGTGTGTGTGTGGTGGGGGGGGGGTGTCTTGCTGCTGCTGCCCTGACGCAGAGTTGGCAATATCGGTTACTTGTTCATCCATGTCTAGTTCTCGCTAGTTATCTCACGTGTCCCTCTCGTATTTTATTTTTAAGTCTGTTTCGTCTCGTTATGTCTGACGTCACATGCGTGAAAGCAAAGCTCCTCTAACGCGGATGGATGCACCAAGCGTCTCTTCTATGTGTTGTTGTCCATCCATTTAGGTTGAAATCGGTCTTCATGTTGGGAAGGCGTGCAATGATATAAAAAAAAAACCCTGACAATTCCCCTCAAATGCAATAAAACTAAAGTAACGAGTCCTGTTTTGAAAATGTAAGGAGTAGAAAGTACAGATATTCGTGCTTAAATGTATGGAGTAAAAGTAAAAAGTTGTCAAAAAAATAAATACTTAAGTAAAGTATTTGTTACTTCCCATCACTGGTAATGATTAAGTATTTAGTATGACTAGTAGTGCTTTTGTTATGTCCATATAAGTGTTTCTGTGAACATATAAGAGTGTGTGTCTGTCTGCACCCGCCCCATATAATATCGACACGTGTTCGCTTCCTTCCACCCAGGACCCTTAGCTCTCTCACTCTCCACCTTCTACCTCTCAATTCCAGTTTTCTTGCCCATGAGCAAGTGTTATGGGAAGCATGCCCCAGAACCCTGGGTTCATTTGGATTAAATATATAGAGTCACAGAGGCGACATGGAGCCGGCGATGTGACAGCACTGGGTGCAATGTGTGTTAATTGTTCATTCTTTGCGATTGTGTGATGAATAAATAGACATGATCCCAAACACAATAACTATGCCATGACATCACTGTGGATGTGGGTGTGTATGTGAGTGAGTGAGAGAGTGAGTGAGTGAGTGAGTGATGGAGTGAGTGAGTGAGTGTGTGAGGGAGGGTCCACAATTTACCCTCAACGTCCTTGCCAGGGCAGGGTTCCTGAAAATTTCCCCGTGATTTGGCGCCCGGCCTTCCACCAGAAGGTTGCTGCCGAGTTCCTTCCCAGCATGCCGCAGGGCATCTACCCAGTGTGCCCATTCGTAAGCTGCTACCTTGGAAACAGGAAACCCCTCCTCTGCGAGGGCCACTGCCCCGCCTAACACCTCACGCAGGGAGACCTGGTGGGGCACAGGAAACACACAGTGATGACCTCACAGGAAACCTCACTACGCCGGAAGCATGAGTCACGGTCAGACAGGAAGTGCATGGATAAAGAGAGTGAGAGAGAGACTGTTTAAACATTACACCACAGAATGGCATGCTGGGTCTCCTCGTCGTCATCCGCGTACAGTATGTTCAAGAACAGCTGAAGAAAGAGAAATCGGAGAGACCGGGGATGCTACATTGTGACAAAGTGTTTGTACGTTTGCCATTTCGTTTCCCGAAACTCAAACATTTCAAGCATCAGTGATGTCACTTCCGGAATGAACACTGCTTTGTTCGTGGAAATAACCTGGTCCCAAATAGCTAGCACTTTGCAATGACAGCATCCAGCTGATTATCTGACGTCTAGCCAAGGAAGTGCAGTGCAGAATGTGAAGTTGTTTGGATGAAAATCGCTTCCGAACAGGCACGTTTGTATTGGGCACTGCATTGTATTTTTGCCATCTAATTGTGTTATTTACCTATTTTTTCACTATTCTTTTACTTATTGGGTACTATATTTCTAATTGTTCAGAGTTGTTTTAGTATTCATGTTTATAAGAATACAGTTCAGAAGAAAACTTGTACTTTTTACTGTACTTACTAGGTACCATTATGAGTTGTTTAGAAGAATACTGCAGGAGTGAATGGGGAGTAAGCATTCCATTGTACTTGTTACAGATGGCAATAAAGGAATCTTGAAATCTTGTTGTAAATGATTACAAAATTGCAAAATTTTGGACACACACACACACACACACACACACACACACACACACACACACACACACACACACACACACACACACACACACACACCTTGTGGCTTCCAAACATCTGTACAGTGTCACACCAGCAGGCCGGCGCTCCTGGCACTGTGACGTTTGTAGCGTCAAATGCAGGAGGCGGGGCTTCTGCGCTGTAGCCACGCCCCTCCATGAACTCCAGGGACTGGGCTTTGGGGGAACGACCGCTTAAAACAACAACAAGCCACAGATAAAAATACAGGAAATACTCAACTAAAATAAAACAGTGTAAAAGAGCAACCCACCACTTTAGACCTTCCTGCAAGCTTCACTATTTTATGATGATATGATGTTATTATGATATTATTATTATGATGCTACCATGTATTCTATTTGTATTGACATTGGTTTGAGCGTCACTCAGAATCTGAGTTTTCAACCTGCCGTTGATGCAACTGACATCTCCGGTGCTTCCGTTGTAGAAGAGGCAGAAGGCGTCTCCGCCGGGCCCCGTGCTGCACGGCTCCGTCACCGACAGCGCGGCGGCGATTGCAACCGCTGCGTCGGCCGCGTTCCCGCCGCGCTTCAGGACGTCTGGACCACAGAACCGCACACATATTATCCAATATACCAACGAAACGGGGAATAGGTTGCATTTAAAAAAAAACAAGACAAAAAAAAAAAAACCTCCTCACCCAGTCCGACGCCTGTAGCTAAGGGCTGGCTGGACGACGCGCAGCCGTGTAAACAAACCACAGGCGATCGTCTCGATGAAAACGCGAATTCTGCAGACATGTTGAGCTCACTGGTGTTGATGTTGATGCGGACAAGACGCGTGTGTTTGATCTGTGAACGCAACGCTCGCTGTGGCCTGCTTTATCCGCAGAAAAGTCCACCGTTTTTTGACCAAAGTCCATCTTTCTAAGTCATAAACATGGGTTATGGGGGTAGATTTCACAGTCTGGGGCAGATAATTTACTTTTCATCCAGTACGTAGTTATTGATTAAGTGGACTAGAATGATGTTGACAGGCAAGACAAGAAAACGTTACACGCAGGGGCGTCGGACTGGGGGGACAAGTGGGACTGACTACTACCCAGGGGGGGGGGGGGGGGGCGCTAAAAGCCTGAAATTAAAAGTTTGTTTTTATTTGGATTTATTTTCTTCTAAGTAATTAGTGACACAACTACAGTAACATTTGCAAAATAAATTGGCTGATTGAATTTGTGTCAAAAACAATAAAACAAAATATACTGGAGGGCCCCTGTCACCCACTTACTTAATAAATACTTAAACAAACATGAAGAAAATAATGTTCTCTTAAGCATGATACTCCAAGCAAACCTAATTTAACCACATAGTAAAAGTATCACAGTTATGGGTCCATCAATATAATGATGGTCTAAATTATGTTAAAATTAGTTTTTTGTAAAATATTTTTTTTCCAGCTCAGCTGTGGTGGGGCCCTATATGGTTTCTTTTCACAGGGCCCAAAATCCCTGGTGCCGCCCCTGGTTACATGATGGCAATGTTTAGACATCCTAATCTGTGAATAATTGATTTAAAAATGTTTTTGATTGATAATTAATTTATCAATAATAATGTTTTTGATTGATAATTTTTTAAGTTAAATCACCTTTATACTTTACTTGCATTTATTATCTAGTATTGTTATTGTTTTTAATAATTAATTACGTCTTTATCGTTATATTTAAAGAAATATGTATAAATGTTCTTAAAAGTTAAATATTGTTTGTATCATAGTTACCAGATGACTACACACGTCTGTACAACATACCCAGTAAGTATTTACCTATGTACACTAATCCTACAGAGCAGCAATGAGACAGCCCTTGTATGAACTATCTGCCTGTTCCTCTTCTGTTCACATCTATACAACACACGGTAGAACATTAACCAAGTGTGTGTGTGTGTGTGTGTGTGTGTGTGTGTAGTGTATGTGTGTGTGTGTGTGTGTAGTGTATGTGTGTGTGTGTGTATTGCCATATATTCCACCTGGCCATCATTAATGTGAAGAGGTGACATCACGCTGTGGGGCATGCAGCGAGTCTATATAACTGTCCTGAGCATCACCCAACGCAGAGACATGGCAAGGTGTTCTAGACAGAAACATCAACAGCAGGTTATTTAAAAATAGCTTAAAACATTTTATTTTATGGAACATTCGTCATATTAAACAACATCAAATAGGCTATTTCAAGGCTAATCGGCTGGACGTGGATGGTTTTCACAGACTCAATTGGACTACCACGATTTACAGACACGCAATACATCAGTTTCCGGACAAAAACTAAATTACATTAGTTACAGTCGGCCAAACTTTTGTTTGAAACCTTCTTCTTGTATTGCGTCTGTCTCAAGATGTGTTCAGGTAGTTTTGCAAAATGTTTGGGCATCACCCTGCTCCCTCTGTCTGTGGTGTGTGTGCTCTGCAACATCCTGCTGTTCTTCCCTGGAGGGAAGGTCACGGATAGCGAAAACATCTCAGAACAAGTCTGGTATTTTGGAGGTATTCTGGGCTCTGGAGTTCTGGTAAGTCATCAAGAGACTGAATTCATCGCTGTATTCATTTACCCTTTTTTTTATTTTTTATTAAAAGGACATTTAAATGTTGTTTTTCGCGATTAATGTATCTATTCAAATATTCTATAAGGGAATGTGTGTGTGTGTGTGTGTGTGTGTGTGTGCCAGATGATCTTTCCAGCTTTGGTCTTCCTTGGTTTGAAGAACAACGACTGCTGTGGTTGCTGCGGTAACGAGAGCTGTGGGAAGAGATTTGCTGTGAGTACTTTTGTTGTGAATATAATGTTAGCATCGCTTTTGAGATTTGAGATTTGATAAAAATGAATGAGAAATTCTTCTGATGGGACTTTCTCGTGGCTCTCACACAGATGTACCATTGTTCCTGGTTATGAGGCTAATCAATACACCCAGAATGTGGAGGTGTACACAAGTGTGTCCACGCACACACACACACACACACACACACACACACACACACACACACACACACACACACACACACACACACACACACACACACACACACACACACACACACACACACACACACACACACACACACACAAAGTACAATACTGAACCTTTTTTGTTCCCTTTTACTGTGTACACTGCCATAATTATTTATGGTCCTTATTACAATATTTAACCTGCCAAATGTCATGTGTGTCACATGACAAGGTATTATGACTCTGAAAGTGCTATGCAAATCATCTCTTTTATCGCGTATTGTTGTGGTATGGTTGTTAATATTGGTATTGTCCTTGTACAAAGACACAAAAAGGCACACAAAGGTTGCATAAATGATTCTTTGAGGGCCCTTTGTTTTGGGGACTAATATCTAACCATATCTTTTTCTCTGTCTGTCTGTCTATCATCCTATGCCTTCTCTGACTCTAACCTGTGTCCTCTATATAGATGCTGAGCTCCATTCTGTTTGCAGGAGTGGGTGTTTTAGGAGCAGGGTACTCCGTGGCAGTGTCTGCTGTGGCCATAAAGACGGGGCCTTTGTGCCGTGTTGCCTCCTCAAATAATTGGACCTATCCTTTCGCTAATATGTAAGGAACAGAGAGACAGATATGAAGACAGACAGAGAGACGGTTAAGCAGACAGGAAGACAAAGCACATTTACGTTAATGTTCACAGCAGAAGTACATATATGTGCATTTGTAAATATTATCTACACACTTTACAGTGAGTTTTAGCACTTCAAGTTTATTCACCATTGTTCAAACTGTTTTGTACCCTCTATTCATCTCTCTATTCATCTCTCTCTGTGTCTGTCTCTCTCTCTCTCTTTCTCTCTCCAGCAACTACCTATCCAAAACTGAGACTTGGTCCATGTGTCTGGAGCCGAAGGACGTGGTGTCATGGAACCTGTCTCTGTTCTCTGTGCTGCTGGCCATGGGTCTGATCCAGATTATGCTTTGTGGCGTGCAGGTGGTGAACGGCCTGCTGGGGGCCATCTGTGGGTGCTGCTGCGGGGTCAGTGTTTTTGTTTGCTTGTTTGTTTCCTTCAGACCACTTCCTGTTTGCTGTCGTGATGGATGGAGCATGTTACTTGATGGACACACATTGCTCTCAGCGCATCTGTCTTGTTACACATTCTGGATTTGTGAAGTTATAATTCAGTACATTCATTCCAACAATATAAGATATATATAAAGATAATGGATTCCAGAGTCATTTGCAGACTAAATTTAGTGGTTTAGGTTGACAGAACTGTTGACCTATTTCTTTTGTTTCAGGGTGATCCCGCTGCCTGAGCACTTCTATGCCGATGTGAATCTGTGGGAGCCGGACTTCATGTTTATTATTAACCAATCAGATGGGACTTGTTGCTATTTTGGTACAACCACTTCCTGTTGACTATGTTTATTTTCTTATTTTCCAAAGTAATTAGGACCATTATGTTCAGATCTGCAACGATCTTGTGAGAGGCTATGTATTACTTTATTCAATTATTGTTGTTGTCAATGGTGAAAAAAGCTTCAATAAAGTGTTGATGCAGGGCTGGAATTAACAAATTACAACTGCTGAATTACTACGAATTACTGAAATCAGTCAATTTTGTGTCATTTAACAAATTAGACCTTCCGGGCTCTATCTGTTGTGAATACAGCCTGTGGGCTAATTTCTATTTCATTTGAATTAGGTCAGTTTTGCGGATAATGGCAAAAACATCTTTTTCATAGGCTTTTAATTTGTAAGAAGCTTTTTTATTTTTTAGCTAATTTATGATTAGAACTAACAATATGTAACCCCCTGGGAGCACTAGTGCTCCTGTTACATATATTGTGACAAAACTCTACAGATCGTAATGAAACAATAAAAACTACAGATCATCCTAAAATTGTACATGACTAAAAACAGGACCATTAGAGAGGGATATACATGGACTAGCTCAGATGAGTACTACACTTAACTAACAGTAGGCCAACACAAAATAACAAGGCCTTTACACACGTGTTCAAATCAGTCACTGCAAACATGGTCACTCAAGGGCTACAAGCCTTATACACCACACACCACACACACACGATAGGGCACAGCAATTAAATAAGTGCAAATCTAGCGTTCCAGTATACCGCCCTTGTAGGCATAGAGTTATACCAACTATAGGATGGCCTTGTGCAAATATGCCTAAAAGGAAAACATAAAATAAAAACAAGTAGCAGCACAGGAATCGATATCAAAGAACAGCAGCTGGACAGCAATGTGCAAAAGGCAATCTCTTCATTCACTCAGTGCATCCGTGCATACACTCACTGGCATGGCTATGGGCTCCAGGTATCCCAAAACACGCTCCTACTTGAAGTTATGCGCAAACGAACATACCACCACTCGCTAACGTGACCAGGAAGTAGTGGGGGACCCAGGCAATAGTTGTCCAACGCTATGCCTGAACTGCTAGCCTTTATGTAGATGTAAAAGGGTGGCATCAGTGCAATTAGCCTGTGATTGGTCCCACTGGTTACATTCAATTAGCCTGCGATTGGTCCCACTGGTTACAAATAGTTTAGGATTGTTATCATCTCAACCTGACGGAGAGCAGAATCCGGTGCTCTGAATGCACGAACTCCAGCAGGTTGCAGGTCACTTAGCGGCCAAAGGGGTCGGTAATAAGAAGGAATTCATGATTCTTATATAATGATGCACTATGTAATCTACGTCACTACATTTAAAATGATATCTTTCATAATTTTGTAGCCGACACTATTGCTCCGTTCAAATTGTCTTTTTTGCTGGGGAAGTTTCCTAAAGTAGTTCAGTGGCAGCCATTATTAGAGCTGTTCGAATTCTCTATACGTAAACAATAAAACGGCCGATCATCATGTAAACAATAAAACAGCCGATCATCATGTAAACAATAACACTAATTGGGATTCATGGAGAGCGTACAGGAGGATGGGCGTGAGCAGAGTACTCAAGGTGTGCGCAACTCAGCTGTGCGGTGTCTTCCAGTACATCTTCAACCTGAGCCTGAGCACGATGACCGTCCCTGTCCTGTGGAAAACATCATGCCTGGTTTCTGTCCCCAAGAAGAGACACGCAAGCAGCCACAGTGACTACAGACCGGTGGCCTTGACCTCACATGTGATGAAGTCGCTGGAGAGGCTAGGCCTGAAGCACATCTGTGCACTAGCCGAATCATCACTGGACCCTCTGCAGTTCGCCTACCAGCCCCGCATTGGAGTGGAAGACGCCATCATCTACCTGCTGCACAGGACTTATTCTCACCTGGAGGAGGCAGGCAGCGTTGTGAGAGTCACATTCTTTGACTTCTCAAGCGCTTTCAACACCATTAAGCCTGCCCTGCTTGGGACTAAGCTTCTGGACATGCAGGTGGATGCTCCACTTGTGGCCTGGATTACCAACTACCTCACTGGTCGGCCACAGTATGTGAGGCTGCAGAGCAACATTTCGGACACTATTGTGAGCAACACGGGAGCACCTCAAGGGACAGTCCTGTCTCCCTTCCTGTTCACACTCTACACCTCAGACTTCAGATACAGCTCACAGTCTTGCCACCTGCAGACATTTTCGGACGACTCTGCCATTGTGGGCTGTATCAGAAAGGGGCAGGAGTCTGAGTACAGGAGTGTGGTGGACGGTTTCGTGGAGTGGTGTGGACTGATTCACCTGCAACTCAACATCTACAAGACGAAGGAGTTGGTGGTGGATTTCCGGAAGCAACCAACTCACCCGAAACCGATCAGAATCAGGGGGTCTGAGGTGGACATTGTTGAGGAATACAAGTACCTGGGTGTTCACATAGACAATAAATTGGACTGGACCAAAAACACAGAGGCCCTGTACAAGAAAGGCCAGAGTCGCCTGTATTTCCTACGGAGACTCAGATCTTTCAACGTCTGCAGGACCATGCTGCAGATGTTCTGTCCTGGGAGTGGAAATGGAGTCGGTGGTGGAGGTCTCAGAGCGGAGGATGCTGAGTAAACTACTCAGTATTATGGACAACGCCTCCCATCCCCTGCACGCCACACTGGTGTCATACCAGAGCACCGGGTGCACCACAGAACGCCACAGGAGGTCCTTTCTGCCTGTGGCCATCAAACTTTATAACTCCTCCCTATAACTCCCCCCTACAAGACAATGAACACAGCAATATAATGTGCAATATTATCTCTCTACATGTGCAATTTCCCAATTTTACGTGCAATATAACGTTATGTGCAATACTTTCCTTTATCATGTACTATATTATTATCATCCTCCTGTCTAAATATTATCTATAACACTATAGCACCACCTCTCACTACCTCTCATCTCCTCTTCTCTCATCATCATGTGCAATATTCTTAATTCTTAATGTCATGTCCAACAATATTTCACTTCAATCATGTCAAATAGTTTTTGCTGTCAAATATCTTATCATGCCTTCAAGCTTGTATATTTCAACTGTAAATTGGTAAATCCTTTAGTTTATCTTATTGTTTTATATTGTTTTATACTGTATATGCTTAGTTTATTCTTCATAATTCTGTCTTTATACTGTATCACTATGAAGTGTTGGGAAAGTTCCCTTTCTAAATGAACTAGTTCAAAGTTCAGTTCACAAATTTTAAAATGAACTAGTTCAGTTCATAGTTCATAATTCAAAATTTTTAACTAAGTTCACAGTTCCAAAAATGAACTAGTTCATAGTTCTTTTTTTCAATATGTTGCTGCGAGCTATTATTTTTCAAAATTATTGCCACAGCCCATATAGAACCACAGACAGCAATTATTTTTATTAGATTTTAACCACTGAACTAGCGTTCAGATTTTCAAACTTGGCCCCGCGACCGATTATATTTTGGCCCCGCGGGCCCCAATTGGGCAGCCCTGCTTTAATGATCATACGACGCCTCCTTGCTGCTTTGTCGCCTACATGCTGCTGGTCGCCTCCATGCTGCTTTTTGTTTTGATTGACGCATGCGGCATGGCTGGGGTTGCCGATTGGGTGTTTTTTTCCGCGACTATAAAGGCCTGTTTACGGTGATGGTTTTAGCCGGGTTTTCCGCCAGGAAGGGCTCTATAGAAATCTGGCACCCGATTGAACGAAGTTAACCTGAGAGACGTGCGTTCACAGACACCAGAATGAACGCGTTCACAGTAACGTTCATCAGGCAGTAATGCAGAACGTTCACTTCACGTTCGCCCAAAATATGAACGAGTTCATGAACTATCGTTCAATGAACGCGTTCAGGCACAACACTGTCGCTATGTAACCTGGCACAATAATTTCCTTCGGGATAAATAAAGTTCTATTCTATTCTATTCTATTCTATTCAATGTCAACGTGACAAGCATTTAGTTTAACTTTTGTGACTATTATACTGGTCGGCTGTATTGCTTATTTCATGTAAATTCAAATTTTGCTAATGAATTAATATATTTCTAGTGCTGTCGGATTCTCTTAGCAGCGCAGTTGTCTTAGTAGTTACTTACGAATTCTCCTTCTCATCTTTTCTTGACCTCATGACGTAGTTAAGGAAAACTAGGAAAGGACATAAAGGACGTATTGTTCTGTAACGTTTAGACCGCAGCCACGAGTCTGAAGTCCCCACCTGTCAGCAGCCAGCAGGTTGTGGTTGAAGTTAAAACATGAGAGCTTCTCTGACTCTCTGTTGCGTAGAACAGCTTTTGGGCTGATTTCTCTTTTGTTTGAATCGGGTCGGATTTTGCGGGAAAAGTGACATATAAGCGTGGATAATAAAAACAAAATATATATATTTTATAGCTTTTTTAAATGGTTTAATTATGATTAGAACATTAGTTTCTGATTGTTATTGTCTCAACCCACGGAGCTCAGAATGCACTGATTCTTACATATAGTACCTTTTAATGCATCAATAATTATTATCAAATAATATAATATACCGTATATTATTCGGAAATGGGCCATTCTGCATAATGAGTATATTTCGATGCTAATAACTTTAACTTATGGAACATTTCCAATGCAGGACTTCTACTTGCAACCGACTTTGACTTAAATAAAATATCTGAGTACTCCTACCACCACCACTGTTTGTACAAGTAATGTCCGTAAGAACCCTGAGAACATGCTTGTGGTGGAACTAATCTTACTGGTGTGCGAGCCTCCGCGCAGACACGGAAGAAATAAAGCGCGTACCCGGTAGACATCTCGGTGGACGGCGGAGTGTCTCTCGACCCGACCTTCACAACCTGAACACCGCGACAGTATGGTGTGGTGTGGTTAAGTGGAGACTAAGGTAAGCACGGCCTGGCTTGCTCCTGGTACACTGTTCGTGTCGTGTTGTCGTGGCGGTGGCCTGTTCGTGTGTGTGTGTGTGTCATCTGCTTGTATTGAATGACCATTAACTCAGCAACGTTACACCTTCCACCAGATGCACCGTTTGCTCTCCAGACAAATTACTTCCCTGAAGGTAAGTAGGAGCACTGAAGTAACTGCTTTTGTTTACTATTCAACTTTGCTTTTTGGTATAATTGGATGCTTGTCTTGGATTCTTCTTGTTTACTGTTTAGCTTTTATTTTAAGTGACTTATAATTAGATACATGTCATTAGGAGCCATCTTGCTAGGACCTTTCGACTGGGAGTCACAGACCATCTTGTAGCCTGTGGGCAATGGTTATTGTCACATATTATATTCATGCTATTTAAATATATATATTTTTTTTATAGGTGGTGCAATGGGCAAGTCCACCATATAGTTCCTGGCTCTCCACTATTAGTCGTGCTTGTGTTGGAGATCATGGTTCATCTAAATCCCAGGTGCCCTGCTGGGCTACACTGCCACGCTCCAAGCAGATGGGGATGGCTCTAGCGAGGTGCCACGCTCCGGCTGTAGGTAGTTTTCCAGGCACTCTGCTGTTCCATCGGACCCAGTCTTTCCACAACTCTCCTGTGAGTCTAAAAAGACGGCCGCCAACCGATCCACCTCCCCCCAGGGAGCTGGACCTCCTGCGATATGACATGAAGGACTTGTGGAAAGGCCCCAAGCCAGCCCTTTGCCTTGGGTTTGCTGGGCTCATTCCCTTCGTGGGACCATGTCTGCTCATGGCTATGACTGAGACCTACTTCCCGGAGCTGGCCTACATCCAGGTAGCCTACGGAGCCTCCATCATCTCCTTCATGGGTGGAGCCCGCTGGGGATTTGCACTTCCTGAGAGCAGCCCTGCAAAGCCTGATTGGATCAATCTGGGCAATAGCGTGGTTCCGTCCCTGCTGGCCTGTGCGGCCATGCTGCTTAGTGACAATATCACCCCGGCAGCCACCATCGTCATCATGGGACTTGGAGTCTCCCTACACTATGACCTCTCTCTTCTGCCCACCTACCCCAGTTGGCTCAAAGCCCTGTGGGCTGTGTTGACCATCGTGGCTGTGCTTTCCCTCATTGGCACGCGGCTAATGGATGGGTTATACCCAGAGAAGATTGTTTTCACATGAATAAATTCAACATAAAAATGTAGATTGTATACTATAAAGCTTAAGTACATGATCAATTTGTTCAGATGTTTCCTTCTTTCTAAAGTGTATGCTGATTTTTCCACATCCTAATGTGAAATAGTTGATTTTTCATGATGTATTGCAAAGGTAGTTTATAGTATAAGCATGGTTAATAACCTTGTAGTCCAGTTGTCCCCATATTGCCTTGTCCAGAATGAGGAGCTTATAAACAACAGATGACATGCAGCCTCTTTGCACTTCTGTGAGTGACCCACTCTAAAAGTACCTGTTTGTGGGATGCGAGGGTTCAAAGCAGAACTATTGACTTTGTAGGTTGTACATAATGTTTAAATAGAAGTCTGATCTTTGGGCCTCAGGTTTTAGCCCCATGCCATCAGGTGACAACTTAAACCATTCCCAGGTGTACTACATACAAGGCAGTCACATACAACCTGTGTACAAAATAAACCAATTTATGTTCTGTGGATACTGGGTACTTTTTGGAGTACCCAGTACTCCAAAGTACAGTAAGTAACAGTAGTAAAAATTTGTCTTGTCAATGTTTTGTCATTGACATCTCTTCACATTAAGTAAATGATTGAGTATTAATCATATTCCAAGCATAAAAAAAGAATCGTCTATAGTCTAATCTGTCTAATTCTGAAGACAGATTGTCTTTTGAATCAATTAAGCAATGGAACCATGTGATGTTGAATGCATGCAGAGATTAGGTAAATAAGACTAGTCTCGGATCCAGCATTCCTACCATTTCATAGAACTTCTCAAATTCTACAATAAGATTTAAGATATCTAACCAATTAGAAGAATCTGCATGTCTCATTCGATTTTCTCGACAACAGTTCATCTGACCGACTTCACACTTGGCAGTGTATTACTGAGGACGCAAGAAAGTGCAGTGTCGAATGTGAAGTTTAGTATAGGGTCTTTAGGTCTCTAAAGTGAAATTTGTGAGGCTTAATTAGACAGCAGCTGTAACAACACTACATTACACTTGCATAGTGCTTTTCTAAGGACTCAAAGACTGAGCACATGCTGTGAAATAATTGACTAGCTACATGTATAAATAAATGTCTCCTTACGTTGTGCTTATTAAAGGCAGCCCCATACCCGAGTGTTTCAGAAACAGTACAACTCCCAAATAACAGGCCCCATATGTCTGTATTAAAATACATTTAATGGAAATACTTGCATCTAATAAAAAAATCAGAATGAAAGGCATTACAATTGGGGAGGTGTATTTTTGCATATCTGCAAAAAGGAAATAAGGCACACATCCCCTCAATTCTTTACCTTGTTCATAGTGTGCAATAACTGGCTCACATTTCAACAACAAAGCAGACCTTTAGAACAGATAACCAGTGGCACTCCGGTGATCAAAATCACATGATGGATGGGTTCGTTTCAAACTACACAAGGAATGGCAAATACAAATTTCTGTAAAAACTCAAATGCAATGAAAAGTTTGGTAGATTATAAAATTACCACCAAAATTAGGCCTAAATAAGGACTCATACTTTGCTTTTAGTGCAACTGTGGCAGGGATGGTTTCTTGCATGTGCTTTGTAAATGTCTACAACATCACAGTTTGTGCAATTTTCTTTAGTGAGCCAACGTTCCCTCCATGAAATCCGATGGGAAAATTAACATAACGTATCAGGATTCAATCTGTATAACACCCCAGTTATTAACCTGGTAAGTGTAAAAAGGTGGATGAAACAACAGTTCAAAAGACTACCGCAACATAAACAATTTGACTTTGTAAACCATGGCCCTGTTTACCTCATCACCACTGCAAGAACGTGAAATTACTTCCCTGAAAAGTGCTGTAAAAAATGGGATAGCCATGGGACTTCTGCAAGCTGTGAAGTTCAAACGGAATCCAGGCTTTGGTTGCCTTCTGGTAAACAAGTTATATCTGTACACCATTTCCGTCAATGCTATACAAAGAGAAATACTATTGGCATACTTTGCATGCGCACTACTCCTCACAAGTGTACTGCTAGTACTACTTCTGGATACCCAGACCAGACTTCATGTACTCGTACACAACGTAACTGATGCTGACGGCTGGTATGACTTTCATAAAGTTGGGCAGGATGCCGCGGTAGAGTCCAAAGAAGCCCTCTTTTTCCACAATCTTCTTAACCATCCGGTTCATTGACATCTGCTCAGCACCTTCAATAGACGCTGAGGAAACAAGAAATTTAGAGGAAGATAACATGCTGGTCTGCACAGAATAGAGAAGTAAGCAATCTATTGGCAATACAATGATCACATTTTTAACAATGGTTGCAGGTCAGTCCATTGGTTAACAGCACTATTGAAAGGAAACTTCACAAAACAGTGGACCTTGACTTATACATGAATTCAACACATTTTTTTAATATTATACTAGCAGTGTTTCCCACAGAATAAGATTATATTTGTGGTGGTAGTGGGGAGGGGGTTTATTACACTCAAGCTCACAAACTATTTATCTTGTGATCACAAGATAACGAAAATGTATTGTTGTGTAATGTGAGGGGGTGTCAAAACACACGATTTTCACAAGATGCAAGGGCGAAGAATTTTCCAAACCGGTTTGATATTATCGGACCCGACTTGTGGAGTGCAGGAGGCCCTGAAACGATCTAGTTCTACATACGATGGGTATGAGTACTTAGTATATTGAAGAAATTATTCATGGCTCAGATTCAGAAGGATGCTGTATGATGAGCTGTGACAATTGTGTGAACCAGTCTGCCACATCTCTGAGAAACCTTTTGTGTGAGTACGTTAGGGTTGCACGGTTATACCGGTACTAGAAAAGTACCGCGCTGTTCTGCTGTTAAAAACGGTACTATACCACATTCATTTAGTATCGTACTTTAGAAATGACATGAGTTGCGTCAATGTGCGGGTTTGACAGCGGCGCTGTGTGTGTGTGTGTGTGTGTGTGTGTGTGTGTGTGTGTGTGTGTGTGTGTGTGTGTGTGTGTGTGTGTGTGTGTGTGTGTGTGTGTGTGTGTGTGTGTGTGTGTGTGTGTGTGTGTGTGCAGTTTGAAGGCTGAGCGCTCTGCTTCAACTCCCTGCAGGGGGCGTGTCAACAGCCCTCCCCCTCTCTCACTCGCCTCAGTGCTCAGTCTGGACACAGTTAACATGGCTGCTGCGAGGACTACAAGCGGTCTTGTCAGCCGTCCACAGCTTGTGGACAAAAGGGACGCACGGAGAGAAATATGGAAATATTTTGCTTAAGTTGCCGACAGCCATGGCCCACGGCCCACGGACACGTCAAAGCCCGTCTGTAAACGGTGCTTCAAATCTACGCAGGCGAAGGGAGCCAACACATCCAACTTGGCAAAGCATCTCACCGACAAACATCCCGACATATTAAAAGAGTTCAAATAGCGACAGGTTAGCGAATGTGATGAATAACATAATTACAGTACATGCCCTCAAATAAGTCAAACGAGTGATTAATTTTGTGACAAGCAAACTTGTTTCACCATCGGAGTTTGATGAGGCAATTAAAGGCAATTAGCTCAGTACAATGTACACAGACCTGGCGGCAAAGAACTGGCGGCAACGCAGTTGTTAAAAAAGCACCAGAGTTTTGATTCCTTCAATACTCTTTGCCCAAGGAGGTACATTGAGTCATGACGGTGTGATATTAGGTTGCAAATATAACGTTAACTATCAAAGAAATCACATAAACTCAAGTATAGGGGACATCAGAAAAAAAAGCTTTAATAACACTGTCATTGATTTAATTATTTACAATCATTTTTAAACATAAAGCTCAGCAGCTGCAACAGAATAAACTTTATTTTTGTAAAAACATTTTAAATAGCTATATAGCTCAGCAGCTGTGTGAAAATATATTTTAATTTATTTAGATTATTATTATTATTATTATTATTTGTAAGTTTAAACAGGTCACATTCCTGTTAACTCTTAGTTCACTTACCAAAAAGTAGCTGCAAAAGCAATATGTTTGTTACAATCTAAGTAACCTGAATTCCTGCAAAAGAGTGAATTATCAATAAAATAATTTTAAGTTATCCATTATTCCACTACTTTTCCTGATGTTTTAGGTTTTTACCGTGGTATCGTTTCAGTATCGGTATCGAGATATTTAGGCAGGTATCGGTATCGAACTCATAATTTTGGTATTGTGACAACACTAGAGTATGTGAGTTGCAGTGTTCCCACAAGATTAGGAGAGTTTTGAGTTTTCAGAGAAGGCGCAGAAAATCTGATCAGTATATCGTCATGTGTGTACACCCCCGCTTGCTCATCTTTAAGATCGTGTCGTGTGTGTGTGTGTGTGTGTGTGTGTGTGTGTGTGTGTGTGTGTGTGTGTGTGTGTGTGTGTGTGTGTGTGTGTGTGTGTGTGTGTGTGTGTGTGTGTGTGTGTGTGTGTGTGTGTGTGTGTACTGCCCCCTAGTGGGTAGGAGGCTTTACCTGCTGCCTGCATCCGTGTTCGTATCAGAGCCAGAGGGTAGCTGGTCAGTTGGCCACAGGTGCTTGAGATGGTTCCACAGCACAGGAGCACCAGAATGCCAGGGTTGGCTGTGTCTTTGGCGTAGCGTGCCAGCCAGGCATTTTTCAAACTCTGATCAAGTAATGGTAAGGGGGAGGGGTGGGAGGGCAGGCAACATGGTAAGCCAGAGGTGGGATATGGACATGTAACAGCTACATTCATTATTGAATATATTTCAGTAACACATAACATTGTCAAAATGATGTACGATGTCATATCATGATACAAAAGTTTCTGGTTCAACAGATGATATAATGAAATTGAGTCGAAAAACAGGCTATGAATGAGTGATTCAATGAATGATTATTTGTACCTCATACACAGCCAGATCTATCCCAGCATATGGAATGATGCCCAGGATATTTGGGATATAGCCTTTGTAGAATGCCTTCACTCCCTCTTTCTGGAGAATCTTCTTGGCACAGTCAAACATTCCAGTATATTGTCCGGTCTTTCTCAGAGTCAGCCTCGTCTTCATCACCTGGAATGGTAAAGATTATTGGTGGAGACCGTTATTTTTATGATTCAGGTTGATTACTTGATTTAAGTACAGAAAGAATACCACCCCTAAATATTAACATTAATATTACGAACACTTTCTGTGGCATTATATGTGGAATTGCTATTCTTTCTTTTATATCCGTATATATACAAATGTAAACCAAACAACACATTTCTATAGTTAGTCAAGTCAATGTTGTTTATATAGCCCTTAATCACAGTCTCAAATGGCTTTACAAGCCATATGATTATGACACTCCCCTAGCCCTAGCCCACCTAAGGGCAAGAAACGACTCCCATAATTCACAAGGAAGAAATCTGTAGAAGGAACGCAGAGTGGGGGATCCCTCCTTCTAGGGACGGTTCAGAGTGCAAGGGGTGTCATATGGGCAACAAAGCTTAACAATTATAAGTGGCAAAGTACAAATGGTAAATGGAAAAAATAGTTGCAAGCAGAGAGCGGAAAATTCCTCAAGCAATCCCCACACATGCACACCCACAATGCAAACACACCTATTCCCGCCCCCCCGAAACCACTTCCTTTACCTGACTGCCACGGAGGACCAAAGTCCCAGGTGTGCTTCTCATTTCACAATGGACAAGCCAGACCTGCACTCACCTCCATGGGGTAGATGACGGTCTGGGCCGTGGCTCCCGCCAGGGATCCAGCAATGAACCTTTCATGGATCTGAATCTTCCCTCCATCGCTGGACAACAACTTCTTATACTGTAAGAGTAGAAGAGGTACAAGGTACTTAATAACGATAACATTAATAAAGCATTCACAGAAATCTGCACGGAAAGGCTTTTCTCAGAGGCAAATATGTTTTTGAGTGACTTTTGTCAAGAAAAGAGCAAGAGTGTCACTCATTTTTGGCACATTTGGAAATCAATTGCTGCCCAGCCATGGCCAGACGTGACACCACAGTGATGATAAAACACTGATTATCAATGTGATGTGACACATTCATTAGTAACTGCCCTGTCCACAGTCCCGGGTTGGACCCCAAATGCAAAACCAAAAACTGAACTAAATGTGATTTCACTCCTTAATTGTGCAATTCCTTTATTGCATTGGAATCCTTATTTATTAATTCTATTGTTTAGGAATCCTATTTTACCTGTTCATAAGCCATAAACTTAATGGCAGTCTCTGGAGCAATCTTGAGAACATTGATTCCATTTCCTCTCCATAGGGAAGCCACACCCCCTTCATTGAGCATTCGCTTGAAACCTCCCACAAGGCTGATCTTGTTGCTTTTGGAAGCATGTACCTGTATTCAAAATGGAAATGATGATACATAACTTGCATATAACTTCAGCAGAGAACATAATGGGTTAACAAAATTTGTTTGTTTTAAGGGAGTGGTTGCTGTAGCCATGCAACTACAGGTATGCAAAATAAAGATCATAAACCATTAACACAGTATTGGCAAATCCAAGTCCACAGTTTGATGTTACTTATGTTATGCTTGTTAAGTGTCCAATAGTAATATCCCTTTAAAATATATTATTAGTGATACTGATAAAATATACATACTGTATATGGAGTTCACAATTTGGGTCCAAGTATCCAAGTATATACATGATACTGTATAATTGTATACTGAAGACAACTGGACTATGGAGAGGCTCCACCCACCTGCATGAAGACCTTCATCCTGTCCAGGGGGGGCGGTCCCAGTGCGGGACACGGCCCCAGCCATCGCCCCTGCAGACAGCTGCTTCCACCAAATACCGGTGGTCTTCTCCTCCTCTGTGAACTCATCTGGTATGGTGAGACTGTCGCCGATATCCAGAACCTACAGTGGAACACAATGGAATAGAATGGGGTGGCAAAAACAACCTTGAGGTTACAAACACGGACGGCATCATTGCATTGCTTCTGTGTAAAATCTTCAGTTGGTCAGTTTTCTTACAAACACTTAAGTGTGCTCAGGAGGTGGAGTGATTTGCATGATGATTAGCATCAGTGACACACTCAAACGCGAGTATCGAAACTTTATGTGGAGTGTGGCAATAGCTCCTGCCAAATCGTAAAATGCAAGCATGCTAGCCTAGCACTCGAACAGGTTTGCAGCCACACCCAACCTCAGACTATAACTGGGGCTAGGTCAACACGTTTGTCTCATGTGACATGAAACTCATTTCGCTTTACACTGACTTGTGTTAAAACAATATTGACCTTTTGTATTGAGACTACATGGTCCCATCCTCTATGGCCTTAATGTCTGCGACGACATGGGACTTGACGTAGCCTAATCCACTCTTATGCAACCAAAATAAGACAGACTCAAACTTTCAATCATGTCTGACATCATAACAGAAAAAGTGACATGAAAACTCAAGCACAAGCACAAAAAAAATCAAGAAGCCATGTATAAAAGCCATAAACATCAAGGTAGTCGTGTACCCATGGCAACCCTTAATAACGGTTATGCGTAACCTTTTCAGGTTTTGTCACGTGACGTTCGGCATCAAGCTTATTCAGTGTCGGTTATCATCAATGGAAAAAGAACATGCCTAGACTTATCTTGAGTTGTAAAACATATTACAACTGGATATTGGATATTGGTCTGATACCAGGCAGAATCAGAACGTTGTAAAACGCGAGGCACACTGCACTGCCTTTTTGTAGACACTGCCCACTGTTGCAAAGCAACCAAACAACACCTAAACACCTAATCCTACAATCACATTGGAGTCTAGCAATGTTTCCAGCCTTGAGGTCCAGGACGCTCAACAATGCAAAAGCAGCGAGCCTTTGGTGCTAAACAGCATTTTGGTCTTCCCCGGTCTGGGGAAGGACCATCCACCTTACAGAGCCCGCTGCCGTCTTCGTAGTCAACGACGAACCAGTTCTTCTCCTGGAGCTGCGGCAGAGCCATGGCCACTCTACACCCCAGGAAGGGCTGCAGGTCGTGGGGGCCAGGCAGCACCTACGGGCTCCCTATGGAGTCAACTCACTCCCAGCTTGGTTGAGGACATATGCGGGTCTGCGGATCCTGACCGGGCTGAGCATTAAGAGACCACTGGCTCTTCTGCGGGATGCAGTTGGACCAACAGGGGCAGAGGCTGCGTCAGAGATTGCCGGCCATTGACTAGCGCAGAGTTGCTGGCGTGTCAACACCAGTGTATTCATAGCCTACAGCTTGATGATCAACACATCTTGGTGACCAATGAATACACTAGTGGACTGTGTTGTGGTGGACTTTTTGACTTGGTAGATTTCATTCACAACTTTCACTATTACAGACATAGAGCCATATTGACAAGGAAAATTGAAGAAAAATGTGCTATTCCTTTGCAATAGCAACTGCTATTGCACCGCCTTAGAAACCCTCCAACAAAAACATTGATCTATCTGGAAGTATTTTCACACACACAATTATACAGCCTATGTACTCGTGCATTCAAGTGTAAAACTATAGACGTCTCTATATAAGACTCTGACACGGGCGCCGTTCAGTTACACGTCACGCCTCTGATTCCGAAACGCCGGGATGCTATGTAGAAGCAGCACACACCATTCCTGGCTTTTTTGGGTTCCATATAAAAAGGCAAACGCCAGCATAATGACGGATTTTCTTTACAGCAATACCACAGGATCTGTGTATAAAAGGGGCTATGTGCTTAGTTACTAGCATAGTTACTCACCGTGGAATGTTTCCAGTAGCGGATGATCTCCTGGAGGTTGGTGGCCGGGTTGAAGAGGAAATGTGCTCTCCATTCATTCCAGTCCACGGTCATAGTGCCGTCCACATCAATGCTGTCAGTTAAACAAAGAACAAGATTAAGATTAGGAATTTACTTGGCACACATAGGGTGCCAAATAAAATACAAAAAAGACATATAGGGGGTTAAAGAAGAGAGAAAGTACGTAAACATGTTGAAACTTGATCAACAAAAAAAATCAGAATCAAAAAGTGATTGAACTTGTCTGTAATGGCATGCATGCACATACTGATTAATATATGCAAAAGAGACTGTGACAGTGAATGTTTGATTATTCACTGTACGTTAACGCTATATATGCAACTGTGGAGCGTGTGTGTGGTGGCTGGTTTAAGCAGCCTCACCGGGCCCTGGCTGATTAGTCTGGAGCTCGGTGGGGCTGCACACATTCAGTACATTGCCTCACCAATGCCCACAGGCTAAACCATCCATTAACAAACACACTCTGGGAGCTAGTACGCTCACTAGCTGTGTACAACCTGCTGTTTTCATTTATTCATACTTCTGCAATAAACCAGATTATTCACCACCATCTTGCCTGTGTCCTTTAGAGTAGCCCCAGAAACATCAGTGGTGTGTAGCAGGAGCCAACTGCTACGGTAACATTGAATATAAACACAACAAATTGAATTAGGAAAGATTGCCTATTCTCAGTTCCCTCTTGACCGACGTACGTTTGAATGCATTTCAGAGCATCCATTTCACAAAATGTTCATTTATCTCAACATGCAATCTGCTTCAATTTGCCTTCCTTGTGGTCTCTCCTCCTTTCCTTTTTCTATGTAAATACACACACACACACACACACACACACACACACACACACACACAGTTCCTCTTCTTCTTTTTCCATCTCTGGTCAGCTGACACCATGTGCCATCTTTGATTGCTGCCATGTGGTTCTCCACCAAATGCAGTGCGCCTGGCGTGCATGACTCATAACCCAGCCACCGCTACGCTTCACTTCTGTGTTCTGCCAGCCAAGCCCCCACCCCCAAAAAACATCCAGCATAAGTGTATCCGTCATTGGTTGACCCACCAGTCCAGGAAATTAAAGAAAGTTATTATGTTGAAACACACACTGATAGCATCTCCTACAGAATGATTCACTCATAAAATGTAATTTACCACTGTTTGTCATTATATAAAAATCGGGGAACTTTGCAGGACTGTGTTCAAAGGGAACCACACCGCTCAAAACAAATGCATATTTAGCCAGTGAGCATGTCTGGTAACAGTTCTCAAGTTTGAACGAATGTGACCAACCAATCAGAGCAACTCTTCATAAGAGAATGCCCATGTCATGCTGAAAATGATTCATTAAGTTGTGTGTACTGACCTCTTATTTTGAAGGGCTAGGTTCCTCTGTGCCTTTTTAGATGAACAGCAACATTACACTGGGCAACTCTTTATCGTGGCGTTTCAACAGCCCCCTGCTATCCCCAGTTAAAGAACCATCAGGGTTATCAGTCCCTCTGCAGGACATCCCCGTCGACCAATGGCGTAGCCATACTCACGACGACATGTTTACAATGCTGTACGGCAGACTTAACCTGTTTCCATTCACTTGTTCACTTTCAGTACAAAATGACATGGGATGAACACCAAAACAAAATGTTTACAGTATAACTGGAAACCTCCAAGTTGGCACAATTATACTTCCTTAAATCATGTTAGAAGAACTAGTACCTAAGGAATACAGAAAGTAGTTGGAAGGAAGGAGGGATTTTGAGAACCAAAAAATATGACGCATTACTACATCAACACCTTTGGAGGATCTTCTTGGCATCTTCCTGGTTTATCTCCATGCCCAAATCAGCAAGTGACTGCTTCACCTCCATGTAATCTATCCGTCCTGTAAGAACACAAAAAATGAATAAAAATACACTTTTTTTTTTCTTCCCGCCCATTACCTATAGCAGATGTTAGAATTGATCGAGTTATGAAGCAGGATAGCTTTGGGTGCCAATGGTGTTCCACTCCTTGAGTTTGTTCTAATACCCCTGTATTAGCAGTTGACAATGATGTTATATTGTTTTACCGTCATTGTTCTTGTCCAAACTCTTGAAGGTTAGGTGCAGTTTCTTCTCGTGATCCTTAAGGTATTTGGAGAATTCCTCAAAATCAAGTCCTTCATCTTTGTCTTTGTCTCCAGAAGAAATGATTTTCTACAATGAAAAAGCACAGCATCCTAATCAATCCATGATCCATTTTGTGAAATTGAGTTAAAGCGTTTTGGGAATGGTATATGTGACTGAATTAAGTAGGAAGATAAATCCTTTCTTACTGCAGTGTGCAGTAAGAAAGCTCCTTGGTTAAAGCAGCATCTAGTTTTTGAAAATAGTTCTCGGTGAGTGATGTCTATGAATAAAGCATATGCTTCAGGCAGATCATGAAGTAGCATTGTAAACACAACAACGTGTACAGCCAACATGAGCTCTATCAGTGATTATTGTATCCAGAACTAGAATGTTGATGTCGAAAGTTGAATTCTAGTTGTGATTCTATTACTTTCCTATTTCCATCTAGATTGTCTTGGCCCTGTGATGCTTCTATGGGTCAGCAGATGTCATTATGTGGCCATAAAGACATGCCGATGATCAGCAACCTGCTTCTTCACTGTCAGGAATGTCCAACAGGTTCCACATGCGTGTCTCGACAGCGGTGCTCTCACTACCACAGATGCGGTTTATAAGTAAGAACTGATGTTGAAGAAGCCAGATGTTGTTACGGCTCATGTCATGTGTGCCAAGTGGTCCTGATAAACATCTTTATTGCGATCTATTCCGCAGGACTTCGCACTACTACCCATTGCATTATCAATCTTCGGCCTACGGGCTGGAGAATCAGGGGGGCGGTCGGGGGGGGGGGGGCTTCTATGATTACCGTATTTAGGCCCCCGTGTAACATGCATACGTTTACCTGCGCTGCGCCTTTCCTGAACGTGACGCCCATGGCGGTGAGACCCGCCCGGAGCTCCGCGACGTCCACTTTGCCGTCTCCATTGGCGTCCAACTTGGCGAACATCTCCTCGTACGTTTTGGTCGACGCGTCTGTGGCGGCGCAGCGGCCGTCGGTGAACACCAGCCTCCTGACGGCTTGGTACATGGTCGACATGTCAGCGCAGTAGCACGGAGTGGATCTAGTAGGTTCGTCGGTCGCCGCTTGCACAACGCAGCAGGGGAGCGAAGTAGAAACGCGGAGAGGCTCGCTAGAGTAATGCGTCAAAAACGTCTGATGTCGGAAAGTAAAGCAATGCACATATGATGACAAATACTACTACTACTAACATCTACATGTAAAGTATGCGAATGAGGTAGTTGAGGGAGAGACGCTTTGCTCCGACCTCCTCTTCCTGCTGCTCCTCAGACACACCCTGACCAGAGATGTTCAAGCACCGCACTGTTGTTATATGACCCCCCTGAGCTCATAATATAGGCCACTTATAGCCTTATAGGGTGGTCCTACAGAGATACATCGACTAGCTGTGGTTTTAAACTGCAAACATGTATGATAATAGTAACAAAATATTATGAATAATAATAATAATAATAATAATAACATTGATCAAAGGAACCATAGGAATCTGATCGGTTGTAAGGCTTCTAGAAACGGGGGAACTCCTTGGTTAAGAATAAGTCATTAGGGTTGTGGGGACGTGGGGGTAGTTTTATTAAATGATGATCCAGGTATGTGATGTAAAACGGATGAACGCAGAAGGAGACTCGTCTGCGTCATGGCATGTGGTTAGTGCTCGGGCCGGCCACCAGGGGGCGACATAGGAGCACGAATGGGACTTTTGATCGTAAACACTCGCTTGTGGCGCCTTTTCTAGTAGGAAAAGTGGGAATACATTGTATACTCGGTATGCTTCTATTGCTTATTTTGTAAATATATTTTATATGTATATTTAGAATTATTTTTTTGAATTTCTATACTATTACTCTCTGTTTTCAATGTTATGCACTTTTCGCAATAGCACATTCCTTGTTTGTAAAAACTGAGGCCAATGAAGCTCATTCTGATTCTTATTCTGAACAATTAATTGATTGTGAATGCATTGTTGAAATAATGAATGTCGAGAGCAAAAACAATGCTGCCAGATAAACGTAAACACGTCTTGTTTAACGACGCACAGATAACACAACATATGTGGACCTTTACTTTGAAAGGAGTCACCGGACGTTGCTGCCCGCCCCCCTGAGACGGCTGCTGGCGGCGGCGGCGGCGGCGGATCGTCAGTCTCATCACAACACGGATTAAACCCACAATGAGGGGGGTGTGTGAGTGTAACGTATACAGCGGCCGGGGTTAGCAGCACGTCGTCCTCTCCGCGTGTTTAACGTGAGCCTCGTATGGATTTCATGATGATGAAAAAGAAGAAGTTCAAGTTCCAGGTGGACTTCGCGCTGGACGAGCTGTCGTCGGTGCCCTTCGTCAACGGGGTGCTCTTCTGTAAAGTGCGGCTGCTGGACGGCGGCTTCTCCGAGGAGTCGTCTCGGTGAGGAGGCTCTGTGGCTCTGGTGGCTCTGATGCTCCGGCAGCAGCAGCAGCAGCGCCGGGGCAGCAGCAGCACCACCAGCCTTATGCGCCCATTCACCACATCTACTTAGTCTCTTAGTAGCTTCAGAGCTAACAGTTAGCCGCATTGCTATGAAGAATTTATTTTGGTACATTTATTTTCATATCTAAATATTATTTCTCTTATTTCTATTTATTATAATTGAGATATTAAGCTTCGCGGTCGCAAGCTTTAATATTAAGTGTCCCTATTTCCCCCAGTGTGACTGTCTTATATGACCACAGTAATGACAATGCATGTAACACTCAGTATTATTATTATTATGAACAGTGTTTATTATATGACAATATGGGTCAGATTGAGCTGCAAGTAGAGCTATAGGCTACACAATGTAGGTCTCGTCCATGTTTGCATGTTGCTAGTTAAATTCAAGGAAAATTATTTATTATTATTATTATTATTATTCATAAACTGACATTTCCATATAAGAATACACATTTTATGAATGTGGACCACGGTTCATCATAAGTGCCCTTAAGTAAAAGACACAAGGTGCTGTGATTGTAAGTGATGGAACTGGCTGGTGTCCTTGGCTCATTGATTTAATGACTTGAATCTGAAATATGAAACCATTCTACAGTTTTAGTGCATCGATAAAGAGATGGAGGTATTCCACATCAAGGGGATTGCTTATAGTGATTTATAATTCGCTTTTATCTATGTATAGAATACCAATCAGTCAAGCAAAAGCAGGAGTGCTGGAACACTATTTAGTAGTAGTTTAGTTTTTAGCGTCACTTAATTTACACAGAATTCATACCACCAGCTAAGTCTATATATGGGTTCTGTTTCCAGCCCTACACTGTTGCCATACTCAGTGCTTTGTTAGCCTAATTGTATAGGCCTACAGTCTATGGTGCCTACTCTGGTGTTTCAGCTTGGACATTGCTGTCATTGGGTGCTAAAACAAAATAATAACAAAATAATATATACAGTATATATAATCAAATATAAAATACATTTAGAAATAAAGTTAATTGAAAACTAACGTTTTCTCAATTAGTGCTAGGTCAGTGTAGCAGCAATGAGACACTTACAGGCCTAACCATTAGAGTGGTGATGTTTGTCGCAACCCCAAGGACGAGGGTGCACTTTGGAGTCACAAATATGCCTGCAAGCCTTGTCTTTGACGAACAACCAGGTTTCATATTACTTGCCATTTATAGTCAGGGTTGGAAAAGTTTGTATTTAGGTGTAAACAGTGCCTCTGTTTACTGTCCTATAGTTAGGCCTATTAGTAATGTACACTTTTGGTTGACTGCAATACCAACATATTATAGTGGTAACTTTAATAAGTGCGCATATACTGCATATCATATTCAAAAGACATTTAGCACATATATGCTAACCAGGAATACATTTTTTTTTTATTTTGACATGGGCTAAGACTGAATATTCAAACATTCAAATATTCGGATGTTCGTTATGGCATATTTGTATTCCTATGCTTATTTGTAAGCCACAGGTTAGGCTACATTTCCTCCAAATATATACATTACACTTTGCTGTTCAGTGTAATTGGCAAGACCGACCGAAACAAACTAGTCCTGCTATGTACTCGCATCAAAACTTTGCACAATGTTCAAACCCTTTGCTTTGCTCTCATACTATGAAAGTTAGGTGCAACATGTAACAAGTTATGTGTAATGTGTAACAAAGCCGGATGGATGTCTGTGCAAAAGGGGTAAGCCAGAATGCCAGGACAGGGACTGGTGTGTGAATTTATTATCTCTTCGATCTCTCCCATAACATATTTTTGATCTCACAAAAGTGTTGTCCATTTAAATTTGCCATTGTAATGTTATGCATCAATATAAATGTGCACAGCTAGCAAAAGCACTGCCGTTATTGTTTCGTTATTGTTTCGAAATCAGTATCGCTGCCCGACACGTATGTTACACATTACACTACATAGGGCTGTGCGATTAATCGATCTCGAATCGAGATCGCAATACATTTTTTGTCGATCTCGATCTATCAGCCTTCGACATTTTTTTTCGATCTGGATCGATCTGACAGCAGCGTCATGACGCACCGGAAATAAACGTGACAACAGCCAATCATTCTGCAGTGTTTTGGCTCGACAGGCCCATTTATACCACGGCACGAGGCGTTGTTTACCAACAGGACAACATAAAGGACAACAGCATGAGTGACACGTGAGGAACGCGAGTTCCGTGTACGCTGTTGTGTTACGTGTCACGCCTCTGATTCCGGAACACGCCATTCTATGTAAAAGTACACACCGTTCCAGCATTTTGCCGACTTATTTGGTTCTGTGTAAAAAGACAAAGCCAACATAACGAAGGGTCTTCTTTCCGTCGGTATTCCAGGTTCTCTGTATGAAAGAGGCTAGAGAGACAGAGGGAGATAACTCGAGTGACTGAAGCAGACTGGAGAGTGGGTGGGAGACAGATCTTTCACTTCGGCCAGGCTCCTAGAAATTGACACCGGACCCTCGGTTCACATTGGACGTGATGGAGTGCTTGTCCTTTAGGCCCAGCTGGCTAGCTTCCTCTTTTAACTCAAGATTCGTCATGGGTTGAAGAAAATTATTGTGGAGTCAAAATCCACACACTTACATTCCTTTACATTCTTTTGATTCCTCTCAAATATACTTGAACGTCTCCGATATTTCACCCACTCTTGTCATTTTGCCTCCTAATCTGTGACTACCAACCCTGACCCTGAAACATACACAGTGTTTCTTTGATCCTGGTTTTTATGTTTGTGAGATCCGTGGGTCTCCGGTAAATTCTCGTGATTCACCAGAGTTGCAGGGAAAGCCACTGCTCTGTGTGTTTTCTTGAACAACAAGTATTCCATCATTCAGCTCCCCCTTCCCAAAAACAGATATTTCCCTCCAACAATGAGTCATCCCCGCCCACTGCAGGCTGCTCTGGTCTCTTCTTCGCCTTTGCTTTTGGCATGACTCCTGCCTGAGAGTCTTCCACGGCAGCAGCAAGGCAAAATGACAAAATAATAAAAGAATCTGGGTCACACTTATGCAGAAAAGATGGGCACCTAGTGATGGGTTGCACCATGATATGGGCCAAAAAAGTGTGTGTGTGTTTTGGGTGCCGATACAGTGTGTACTGTGATGCGTTTGGTGTGTGCGTATTTTTTGGTGTGACTTGTGCTCCCACCCCACCTGGCTGAGGCTGTATACTTTGGTGGTCTATGAGAAGACACACACACACACACACACACACACACACACACACACACAACACACACACACACACCACACACCACACACACACACACACACACACACTCTCTTTTGAGAATTGTGTTGTGCTTGGAAGTCCTGTGCGCTGCATGATGTAATCGTTCCCCAGGCAGAGTGTGTCCAGATGACTGGAACAGGGTCCATTCTCTCCCCCACTCACTTCACTCGGCTCTGTGCAAAAGTGTATGCGTCGCAATAAGCGCAGGGCCTGTGAAAATGACATTTTTAAAATAACGTTAACGTTTGTTATTTAAAAAATGTCGGCTACTGTACTAATCCAATTTTGATTAACCTAGGCCTAATCCTAAAGAGAGCTGTCACAAAGCCAAAGTTAGCTACGTCAGATCACCTGCATTTTATATATATATATATAGGTTAAGCAGAAACGGCTTCATTGCCTTCGTTTTTACAAACAAGGAATGTGCTTTTGTGAAATTAGTGCATGACATTGAACATTAAACATTTAACAGAGTAATATATATACAGTATATATATTCTATATGTAGTAATCCAAGCGATGTCTATATTCACTTGTCTTTTGTGCTTCTTTAATTATTGTAATGGGGAGCAGTGTGTGAGGTGGATAGGAGGCGGTGATGGTGCTGGTTATGGTTGTGGTGGGGGGGGGGATGAGAGAGGCCATCTGGACCGTCAGAATGCTACTCACATTCTCATGCTCCATTTTCTCCCTCCTCTTTTGCTGTCTCTCTTGCTCCATCTCCATCTCGTCCATGGTGTCAACTTCATCTCAAGGAATAGTTATACTATTATGCTATATTCAGCTTTTGGGTGTATCTGTCACTCATGCGGTACAGCAGTAGTCTCTCTTCAAGGTTTTTAAGGAGAACGGGGGTGAGGCAATCATTGTTGATTAAAAACACAATGACAACACAAATACTCATTTTGCAGGCAACTGATTAGAGCTGGTTCAATTACTGTATAATATAATTATACAGTATATAAATACTGCGATATCACACTATTTTCTTATCTTATGTGGTGATGAGGCCTACATGCTGAAATGTGGCCTTGCAATGTCCACTGTCTTAGTGTTCATGATAGTAAGTGATTAGAAGTGATCCGATTTGGAAATCATATTGTTTAGCTGAGAGAAATCATTTCACTACCTGCACTGCTTGTAGGCCTAGTAAATAACACTGTCAATAAACACCAATGCCTCTCTCATGTCATATGTACAGAATAGTTTGACTGGACCATTAAGAGAACTCCTAAGTTACAAAACATTTTATGTCGAGATGACTTTTTGTCTTGCATACAAAATGGTGGTTGGAGAAACAAAACAAGCTTAGTTGAAACAAACATGATTTGGTTTCAAACAACTGGCCTCATCCCCAAACTGACAAAATATATGTACGGGTAGCCGATGATGGCTGTGTGCCTGTATAGTAAGGACACCTTAAACAAAGACCACGATCATTGACTATTGACGTTCCGTCCATCTTGCCAAGGCAATCAGAGTTGGAACATTGACATATGCGACATCTAATGTGACATCAGTGCTCTCATACAGGATGGTAGGGTTTCCATCTTGCTCAACAGGATCCCTGTAAAGGCGATGCTCCACCACTGTACTACTAGGTCACAGCGGTAGTGGGGAAGCTAACAAATAAAGGAGTCTTTTAATAGCAGGATGTGACGCCCGGGAGGTTGAAGTCCCCAGTTGACTTCAAAACAAAGACGTTCGTCCTCTCATTACATAGGAGAGCTGTGCATGCCAAACAAGCTCCAGGCTCTGACACATTGTACATTAGTTTTGGATATTATTGCAAGCAGAAGCAGTTACCTGCAGCAGCAGGAACTGAACCCTCGACGTTCATATCATGAGCTGTGGTTGAGGCTTTACAGGAAATCTGAAACCCCCAAACCTGTAGCACTTTCATCTGGCTAATCTAACATTGAGTCACACAGGAAGTGGAAGCTGCTCGACATTTTTGCATAATCTACATAACACAAGCCACTTAGGGGTTGTAGCAAATGTCTTAGTTCAGGGTTACTCCGAGGACACAGGCAGGGTGGTGATGAAAAGTCTGGTTTATTGCAAAGGTTTGGTAAAATGACATGAACAGAGCAGATGGTAAACGGCTAGCATGCTCGTGATCCCTAAGTGTGTGTGATGATGGCTGACTTAACCTGTGGTGCACTGATTAACTCTAACTGGGCCAGGTGAGGCCAATTAAGCCAGCCACCAAACACACACACTCCCACAGGGGTGTTTTTTTAAGTGGTGACATTTTGAGTGCTATCATATGTAGCAACTATTTAGCGTCCGCCTTTTAAGACCCACACGGTTGGACTAAAGAGGCCCGGGCTGCAGTCACCTTCCCTACCTCCCTGCCTAATTGACTATATGCCCAAGTGGCTGCATTTGGAGCGTGTCTATGCACTACAAAGCGGTCGTCCTCCTAACAGTGTCCTGTGACTTGTCTTCTGTGCGGGCCTGTGCTTCCCAGGGAGCCAGTGCAGGCCAACTGTGTCCATTGGAAGAAGAGGTTCTCCTTCCCCTGCAAGATGAGTGCTAGCGCGGGCACCGGCGTCCTGGACCCTTGCGTATGCCGGGTGTCCGTTCGAAAGGTAACACCTCTCGGCCCATAGGCTGGTAGTATAGTGCATTTACCAGGAGCAGGCATTCACATGGTGCTTTAGATTGGAGATGTGTGTTGGTTCCACAGGATGAAAGGGATTGTATGGCTAGCTTGTGGACAAAAAGGGAGCATTGGGTTTTCTGACTGCATGTTGTAAACCATGGTTGTAGTTCAAAGATGGATTTGCTATCCAAATGCATACCAAGTAATAGCTCCACACATAGTGCTGAGTGAATGGTCACTCTTTGTGTTTTAAATCATGCATCCACCCAAGGTCATGAGGAGGACAAAGTGAAAAAAATAATATATGCATTAATTAATCCAAAAATTGTTACCATCTCTTCCAGGAGCTGAAAGGTGGAAGGGCGTATGCAAAGGTAATCTTGCTTGTCTGCCTTCTCAGCCCATAGCACGACACACACACACACACACACACACACACACACACACACACACACACACACACACACACCACACACACACACAGCTGTCCTGTGGTGCGGGTCCTGTGGTTGTTAATGTGGCGTGTGGGCTTCAGGGCTGGGAATGTCGGGTGCTCTAACCAGCACGCTAATTGCAAAATCATATTTTATTCATGTGCATGTGTGATGTATGGATGAGCGTGGGGAGAGTGTTCTGCAAATGAGCCCAAGTGTTCATCGCATCCTCATCATTAGGATAGATGATGTGCAGGTCAGTGACTTGAGGCAAAACTACTAAGAAAGTGTGTGTGTGTGTGTGTGTGTGTGTGTGTGTGTGTGTGTGTGTGTGTGTGTGTGTGTGTGTGTGTGTGTGTGTGTGTGTGTGTGTGTGTGTGTGTGTGTGTGTGTGTGTGTGTGTGTGTGTGTGTCTTTCTCTCTCTTTCCCGCCCACCAGCTGGGTTTTGCCGACCTGAATCTGGCAGAGTTTGCAGGTTCGGGAAGCACAACCCGTCGATGTCTTCTGGAAGGCTACGATACCAAAAACACTCGACAAGACAACTCCATTCTCAAGGTGGGGGGGGGGGGGGGGGCAGGGGGTAAAAAGATCCTTAGTGCTGGAATCCAAGGTGGAATGTCCAAATTCCAGTTGGTCATAAGTCCTGTCACTTTAAATTGCTAGAATATAGTATAATATTGTGATGTTTTATCCATGCAAATATATTTACAAAGTAAATGTATATATGTATTCAAATCAAAAGAAACTTTTTTATATTGCTCAAAATCCGCCACTGCTCAAATTTGATGACTTTAGACTCGACTTGACAAAATCAAAGAAGACTTGCAACTCGACTTTGACTTTAACACCAATGACTCGTGACTTCACTTGGACTTGAGCCTTTTGACTTGAAAAGACCTGATACCTTCCCCCAAGCCCAAAGATAAAAAATTGTTATTTAAAAAGTGTGCCGCGAACTATAAGTCTTGAAATCAAAATGCACACTAGCTAAGGGCCAGACTAAAAAGGTATGTTAAGTTTGTTTCTGTTAGTTATATGAAGCTCAATTAAAATACAAATCGAGAATAAGCATGTCAATATTCATACTTGCTGCACCATTTGCACATTTCTCAGAATAGCAAGGAGAGTGCTCAAATATGTACTTTATTTCAAATAAATGGTTGTTTGTGGTTGAATTTCCCTCTTTTTTTGAATCCTAGGTTGTCATCAGCACACAACTCATGTCTGGAGACCCCTGTTTTAAAACGTGAGTAAAAGCCCATGAAGAAGAAAACCACTCTGCAGCTAAGGATGTTTTGCAATGTTCCTGTAATATGAATGTGGTTGCATGTCACTGGTTCAGCGTAAGGGAGCCGCAGTGTACGAATGGAGGTTAAGCTGTGTCGTAGGCCTATTGGGTTTAGCCAGTAGCTTTCATAAAAGAACAATTGAATCCAGGAACTACATGCGATGTAAATGACTCATGTAAATGATTCATGCGAATAAACTTTATCTGATCTCTGAAGCTCTCTTCAAAGAACAACCAAAAAGTAAATTATAAGTGCTGATTCTAGTGATGCCTCACTGTTGTATGAACCGTTTATACGTGCTCGATTTGCACTGAAAGAGGATGTGTTTGTGGTCTCCCGTTTGAAACTATTTGATTCCGAATCGAACCGAATCGATTCCGGTTCTTAACGATTCAGAGTCTCGATTCCAATATGGTAAAAAAAAACCAGATCAAATGTTTAGATAATAAAAATATCTTTATTCTTCCGTTACTGATCATTAACAAAGTAAATACATACAATAAAAACGTATGATCCACAATCTTAAATTAATAATAGATAAGGATGAATCTAGAGCAGTTAATTAAACTAAGGTAGACAAATGGAAACCCACAGTCACAACTTCTCTCAGAGGTCCCAGCGCTGGGCCGTACGGCCCCAGTGCAGCACCGGGCCGTACGGTCCCAGTGCAGCACCGTAGGGTCCCAGTTATACATGCATGCTAACCACTAGCTCGTATCAAAACAAATGGACACGTTGCAGCGTTGGGTTGATGCGTGACGTAGACAGGTCCTAGCAGATACTTTTTTTTTTTAAGTCCTGGCAGGTAGCCACCATGTCCTTGCAGACATATAGTCTTTGTTTGCAATAATAATTTTTCGGGTACCCGGTACTTTGGATTCGGTTCTAATTTAGAATCGAGTTTCGGTTCCCAACCCTAGTTATGAGTGCTTGAAACTTGTTCTGTTAGGCATACAGAACAAGTTTAGCAATTGTTAGTGCTTGAAACTTCTTGTATTCATACCTTACTGTACCATCAGCAATGTATTGTGTCACTCCTTTGACAAATGTACTTATTGTAAGTTGCCTTGGACAAAAGTGTCTGCCAAATGCCCTAAATGTAAATGTAGGTCAAAACATGACTTAAAATCATAGGGTGAAGGCATTTTAACTGAATGTATGATTCATAAAAAAAAAAAGCCACATTCACTTTTACATCTGCACTCAGTGAACAGAGTTCCTTGGGTTTTATTACTGCTCTTTTATTACTGCTCTCTCCTTCTCATATGTTCCTGGCGTCCTCTCCTTGTTCTGCTGTGTCACGCTCCAGAGCAGGGAAATCACTGACTCAGGGAAAAAGTCTAACACTGTGTGTGTGTGTGTGTGTGTGTGTGTGTGTGTGTGTGTGTGTGTGTGTGTGTGTGTGTGTGTGTGTGTGTGTGTGTGTGTGTGTGTGTGTGTGTGTGTGTGTGTGTGTGTGTGTGTGTGTGTGTGTTCTCGTTAGGCCCACCATCCACCGCCACTGTGATCGGGATCCAAGGAGACTCAGAGAGCCTGCTGGAGGACAGGAGGGGCGGAGACATCCAGAAAGGCGGCCCTGGTGAGACTTTATAATTGCCTTTTTTTCTTTTAAATCCGCCACGTCAAGCTGCAATGAAAACCATACCGTTGCACACCATGAAGGTGACCCTTTGGATTAGCTATAGTGCCGAGGGTACTGGATAGCAGATGAGCTACAAGGGAAATATCAGCATTTTGGGAGCGTGTGTGGGGATTGTAGTGTTTTTGCTGCCATTGTAGTGCGCTGCCAATGCGACACTTAAGCTTTTATGATCATGAACGATCATTAAGGTTTATGTGCCGTTATATATCCTTTATAGTCCTGCTGGCTTGCTATGGTTCATGAAGGATCAATACATCATTGCCAAAAGACCATTCATCAGACCATTCATTTCCACCATTGAAAGAGTGCTGAAGAAGTGTTTGTATGTGTCAAGTAGATAAGCTATTTTCAGAACAATATTGCTGATCAGAGGAATGCCCTGATTGATGAATCACTTTTATTTAGCTGTTGTGGCCAATCCTCCTATTGCAGTCATTCCTTTGTTTGTGTCGTCATTCAGGACAGCAGTACCTTTTGCAATCCAGGAGTGAGTTAATCATCTTCTGACCCTAATGACCCTCTTCAAATATTATTGACATACATTGACAGCTAGTGGCTTGTTTTGGTTCAGCGGCTAATCTGCTAATACTAGTCTGACCTGCTGAACTGCTATTGATTTTGTGTCCGTCGTGTCTGCGAAGTGAGCGATTGCGTACGTGTGCGCAGTGTGCCATAGTGAGTGATTATGTATGTGTTCCTAATGTGGGTTCAGGGTTTCCCCCAGAAAAGTTGTTGGCAAGTGTCTTTTTGGAGCGGAGCCAGTGACAGACTGGCAGCAAAGTGAGGGCCCTATAGTTCAAGGACAGACTGGTGGATTTGAGCATTTCTAAAAGCACAATAATTAATTATCTTTAATTCATTAGCCATATATTAGCCTTGCGATAGCTCTCTGCACCGCACATCAGACACTCTCATCCCACGTCGCGCCACCATATTGTTAGCGTATCTCTATCTATGTTCTGTATACAGAGAGGTACACAAAATATTTTTTTACGGTTGAATGATTATAATCAGTCGTGAAATATTTCAACATAATAGACTAAAATGCATTTCAGAAAAAAAGCTTCCACTCTCTCGCAGGGTTAGGCTACATACTGCACTTGTGGTGACAGCCTACCTTCCAATCGGGATTCCTTCCAGCGACTATGTGTTTAGCATGAGCCTACTTCTGCTTGAAGTAACGTTAACTCATTTTTGGGGGATTTTACCTATTGGATATTTAGCTGAGATTGCGAGGTAACGCTCGCTTGTGATATTTGGAAGCGGCCCGTGTTGAACGTCGCTCGCAGACCTGCTGTTTTGCTGCAGTGTGTGCACGTTAGCATCAGATGTTGTGCGTGTTACCATTAGATTCATGTTGCCACCCCAGTGTAACTGCATTTAAAAGATCTGGGCTTGCCATACACTGCGGGAAACCCTGCGCGTTTCCTTCATCCAACTGCTCATCCCGTAGTGTGGAAAGACCTTCGTTTTCTCTCTTCTCCATCACGTCTTCTGTTCTCCCCCTCCCTCTGCGAGTGTGTGTGCGTGTGTGTGTGCGCGTGTGGCTGGGTGCCCTCCTCCCTCCTGGAGGCCTCAGATGCGTGTTACGTTCTGTTCTTTCATGTATAATTTACACTGGCTCTCTTTTTTAGATTCCATGCAATCTGCTCTGACCCTGGGGGGGGGGGGGGGTGCTTTCACAGCTTTCATGGGTTTAAAAATAGAACTGTGTGTGTGGGGGGGTATTCACAATGTATGAGTAGGCGTGCATTGATGCCTCACTTCCATCACACATGAGTCCGTAAAACGTAACATACGTGTGTGTGTGTCATGAAAGAGTGTGCACCCAAGACCACCCATATGGGTTTGCTGCAATCTGAAAGGTAAAAAATGAGACCAACCAAAGATTAACGCACGCTAGGCTGATGTTGCGTGGGTACTGTTGATTTAACTGCCATTTCCCCTGCACCATGGAATGTTTTCTCAGTATTTTAAAATACAATCCAATCAAAATCAGTCGATATTTGTCACCCACGAAAAGCGGTGGTGGATTTTTCAACCTGTAGAAGATGTGCATGTCGAGATGTACACAAATATTGTTCTACTGCTGTTTACCGGGGAAAAGAAGTGTGTGTGTGTCTGTTGTTGTCAATGTTGTGTTGAGTCTGTGGCTCTGGAACATTGGGGGCGGATACTGCTGTACTAGTCACTTACTTTGTACTCACGTTTACTTATTGTTTAGAGTGTTACTGCGGGAGAGAATGGGGAGTAAGCATTCCATTGCACTGGCAAATTAAGAATCTTGAATCTTGGATGAGGCAAGTCTTATTAAATGACACCAACACCAACATTTGGAACGGTGAACCAACCAGAGGTGTGGACTCGAGTCACATGACTTGGACTTGAGTCAGACTCGAGTCACAAATTTGATGACTTTAGACTCTACAAAATCAAAAAAGACTTGCAACTCGACTTTGACTTTAACACCAATGACTCGTGACTTCACTTGGACTTTTGACTTGAAAAGACTTGATACCTTCCCCCAAGCCCAAAGATAAAAAATTATGTTATTTAAAAAGTGTGCCACGAATCAATTCATTTCCCTTCATTTCCTGAATGAACTATTCATTTCCAGCGAATCGACACTTCATTTCCCAGATCCACTTTGAACCAATCCGACAGACAGCATCCAATCAAGTTGCGCGAGAGAACCACGAAGAACTAACGTTACAATTCAGAACGACGGAGCAATATTGGAAAAATGATACCAAAGATGATTTTGTTTGCGTATAAAAACTACACGGTGGTCAACAAAAAACGAATTGCAGTATGCAAAACGTGCGGATCGACAATCACAGACGGAGACGCAACAACTTCCAACTTCGTTTGACATTTGAAGCTGCACAAAGAACGGTAAGTCGAGGCTAATATTAACGTTAGATTGTTGACAAATTTGATTGTTTTGCCAACAAGTTCATAATGAAATTAATAATGCAAGTGCAGTGCCCGTTGGGATGTGCCATTCAGACCGGGGCGATTTTCTCGAGAACCACTCCTCCGATCGACTTCGCACTCGACACTGCACTCCGTAGTGTCCTCAGCAATACACCTGCCGAGTTTAAAGTCGATCGGGTCAGTGGTTCGCGAGATAATCGAAGGACAGACACACAGACAGAGATTCCTGCCATTATTAGATAGATTAGTAATAAAGAGTAGTTTCATCTACAATTCATGTAGGGCTAAAAGGCATTTTCTGACATCTGTTTAATATGCTTACCTCTTACAGATTTGAAGAATACCAGATGAACAAAAGCATCACAAATTAAGCACAACAGCCTTCAATCTCACAGTTCATGGAGACCCGTGTAGGGCAGTACAGCATGAATCATCCACAGCAGAAAGCTATCACCAATGCAATACTGTCCGACTTGGTTATTGATTGCAACTTGCCCCTGTCTATTGTGGAAAACAAGAGTTTTCGGCACTTTCTGACAGTAGTTGACAGTAAGTACAGCCCAGTGTGTCGCAGAACATTGACATCAAAAGTAGAGAACCTTGCTGCAGAGAGGCGTTCAAAACTGAAAACTCAGTTGAGCAACACAAACCATGTTTCAGGCACAACATTCAAAGACGTGTTTGAGGCTGAATTTGGGGAAAGAGGCATCCCTGCTGCTGTCAACACAAGATGGAACTCAACACTGAGACAAGTGAAGGCAGTTCTCCAATGTGATCATCTAAAGCTCTGTCATGTTCTAGAAAAGGCTGGGCACAGGGGTTGTCGTTCACAGCATGGGAGTGGAATCTGTTGAAGGAGTTGGTGGACATCCTGAAGCCGTTTGGAGAAGCAACAGATTTGACACAGGGGGAGAAGATAGTCACAATCAGTTCTGTTGTTCCCTCAGTCCTGTCCCTGAATCACCACCTTGAGAAGCTGAAGCCTCAAGTCTGTTTCCTGAGCGGCCTGGTCAGAAGTCTCCAGGCATTCCTGAACAAAAGATTTCTTGGAATCTTCATCAATGTGAAAATGGCCAGGACACAAGATGGAATCACTGCCCCCTTTTCAGATCCAGTCTACCCCAAAGCAGCTGCCTTGGATCCAGCCTTTTCTCTGATGTGGGTGGAGCACCATGTGCTGGTCAATCGTGAGGTCAAGGCAGAGGTGGCACAAAGAGTGAAAGGTAATTTTTTTTGTTATAATTTGATCTAATTGACTGCAACAATAATACTTTTTCAGTTTAACCCACTGCATCACCAACACTCTAATAGTAATAAGGGCTCTTGTTTCTGCTATGCTTTTACATGTTTTGCCAGAACTGATCCTGCAAGATGCTGCAGAGACTGAGCAACATGTGCCTCTTGTTGATGAGGAAGAGCGAGAGGACCATACCCTTGGACAAGGGGAAGGGCTGTTTGCCGCATACCATAAGAGGCAGAAGAAGGATGTTGGGACCACTCCAGCACTACAGCTAAGTCACTACCTTGACATATCTGAAGGACAGAACTCCCTCTTGTTCTGGGCAATGAACATGAGGGCTCTTCCTTCACTGTTCCAAGTGGCCATCAGGGTCTTGGCAGTACCTGCCTCCAGTGCTCCGGTGGAGCAGGTTTTCAGCCATGGTGGCATCATACTGCGGCCCCATCGTGCAAAAATGACTGACAGACTTTTGGCCAATTTGGTCTTTTGCAAATGCAATGCATCATAGGGCCCTGAGATAGACAGAAAAAAGCACAACCCTGTGGGTAAATGAAACTGTTTATGCATTTCACATTCTCTCTTCTCTCACACACACAACACACACACACCACACACACACACACACACACACACACGTAGTCTCCATGAATCAGGTTTGTCTCCCATCTCTGAGATCTGCATGGTTTTTCCTCAGACATTCAGGCCAGTGTACCAAATTATAGGCCTACTTGAAGGTCAGTAGCAATTGTTTTTGATGTAATAAATGATTGTAACTTTACGGCAGGATTTTTTTTAGGTGTCTAGAGTATATCAGTAGAGCGAGAGGGGACAGAGAAAATAGAGGAATTGTGGTATGAGGGGGGAGGGGTTTCATTGATACCTTTTTGAATGAAAATACATTTAATTGGAAAATAAGATAAAATGCTTGCTTCTTTGTTTGGACTACTTGTTTTTTTTTATTAAGTTCAGTCGGCACTTGTTTTTAACGTGCTTTGACTAAATGATTGTAATTAGTCTATATGACAGGAAATAACTTGTTGTGTCTAGAGCAGGCCAGCCGTTTTGTTTTTGTTGTCATATTGATGTTCTTTCTCATGGCAACCCATGTATTTCCATGGAATTATAAAGTTTATTTGGGAAGTAATAAATACACATTTTAAAAAGCATTCATGATTTGTGTAAATTTAATATATTATTACTCTGTTGTTAAAATGGCATTACATTTGGTGAAGAGCGCATTATGACTTGTTTAGGACTCGAAACTCAAAGTTTAGGACTTGTCAGTCTTGACTCAGGACTTGTCAGTCTTTGACTTGGGACATTGACTCGGGACTTGCCTGTCTTGACTTGGGACTTGACTTGGGATTTGAGTGCCAAGACTTGAGACTTACTTGTGACTTGCAAAAAAATTACTTGGTCCTACCTCTGGAACCAACACTACCTGCCCCGTTTCCACATTCAAATGTAAAAGTGAGCGTACAGACTGTCTTAGGGCAGTAGGTGGCGCTCACCGTCCTCACGGCTCACCTGTCCTCTGTGTTATGGTGGGGTCCCTGCTGCAGAGGGCCGAGAAGGGAGGTGCAGCTCCGTCCCGGAGGAGCTGGCGGCCTGTGGCCACTCCAGGACCTCCAGCTATGCCAGCCAGCAGTCCAAGCTCTCAGGTAGGCTCTACCCTTGTCCTCGACTTGGCTGCTTGTAGTCATACTTTCATTCAACTTTCCTTGTTTGATTTTCCTTTTGTTTTTTGTGTGGAGTGTGTGTGTGTGTGTGGTTGGTGGCTGGTTTTAAAGCAGCCTCACCAGCCTCACTCCGAGTCTGATTAGAGTCTCTGGGGCTGGGTGGGGGGGCTGCACACCGGTGGTGCACTGGCTAAGCAATGCCCACAGGTTAAACCAGCCATCACCACACACACACTCAGGAGAGTGCTAGCATGCTGGCATGTCCCACCTCCTCCGTCAACCAAACATTCTACAAACTCTGCCATCAACCAGTTCATCGTCAACAGCTTCCGGGTGTCCTTAGATGAGAGGAGCCCAGCAGAGGACACTTTTAGTGATGCGTAGTGTGGTCACAAAGACAAATTGTGCTTCCATGCATCGTGTTGATGAACATGTTACATTATATTGTTGAATATCTGGTCTGCCAGAAAAGCAGACCAGATCTGGCTCTAATGCCAGACCATGATGCAATGTGTCCGCCATTCAACCCAGACTGTTTCATATATAGGCCTAGTTGTATGTACCACCTGCAGACCCGTATGCCATTGGGACATGTAATATTCCATGACATTGGCCAGTGAGTCTGCAGTCTCACTCTCTCTTCATACACCCTAACCCGTGTGACCTTTTTTGTCTGTCCAGTGTGTTTTAGGGTGCATTCAAACGGTAAGACATATCGAGGAGTCGGATTGAAAAGAACACAACAGACTTGGAGGGGCGCTCTGCCGATTTAGCACATTGAGCTAGATGGGTAGTGGTGGGTAGAGTTTTTCAGGAATTTTGAGCAACTTTCCAATATAAACTGTAATTAATGTAGTTTATAATGGCACTAATGGCACGTTTTGCATCACTTTGCTATGTCATCGGTTGGTGGAAGGAACGGTATTTAGACTGCAAGCTGTTTATGCAGCCCAGTTACTATCTGCCAACTACAGCGAACTAACCATAGAGCCTAGATAGCCATTGCACTAGGGTCCGTCTGCCAACTACAGCTAACTAACCAGAGAGCCTAGATGGCCATTGCACCAGGGTCTATTGGGAGACTCTCCTCTCTGGTGTACAGACAGCTCACCGGTTACCTTGTGAGTCCACTTTTTGTTCACAGGCATCGCCCCGCATCCACGGCAACGCCTAGGCCGCACGATGCTTGGGGTGGAGTCTTGGCAAATGGTGTCGCCTCTTTTGTGTTTTTATATATTTATCGCAAAAACAGCTTGTAGTCAAAATACTCTTGATACCTTCTGACGACTATAAACAACATAATGACACAGATTATAATGGAAGGTGCACAAAAAACTTGATGTGTTTAAGTGATCAAATATCAGGAAAGGGGTGTGGGAATCAGGGTATGGAAAGAACCGCTGATGGCTAAATCACTGCAGATGATTTGCCCTTTGTGATTCTGTTGGTATTTGAATGCAAGTGGTGGTGGTGGATGTGTGTGGGGGGGTCTTTCTTCAAATGCCCTTCTCCTCTTTCAACCTCCGTTTGTAATGGAAGCAGGGTGGCCACTCCCATTGTCTTCCCGGCTGGTTGCTTTAATCACATTGTCTGTCTGGTATCTCATGAAGACATGGTCTTGTGTCATTCCTGTTGTATTGGATAACCAAATTATTTTGCATGCTTCTTTGTTTTGATGCTATGGTATCACCATAGATGATTGATACCATATACTGGCCATCGGGAACATGGCCTGAATGAAATGGTAAATGGATTGCATTTATACAAGGCGCTTTACAGTTGCCTCACATTCACCCATACCATGCAAGGTAACAACCAACAAGTCAGGAGCAGTTAGGGTTAGGCGTCTTGCTCAGGGACACCTCGACACTTAGTTAGGGGGAGCCCAGGGATCGAACCAGCAACCCTCCTGTTGCCAGACCCGCTCTTACCTCCTGAGCTACTGCCGCCCCCAATTATTAAGAGAATTAGTATCCCAGTCTGGACTGATGTGTGTATGGAGTGTTCCATAACTGTAGTAGTGATTTGTACTCAAACACAAAACGTACCTACTATAGTGAGGTTAGGTGGGACACCTTCAAGCAGGCTTGGCTGAATTGATTCAGAAGTGATTCTGCCAACAACAAAAAAACAAAAGCTCCTCCAGCTCTAAATATGAAAAGCCACACCTCCACCGCCAAGGGATGGATCCTTGAGCAGGAAACGAGGAAATCTTAGATGAGCGGGGAATAGCAGCGGTGATACGGTTATCCTCTTTTGCCAATGACAATCCATCCATTAGAAACGCTTAGACCTCAGCCCACTGATCAAATCCCTGTCTCATTGGAGAAGGCTGAGGGAGGCAATATATATTCCTTTCATGCATTCACTTGTTTGCCATTTGCTAATGAGTGTCCTAGAACGAGCAATCTTAAGTGAATGAAGTACACGCAATACACTAATCATTTTTTATTTATTTATATTTTGTATTTGGTATACATCATATCCAATATCTGTATGCTATACAGAATAAAAGGAACATTTTATTTATTTATTTTTGTCTGACATTTATTAATTTATTAGAATGAGTTCTCATACAATAATCTAATCTTGACTAGTATATAATTCACTAAATCGCATTGTCTTCACAAACCACTTTAATTATGAACTTTTATTAACAAATACTTTGAAGAGAAAAGTCATTTGTAATACATATTTAATGTACACTTGCATATATTGGCAATGTGGCCTCACCAAGCACCAAGAGTTACCTTTATGTAGCCTTAAATGTTTGCGTTAATCCTGGTTAATATTACAATATAAAATAATTAATCAGGGCTCCGACATGCCCGCTGCATCCAACCGCATCCTACAGACCAGAATACCATGAGAACATGTAGTAGGGGTGGGCTGTGGCTCTACCCTGACTCCACACCACATGGTGATTGATCAGCGTCACAACAAGTCACAAATGAATGTGCTTTTTAATTCAAACCCATCAAGTACAACTCACTGTGCGTATCGTAGTCATATTGTTTCTGAGGTGAAAGCCACAATTTGATATAATTGTATTCGACCAGTAAATTACTATATTGCCACACAAGTGGGCCCAATCACTTGACACTAGTAGGCTCATTATTGGTGTGTGGCTACACACCTGAGCATTATTTAAGTATTAGCCTATGTGATTGCAGAAGCACAGCAACCAAATCTGTTTGATGTTCTACCTATCTGTTAAAGAGGTGTGATATTCAACTTATTCTTTCCTATCCGAGTGGGTGATTGCTTGGACTCAAATCAGAGTTTTGGCATTTGAACATTTAACTGTACAAACAGTTCTTCAGTTTCACCTCTTTCTTTGAATTAACTTGATTCTTTCCATAGGAGGGTAGAGAACACACATTGATGTGGTGTAGCACTTTGCATTTTCCGGCGTGCTTTGTGACAAAGACTCTGTACCTCTGTACGGTCACGGTAACACCTCCACCTCCCTCCCTCCTCCTCCTCCTCTCCAGGCTACAGCACGGGCCACTCCCGCTCGTCCAGCCTGTCTGAGTTCAGCCACCGCAGGAACCACTCGGTGGGCAGTACCTCCACGGGCATCGGCAGCATCCCGGAGCCCGTGGAGGACAGGGACAAGGAGAGCCGACCCTGCCCCGCCCTGCCAGAGCACCCGGTGCTGCCCTCCCCCGCCGCGGGGGGCGCCACCCCAGTCCGCAGCGCCTCGTCCTGTGAGCGGCTCAACAGGTGGGTAGTCGATAGTTGTAGTAGTAGTAGTCGTAGATCTATTCACGCAGATGGCACATTCCGGGCTGGGGAGATGCGGCGCGGCCGCCGCCATTTTGCTTCGGGGTTTCTGACCGGTTCTGTGACCTGTTCCAATCGTAGAATAATCTCTGACTTTGGCACGGTTTTGTGTGTTCCAAAAATTTAAATGGCCAAAATTCCACTCGTGAGAATTTGTTGTACAGTATTATACAGTATCCTGTATCATAAATGCATGTCTGGCATTTGTAACAAATCCAACCTCTTAAATTCAGTGAGCTATGATTATTTTATTTGTGGACAGACCTACTGCCTCGATAGATATGCATGCGTGGCTCACTTGATTTTTCAATGAACCACAGCGACCACGTGTCTATACGCATCTATGGGTAGTAGTAATAGTTGCAGTAAATACTAAACGATATACAGAGTGTCACAGTCTGTCTCTGTCCCCCTCAAGTGCAATTTATGGTTTGGGTTTTTGCACCGCCTGCTGGATGTTGTTGTTTCCGCCCCCACCTGTCATAGTGTCCCTCCTTCCTTGTGTCGTTTCCCTATATTTTTTGCTTTATATCTGTTGAGTTATTGTTTCATGTTTTTCTGGTGTTCTGTTCCCCATGTGTTTTAGTTTATCTGATTGTTCATTGTTTCATGTTTTATTTTATTGTCTGCCATTTCCTCTATTGTGTTATTTCCCCGCCCCTGATTGTCTGCACCTGTCTCCACTTGCCTTGTTAGTGTCTCCCTATTTGTACCAAGCCTGAGTTCCCTGTCGGATCCTTGTCGTTTGTCGTTGTGTGTGGTACTCTGGCTGTATGTCGAGTTCATGTAGTATTCTGGCAGTGGAGTGATGTCTCTCGTTATTATTAGTTTTCATGTTGTTACCTATTCCTGCCTGCCTGTTTGGATTAAACCCTCACCCATAAGTTCATCCTGCTGCCTGCCTTTAGGTCCTCTCCAGTACCACACCACCCGGTGTGTCAACAGTACACACGCAAGGGATTTTTGGTTTAGTACTACTACTATGTAAATCCCAAATCTTCACTTCAGGGTCAGTAGTATTGTTAGGTAGTGCAATTGCTGGGCATCTGTGATTGACTGGAATTAAGATAGGTGATGTTTAGGGTGGCTATATTTGATGTGATTCATCTTTATAAAACCTAAATTGTATTGGTCAGCACAGAATTGCATTTTGACTTGCCTAAATGAATTATATATTTGCACACTGTTCCGGAGCTGTTGAATACCCAGACTATACTACACCCCCCTGCCCCCCAACCCAGACACCCAGTGAAGCAAGACTCCATGGAGTCCCAGCTGAAGAGGATGGATGACACACGGGTGGACGCAGATGACGTGGTGGAGAAGATCCTCCAGAGTCAGGACTTCACCCCCAGCCTGCTGGACTCCAGCACTGAGGGTAACGCACACGCCACTAAAGTTGGGGTCTATGCTTGTCGTTTGCACACCGATGCACAACTTCACTTAACACTTCTAAATCCTCAAGGTCTTGCCTGGCTAAGCTCCCTGTGGAGTGTGTGTGCTGATGGCTGGTTTAACCTGTGTACCTTGATTGGCCAACGCACCACAGGTGTGCAGCCTCAACTCAGCCCCAGACTAATCAGCCTGACTGGGGCCAGGTGAGGCTGCTTAGACCAACCACACACACAGTGCGCTTATTAACGTGACACTGGTCACTAGAGTCCTCTAGAGGGGCACATTGCCAGCATCACTGGCAAGTGGTGTCCCTTTTTAATTCAATCCGTTGTTGGATGCTGATTGCAGGCGATTGCTCCTACTGATGTTTGGAAATGATGCAATTGGTCAAAAGCATTTATTCATCATGTTTGCAATTTCAATCTGGTAATTTTCCCATTCACTCCACCGCATTCTGAGCGTACATACAGGGTCAACAGTTGATAAATGGTACTTATGGTTTATACACATCTGTACATATCTGTTTGTATGCAGCGATGATAAATGAGGGCCCTGGGTCTTTTGGGGATATTGCATAGGCCAGAGGGATGAGCACCCTACTGACCCTCTGAACACCACTAGCAGGAGCATCTGGTCTCCCAGGCCTGCTTAGCTCCCAGAGAACCCAGCGGTGATATGCCGGTAGCCATGGAGATGCCCATGCTGATGTTACAACCATGTTTCTGTGGTTGGACTTGTTATGCCCATCACAAGGGACAAATCACTATTTTTAGAGGAAATTAATTTACCTAAATTGTCAAGTGGGTCAGTCCTATTAAGACTCATAAAGCTCTTTTTTTCAGTTGCTTAATTAGCCAATATTCCCCAGCCTAATGAAGCCATCACACGGTGCTAATAACCGCAGCGGTGTCTCTGGTGTTTCTGCTAAGCAGTTGATGGGTCTGCCTGCTGTCCTCTCATCAGCGGACTCTAGAGCTCAGCCAATCAGAGGCAGCCACTCCCCAGAAGGTCTCCCCTCACCGAGAAATAGGGAGTGGTGCAGTCATCGATATGAGGGGGGGTATTTTTAGATTGCCTGGCAACCAGCTGCTCCCGAGGACCGGCACGATGCAAGCGCCGTCTCCACTAACTGAATTCTTTTTTTCTTTTTTTATAGAGGAAGGCCTGAGTTTATTTGTGGGGCCTGGAGGAAGCACCGCTCTGGGAAGCCATCACCTGCCCACCAGGTGAGTCCCCCCGTGCTCAGAACGCACACATCCCGTGGTGTGCAAATTGTGTCTCTGCCCCTCGCTCTCTGTCCAAGATTGTCATTATGGTCAATTGTACAAACTCCTGATTGGCATTGTTGAATTAGAGTGCAGAATAAAAACAAAGTGAAAAATGGGTAAGAGTAAGGCTGCATCTGAAACATGTTTTTATGGGTTACTGTTGACAGATTGAATGACATTTTATTGCCAGCCAAGACTGTTTGACAGTCTTGGCTAACTATGTGGCGAACTAACTTCATTCAAAGGTTAGAATGAAATGCTCAGAAATAACTTTTCATTGAAAAAGCACATCTTTTAATTAGATAACCATTGTATTAATAATGAGCAAGTTCCCCAAGCCGCTGATGTTTGCATGTAATGTAGCTCTTGTGTACTGCACTGCTTCGGTGTTCCTGGGAGAGGGAATCGTAGCTCATCATGCTTTCTCCTCGTCACAGGGTCGGAGCCGGAGCGTACGAGCAGGTGGTCATAAAACGTTAAGCCCGCCACAGCCAATGGGAGCCCAGATTTGACTGCTGATGTCCACCACCCCAGGAACCGGAGCGGTGTCCATCTCAACAAACCCACATGCATATCAGAACACCACCTCGCTTTCGACACAAAAACGACCACCAGAGACCCACTGTTACAGTGCCCCCTGGTGGTCATGCAGAATACGTACGCTGAAGCTTCCTGGGTAGATTAAGCGGTGGGCCACTTAAGACTTTCACCCACCAATATATTTTAGCAGATTGAAACCTACCAAACATTTGACCGATGAAAGGCGATACAAAGAACTCCCTCATATCGGCCGCCTTGTCATATAAGCGCTAACTAGACCTCTATTCTACCCTCTGAGCCCTGTGGTTCACTAGTGGGCGGGCTACACGTACTGTGGAACAGCAGAGGGGGAGGTTACACCAAATGGCAAAGCGCTATGCCCCGCCCCACAATACATTCCTTAAGCCGTCCGTTCTGATACTTTGACTTTGGACAAGCTTTGAAAGAAGAAAAATATATATTGTATTTTATATTAATTCTGTACAATGCTTGAAAGTTGATAGCATCCCCCACCACACACACACACACCCCCACCCCCATGCGTGTTTGGACATATGGCGGTGTTGACGATGTCATGCGGTAAGCTGCATCCGTTATGCCAAGACCACTGTCACGTTTAGTTGTTCTCTCGTGACTTGTCCCACTACCACAGACACTCACACCGCACCACACCTTTAGCTGTGTCCAAACAGAACAGGTCACACTAAACAGAAGACGCCAAACTGATTTCACACAGATTTTATTGATTTATTGTAACGAATAGCGAACACAAGATCCTCTGCATTGAACACATGTGATGGCAAAGCACCAGAGTAGCACTGTGGCGTTAGCATGTGTCGCTACAAAACTAGAATCCGTTGTCAGTTTTACTTTTGTGCTCCTCCCAGTCAAGCCTGTCAGGTTACCACAATACGATATTATAAAATGAAAGTCATATATAACAACCGAACACACCCTTGTTATGCCTGTTCACACACAGACAATGTTCAGTTAACCAGTGACAATGGTACTTCCCCGTTACTAAGCCATAGAGAGGGGCCACTATACTTGCCTCAACCATAAACGTTACGTATTGTAAGCAAACGTAATATGTCGTACTTTAACCCGCTTAGCGTTGCCGCTTTGTGTGTGAACATGTTTGGTGTTTCCATTGTTTTGTATGTTGGAAAAGCTGTGTTGCATATTTCTACTTGCCATGATCTCCGGCAGATGCCACCCTCTCTCCTCACCCCTTGTGGTTTGGCCAGAGGATCACCCTGTGTAATTCATTATCTCGTCTTTGTGCCATCCTTTGTTTTTGAAAAATGTTGGAAGGAACCCATTTGTTTTAAGTACTTCTCCCATGATTCATTAGTGTTTGCAAATGTCACCGATGCGTTCACTACGTTCGCCGTGTTGCATATTCACCAAGTAACACTGGGAGCCCGAACGCTGCCCTTACTTTGTTGTTTATATGGAGAGGGGGGGGAAAAAGATCACTTGTTTTTGTTGTACCTGTGTGCGACGGGTTGATTCTAGTACCGAACATGTTGTTACAAACATGGTTGCTTCTTCTCTTCTGTGAAGCTGTGCTTATTATATATGGAGCTGTTCAACTGTATTCTCCTGTAAAGTGGCGTTCTTCGCTTTCTCGACAGTGTCCAGTGTTTCTCCCCATTCGCAGAGCAAGTTGTTTTTTGACCAACGTTTTACTTCCTTTTAAAAAGTGTACTACTGTATGCTTTGGTTGTGTACCTTGCACTGTTGAATTAAAATGTGTACAAGAAAAACTGCCGCATCTCGACGCAATGTCTCTCAATGAACGTCTTTATTGGTGAATGGTATTTGCAATGTATTGGGTGTGCATTTGAACTGGTGTACACTGGTATCTTATGGTTGCTGGCAGATACGTCATTCGACGTGGGGTTTATACTGGAAAACAAAGGGTTGTTCTTAATACAGCGTGAACCAAATGACAGCCACAGCACACTACTTTCCAGGCTAGGGTAGTAATGAGCTTGGATGTAGACTGGTAGGGCCTACCTGTATGTGGTAGATGGGTGGTCAGAAGTCGTCCCAGTTCTCTTCCTCCTTCTCATCGTCCTCCGCAGAATAGATGCGACCGACCTCCATGCCTCCGGAGTCGTCGTCCTCACTAACCTCTTGCCCTGGGAAGTAAGCAGAGGAACAGTGTTATGACTCATAACACTGTTCCTTTCATTATAATATAATCCATATACAGTATTCATTCATTCACTGCCCAGGAGAAGACCACATGAGGTAAGGAATCATTGCATGTCAAGTAAGAGTTGGGTGAAGAAACCCTTCAATATGAACATGTTGACCCCTTGGAAATGAAACACTTGATTGCTGAACACAATTCAATGGACACTTCCATGTTGTAGACTCAGCTCAGAAATGTGTGCACTCAACAATACCTTCATCCAGAACCACGGCGAGCCCATCCTGGCTGAAGCGGACCAGCGGGTCGTCCGCTATGTACAGCCTGAGACGGGCCAGAGACCCACTGAGCTCTCTGATCCTGGGGCAGCACGACCACACGCTGCTCAGTGGAACACACACACACCTGGGCCCCAGGGAACCAGGGTGCAGGGTTCAGAATTGGAGCAGCAGAGAGGGGGGGTGGGGTGTATACAAATAGAAACGGCCCACCTTAAACTCTAAAATGAAATGCACATTGCAGAATGGATTTGACTGTTAATCGTGAAACGCATCAACCTAGCAATTGTCCCAAGGAAAAACAACAAAGCAAAACCACATACCGTCCCTGTCTGTAGGACTCCAGCTTCTCTCTGGTCATCTTCATATCCTCCCCACCATGTAGTCCCTCCTCATCCTCAAAGACACTTTCCTCATACTCATCTGCAGTAGGAGAAACGTTTGGACCAGGATGATTGTTGATCATTGAACGGTGGTTCTCCCTTAATCTTCCAGAAAGGTTCGACAGGATAACAGCAAAAAACACCAATGCCAGCGTTGGATACCACAAAGGTATCCAAAACCAGGGATTCTCACTCCACAGTGACAGTATTGAATTGTTCTCTTGTTCTCTCTCGTCACCTGTCTGCCCAGTCTCCCCCGCCGCTCCGTCCTGCTCCTGGCCGACCGGGGAGCCTTCGCCCCCAGACTCCAGCCTCCTTCTCCCGTGGAGCTTGTGGGCCCAGTACAGGACCTCAGTCACCAGACAGCCCCGCAGGATGTTGTTATCACACAGACTGGGGTAGGACACGCTGTACAGCTGCAAACACCCAGACGGTGCACATCAGGACAACGCCTGCACCCTGCAGATCTTTATGTAAATGTAATAACCAATGAAAACTGGGGGCAAAAAGGGTCACACAATAGTACCTTTAGCAAAAACATGACCGCCTAAACCCATGACCTACTCACAAGCTTGTAGGAAAAAATCTCCCCGGCATCACCGATGAACGCACGAACACCTCCTCCAGCCAGCCTCTGAAACACAGCGATCTGGGTACAGAAGCCCACACGGATGTGCAGGTGAGGCAGGGCCTGTCCTACGCCAGTGAACTTTGCCTCATAACCGTATCGCCTGCCCACCTTCAGAGCCCTGCGCAGACACAAAACCACACAGCCATTTAACTCCCAAGACGTGTTGGATTTGGTGTTTAGATTAACCCCACAAATCTGACTTTAGATTCATATCTTAAGTCTGATTAGTTCAAATTTATCACATTCCTATTAAATTCTGGGGCAAACATTGACATTGGCTGCAGTCATTTTTGCCAACATGAACAGTGGAGATTAGCTCTCTCAGGCATGCAGCCATTGTAGTCCAGCAGACTAAACACTTGGTAGGTGCTTAGTGCTTTTTAAAAGCAGCCATGCTCCATTTCCCTCATTGTGAACTAAGGACAGAAGATTTTAGATTTGAATCACTATTTGATAATCATTGCATGCTTTGATTACATAAATTTAACAGAAGATCCACTTTTGAAAACATGCTCTACACACATCACTTTACATTTAAACTGAAGCCATATATGCACAACCACAACAACAAACAACAAACCAGGATTGGAACTGAAATCTGGTCCACTCAAATTTGTGGTCAGGGTTCCTGAAGCCAGCTTTTCTGGGAAAGAGCGGGTTGAACTCCACGTTTGGTGTACTGACAATGACTGTTTCTGGGGCCATGTAGCCGAACAGCACCTCAGTGAACAGCTCCACATCATCCAGATAGAGATGCTCTATGCTGGGGGGGGGGGGGGGGGAATACAAAAATAAGAGACAAAGTCAAAACAATATAAATCATCCATGTTGTGTCTGAGTGTGACTGTGTGTCTGATATATATCGCGTTGCACGCAGAGTATAGACTTAACACTTTGATTTGTTATCAGTAGTTCGTTCCTAAAACCATATATTCTGATAACCTTTCGACAAATGTACTTAAGTCGCTTTGAATGAAAGCATAAATAAAGCGTAATGAAGATGTAAATGCAATACTGTATAGGCTTGACTAAAAATTGTACAATTGATTGAACTTTCTAACATTCAGACACTAGGGGTCGCACTCCACCCAACGCAGGTATACTATTGACTCACAACCCTGGTTAGAAGCAGGAATGTTAGTGTTCGGGACATCATAATCATTTTTTCCACAGAGCTTCCTAGAAGCTCTGGATGTGTTATTTCCCCCAACAAATATTAGCCACAAGAATAAGAAAGAAGCCAAAGAAAGACATATTTCTGCACACCACACGCAACAAATGAAATGTATTTATGCGCCAATGTCCACTTACAGTTCTAAACAGGTCACCAGATGGAATCCTCTGAGTCTGGCGTCCTTCTGTGTGACAGAACCCTGGTACAGCTCAACGCTCAGAGGGGAGTCTCCCGGCACCAGGTAGTCCGTCGGAATGGGCGCCAATAGATGCCTACAAAATAAATAAGTTACCATCCCAAGTTACATGATAATGACAATAAATAGTTACCATTACCAAGTTACAGGATAATGACAAATAAATAAGTACCATAAAGTTACATAATGACAAGAAAATAAGGTTACCCAACAAGTACATAAAAAAAAAAAAAAATTGACAAATAAATAACGGTTACCATTACCAAGTTACTATAAATGACAAAAATAAGTTACCATACCAATTACTATGGGATAATGACAGAATAATAAGGTTACCATACCAAGTTACTGTGATAATACAAAAAATAAGTTACCATCCCAAGTTACTATTGATAATGACAAATAAATAAGGGTTACCATACCAAGTTACTATGATAATGACAAATAAATAAGGTTACCATCCCAAGTTACTATGATAATGACAAATAAATAAGGTTACCATCCCAAGTTACTATGATAATGACAAATAAATAAGGTTACCATCCCAAGTTACTATGATAATGACAAATAAATAAGGTTACCATCCCAAGTTACTATGATAATGACAAATAAATAAGGTTACCATCCCAAGTTACTATGATAATGACAAATAAATAAGGTTACCATCCCAAGTTACTATGATAATGACAAATAAATAAGGTTACCATCCCAAGTTACTATGATAATGACAAATAAATAAGGTTACCATCCCAAGTTACTATGATAATGACAAATAAATAAGGTTACCATACCAAGTTACTATGATAATGACAAATAAATAAGGTTACCATACCAAGTTACTATGATAATGACAAATAAATAAGGTTACCATCCCAAGTTACTATGATAATGACAAATAAATAAGGTTACCATCCCAAGTTACTATGATAATGACAAATAAATAAGGTTACCATCCCAAGTTACTATGATAATGACAAATAAATAAGGTTACCATCCCAAGTTACTATGATAATGACAAATAAATAAGGTTACCATCCCAAGTTACTATGATAATGACAAATACATAAGCTTACCATACCAAGTTACTGTAATAATGACAAATAAATAAGAAAATATTATTCTTAGAATGGGTACATTTTCTTCTTCATCGTCGCACTGTCGAGGTCCACGCCGCAGAGTAGCTCGATCTCACGGTGGAACTTGAGCTTCCTCAGCAGCGAGCCGTCGTTGCATCCCAAGTCCGCCACCTGACGAGCAGCGCAGAGGTTCGGGTGAGTGAGACAAATGGCGACCACACGTGAAACTAACGCCGACTGTCGTGTCGCAAAGCGGGCGCTGCGAAGTTCAAAAGACTTTACTTTTTTGGGCTTGGTCCGCGTCACAAAGTCGATGACATACTGGTGCCGCTGGGTGTGCGCCGAGGGAGTGAAGAGGCGCTCCATGGTTCGTCTCAACTGCTCGTCGTCTCGCTCGCACAGACAGCAGCGCGTCGGCGTCGCCACACTTTCAGCGTCAAAACCACTCAAGAGTCCCGCCCACTTTGGTGCCACGCCCACTTTGGTGAGAATTGTGGCTGCCACAAATTCCGAAAAAATGTTGGGAGCTCCGCTATTATCCGTGTATGTATATTTAGAATTTAATAAATGTATAATTATTATATTTGTTAAGGCAAAATAATGTATTTAAAAAATATTTGTGGAACAAAATATTTGTAGGGAGATTTCTATTGACATCATAACCGTCAACACAGGGCGAGGAAGAGGCCGAGGAAGCCCAAGAACAATCATTACTGACGAAATCCGGACTACAGCCCCTTCCTGAATCCAATAGAGGGGTTTTCCTCTGCGTAGCGGTGGAAGGTCTATGACCGACAACCCTACACCAGGGCATCTTTATTAGAGGCAATGGAACAGGCCTGTGATGATATAACTGTGGAGTCTTGTCAAGGCTGGGTTCGGCACACCAGAGGGTTTTTCCCCCGTTGCCTGGCAAGGGAAAATATTGCCGGTGACGTGGATGAAGTCCTCTGGCCGGACCCCGCACAAAGACATGATGTTGGAGAATGAATCTCAGTGACTTTGATTGTGCAGTAATGTGCTTTTCATTTATTTTTTTTTGTTTTTGTTATGAAAGTGCTGAATGTAGATATCACTTTGACTATGACATTTTTTTGCTAAATGCATTTACAATAAACATTTTCTGTTAACTACATGCCCTGGATGCTGCGTCCTAAATTATTTTATATAGTGTCTAACGAATGCTCTGTGGTGAATATATTTTGACTTTCTGTGTGTATGATCTGAACACATTGTTTGTTTTTCAACACAGGATAAGTGGTTTTGAGGTGATAGTTTGATTTTGATAGAAAAGTCTGGGGTTTTGTGAATGTAGTTTGAAAAAATGGGTGGAGGTTTCAAGAAATGTGTTTTAGCAACTGAGAAAAACTAACAGTCTGAATCGTCTGGATCTGGATGCAAACAAATCCAGATCTAGCCGATTTATTATTACATAGATCAGAGAAAACACTGACTAAATACAATAATAAACGAAAATGTAACAGTGTTATTTAGGTCAGGGAGGCAGTGCCCTTCTGACTGGGCACTGATTGACTGACCAACCACCACTGTCATTCAACAAACTTGAACAAAATATACTTGATTTGCAAAAGAATAAATAAAACTGGTGCGGCAATTAAGACTTTTTATTCATTATTTCCAGGCAACCAGGTAGTCATTTAGACAGCTCTGTTTATAAAATGAGAGAAGATATATATATTTATATTTATAGTACATCATATATAATACACAGTATGGTTTAAAAAATAAATCTTGATAAATTACCAATTTATTTGCTCTCACTAGATCGACTGTCACTGTGTACGGTGTTTGATTGAACAATCAGCTGGAGTACTAAGATGCACAGAAAAAAAATCATTTTTGCCCATGTCAAAAAATATATAACCATTTACGATAAATATAATTTCAGCAATACTTTCTTAAGAGAACTAAAATGCCACATGCTGCTACATGAGCACAGTTGTGGGAATAAAGATAAGCTATTGCTAAAAAGATTCTCTGATCTCTCATTACTCATTAAGTTAGACCAAAAGAAAACCGTAACAGCTATTTTTGGTGTCTTTAAAGTTTTCAAAGAAATACTAACCCTTTTAAGAATCCATATTATTGTCCTTATTATTATTATTATTATTATTATTATTATTATTTTAGCCAATCAATGTTCTTTCTCCTGATGTTTATCCATCTACACTCAACCAGTGAAAATGGAGGAGACGTCAAACATGCCACAATTGTCACCGGCCGTCAGTCCAATGTCCACAGGGCTGGGGTGTGGGGGGGGTCATATGGGAGCATCAGTGCTGATGCACACAGGCGTGGAGTGGGAGCTCTGGCTGACGATGTTCTTGGCAGACAGGGTGACACAGTAGCGGGTGTAGGACTTGAGCTTGCTGACAGTGCTGAACTCGGTGTCCACAGTGAGCACCTGTGCCCCTCCCTGGTCCTGGTCCTCCTCCACAACCACCACCGTGTACATGGTGGCGTTCCGGACGGGCGTCCACTCCACGTACAGCGAGACGCCATGCACCTGCACTCTCACCCCCTGCGGAACGCTCAGGTCTGGGATGGAGGAGGTGGGGGAAAAGAAATGCATTATCACTTATGATCATGCATCATGACCAATACATGGTTCCCATTTGAGTTTCATTGACTTTGAATCCTAATGATCCATACATTTGTATATTTGACGCATAAAAAAAAGCAACATTTGATCCCCATCCATATTCTACAATGTTGGATGACAAGATGTTGCACTGCAGCAACTCACCCCCTGAGGCAGACTCTTCAGAACCCACTGAGGCAGACTCTTCAGAACTCTGCAAATCCCTTCGTCTACGAGTAGCCACTGGACATAAAGGAAGCGATACAAGTAGTCATTCATTGGAAGTTCCAAATATTTGACAAGGAAGGAGTTTTTGTAACTACAAGACTTTAGAATTTCTTTTTTTTGAGTTTCATTGACTTTGAATCCTAATGATCCATACATTTGTATATTTGACACATAAAAAAAAGCAACATTTGATCCCCATCCATATTCTACAATGTTGGATGACAAGATGTTGCACTGCAGCAACTCACCCCCTGAGGCAGACTCTTCAGAACCCACTGAGGCAGACTCTTCAGAACCCCCTGAGGCAGACTCTTTAGAACCCACTGAGACAGACTCTTTAGAACCCACTGAGGCAGACTCTTTAGAACCCACTGAGGCAGACTCTTTAGAACCCCCTGAGACAGACTCTTCAGAACTCTGCAAATCCCTTCGTCTACGAGTAGCCACTGGACATAAAGGAAGGGATACAAGTAGTCATTCATTTGACAAGGAAGGAGTTTTTGTAACTACAAGACTTCCATCCATCCATTTGCGTCCGCTTATCCGGAGCCGGGTCGCGGTGGCAGCCGGCTAAGCAGGGCCCCCCAGGCTTCCTTCTCCCCAGCCACGCTCTCTAGTTCCTCCTGGGGGATCCCGAGGCGTTCCCAGGCCAGACAAGATATATAATCTCTCCAGCGGGTTCTGGGTCTGCCCCGGGGTCTCCTCCCAGTTGGACGTGCCCGGAAAACCTCCAAAGGGAGGCGCCCGGGGCATCCTAATCAGATGCCCGAACCACCTCAGCTGACTCCTTTCGATGCGGAGGAGCAGCGGCGCTACTCTGAGCTCCCTCCGGATGTCTGAGCTCCTCACCCTATCTCTAAGGCTGAGCCCAGCCACCCTGCGGAGGAAACTCATTTTCGGCCGCTTGTATCCGCGATCTCATTCTTTCGGTCACTACCCAAAGCTCGTGACCATAGGTGAGGGTGGAACGTAGATGGACCTGTAAATCGAAAGCTTCGCCTTCCGGCTCAGCTCCCTCTTCACCACAACGGACCGGTACAGCGCTCGCATCACTGCAGACGCTGCACCAATCCGTCTGTCCATCTCCCGCTCCATTTTGCCCTCACTCGTGAACAAGACCCCGAGATACTTGAACTCCTTCGCTTGAGGCAGCAACTCACTCCCAACACCGGAGGGAACACTCCACCGTTTTCCGGCAGAGAACCATGGCCTCAGACTTGGAGGTGCTGACTCTCATCCCGACCGCTTCACACTCGGCTGCAAACCGCCCCAGTGCATGCTGGAGGTCACGGTCTGATGTAGCCAACAGAACCACATCATCTGCAAAGAGCAGAGATGCAATTCTGAGGTCCCCAAACCGGACACTCTCCTCACCTCGGCTGCGCCTTGAGATTCTGTCCATGAAGATCACGAACAGAACCGGTGACAAGGGACAACCTTGGCGGAGTCCAACACCCACTGAGAACGTGCTTGACTTTGTGCCGAGAATACGGACGCAGCTCGCACTTTGTTCGTACAGGGACCGAATGGCACGTACCAACGGCCCCGGTACCCCATACTCCCGTAGTACCCCCCACAGGATTCCCCGGGGGACACGGTCATAGGCCTTCTCCAAGTCCTACTACAAGACTTTAGAATTTCTTTTTTTTGAGTTTCATTGACTTTGAATCCTAATGAGCCATACATTTGTATATTTGACGCATAAAAAAAAGCAACATTTGATCCCCATCCATATTCTACAATGTTGGATGACAAGATGTTGCACTGCAGCAACTCACCCCCTGAGGCAGACTCTTCAGAACCCCCTGAGGCAGACTCTTCAGAACCCCCTGAGGCAGACTCTTTAGAACCCACTGAGGCAGACTCTTTAGAACCCCCTGAGGCAGACTCTTCAGAACTCTGCAAATCCCTTCGTCTACGAGTAGCCACTGGACATAAAGGAAGGGATACAAGTAGTCATTCATTGGAAGTTCCAAATATTTGACAAGGAAGGAGCTTTTGTAACTACAAGACTTTAGAATTTCTTTATTTTGAGTTTCATTGACTTTGAATCCTAATGATCCATACATTTGTATATTTGACGCATAAAAAAAAGCAACATTTGATCCCCATCCATATTCTACAATGTTGGATGACAAGATGTTGCACTGCAGCAACATGAGGCAGACTCTTCAGAACCCACTGAGGCAGACTCTTTAGAACCCCGAGGCAGACTCTTCAGAACCCCCTGAGGCAGACCCTTCAGAACCCCCTGAGGCAGACTCTTCAGAACCCCCTGAGGCAGACTCTTTAGAACCCCCTGAGGCAGACTCTTTAGAACTCTGCAAATCCCTAGCCACTGGACATAAAGGAAGGGATACAAGTAGTCATTCATTGGAAGTTCCAAATATTTGAAGGAGGAAGGAGTTTTTGTAACTACAAGACTTTAGAATAATTTTTTTTTTTAAACATTCGTAAAAAAACAACATATCGTTATACAGGCATATATATATACAGTATATAGATAAAGACATCTATATATATAGATATGTGTGTATACCGTATATATAGATATCTATATATTAGGGCTGTCAAAGTTAATGCGTTATTAACGCGTTAACGCATTAACGTTAACGCCACAAATTTTTTTGACACCATTAACGCAATTACGTAGTTTGACCTTTTGATTCGTTTATCACATCACAGATATTGCGCGTGTTCCGAGTCAGCGTCTCTGGGGGGGATCCGTTAATTTGCGGTTCTGATGGGGGGGGGTCCGTTAATTCGCGGTTCTGATGGGGGGGGGGGGGGGGTCGTTAATTCGCGGTTCTGATGGGGAGGGGGTCCGTAAATTTTGCGGCGTTCTGATGGGGGGGGGGGGGTCCGTTAATTTGCGGTTCTGTATGGGGGGGGGGGCGTCCGTTAATTTGCGGTTTGATGGGGGGGTCCGTTAATTTTGCGATTTCTGATGGGGGGGGTCCGTTAATTTGCGGTTCCTGAGGGGGGGGTTTCGTTAAGTCTTGCAGTTCTGTGGGGGGGGGGGGGTCCGTTAAATTTGCGGTTCTGATGGGGGGGGGTGCTCCGTTAATTTGGAGCACCCCCCCGAATTAACTAGATAAGACTATGAAAATGTTATTGCCCTGGCAGTGGCTACAAATATTTTTGGTTTTATATTGGATTTTTTTATTGTAATAAAAAATACATTTGGATGCTGCTTATATTTTCCATTCATATGGCTACAACACAATACACTGCTTTTCACTTGGAAAAATCATTCAAGTTTGAGCCAATAAAAAACTTGGGATTAATCGCGATTAACTACACAAAATCATGCGATTAATCACGATTAATCATTTTAATCGTTTGACAGCCCTAATATATATATCTATATACATATAGATATATCTATATATAATGTATACATTTGTATCAGCACATAATGTTTGTTTATTACAAAAAAATTCTATCCATTGACTTTCACGCTATATATTTTGTGAAATGCATACCCATGACATCGCTGGGAGTGCTCTCTCCCACAGCGTTGCTGGCTGTCACTTCCAGGCTGCCTGGTTCCAAGGTGTCGACCGCGCAGAAGAGTTCGCTGGTGCTGCAGAGGAGAGTGCGGTTCGCCCCCGCTCTCTGATAGACATTGTAATGGGTGGCAAACACTGTCCACTCCCAGGACACCACAGCTGATGGTAGAAGTTCTCTGAACGTTGCGTCAGCAGGAGGGCAGGGGGCTGGGGAGGAGGAGGAGTTGGACATTTCCATTACTAAAGGCATGTGTGGATCTAATCCTATACATTGCTTTTTACTTTTTAATATACAGTGTAATCCGCTTATAGTGATCACGTTTGTCCGGGTCATATTGATCACTATAAGCGGTTGATTACTATAACCGACATTTTCTAATTTTCTTTATTTTTTATGCAGATTACCATCCAATTGACATTTGTATATATAATACATTAATACATGTATAAAGTAATGAAACGGACAGCTTTGCTATTTACTGGATTTTATTACAGCAAGTTAACTGAAAAATACTGTACAGTACGTACATTAACGTTACAGTACAGCTGTTTGAAATGCGATTCAAATAGCAAATTAAATGACAGCATTGCACTGTGTAGCTATAAATCAAATACACTACAGTAGGCTACTGTATATGAAAAAACTGTACTGTATAACTTACAGTAGTTCCACATATTAATTAGGTATAATTTAAAGCTGTAGTATTGTGCCGAATAAGCCGACAGTTAGTGCAAATACTGTAGCCACAGCTTGGCGGTTTCAGTGCATAAACCCGTAACAGTTAAAACCCGTAACAGAGAAAAAAACGTAGTCTCTGATCTTAGTAAAAAAATAAAAACTGCAACACTAAGAAAAGAAGAAAAAGCTGCCGTACGGCCGTACCTCTGCTTTGTATGTCATTTAATGTATTAATTTCTCCCACATGTTATGTATAAAAGGACCCAAAATGATCACTATAAGCGGACTGCTTGATCGCTATAAGCGAATTATTTAAACAGTGTTTGTATAGGAACGATTCTGTCCCAGGCTTTTTGAGCCATATAAGCGGTTGAGCACTATATCCGTGATCACTATAAGTGGATTACACTGTATAACAAATCATGTAATGGGGCGGCAGTAGCTCATGAGGTAAGAGTGGGTCTGGCAACAAGAAGGTTGCTGGTTCAATCCCCGGGCTCCGCCTAGCTAAATGTCGAGGTGCCCCTGAGCAAGACACCTAACCTTAACTGCTCCTGACATGTTGGCTGGTACTTTGCATGGTTGGCACCGCTGTCAGTGTATGAATGGTTGAATGTCAGGAACTGACAAAGTGCTGTGGAACTGTAAAGTGCTTTGGATAAAAGCACGATATAAATGCAATCCATTTACCATGTGATTCATCATATATTTAGGACTATATCAGGGCAGGATACTCTAGTGTTGGGGTATTTGACTCCCAACTGAAAGGTTCTGAGTTCCACTCGACCAATGTCTGTAGTCTCGGGGCATCATCGGGCACAACCCCTCTGTGCTCCTTCGTGGGTCACTTTGGATAAATTACTATGAATATAATATGTGTGTGTACATTTTGTGTTGAGCCATGCACTTACCTGTGATGCCAGTGAAGGGTCTGGTGGTGCTGTTGCCTCCTCTGTTGTGGGATGTCACAGTCAGGTTGAAGATGGTGCCACAGGGCATGGGAAACTCAAAGTACCAGCGCTGTGTGGAGTAGGAGGAGACCTCCATCAAAGCTTGCGAGTTGTTCTGGATGTGACCGTCGACCTCCACCAGGTACTCCACGCCCGGACAAATGACCCCCACCCACGTTGACATGGCCAACTGGAAGCTGTCAATCACACGCACGCGGACCCTCAGGTCTTCTGGAGCACAGGGTGCTGAGGGAGCAGAGAATGGAACCGGACAAAGTCAGCAACTCATGTTGGATTCAAGAACTTTATTTGTCACATACAAGATATGCAGTGAAATTATGTATGTATGTAGGATGACTGCCAGGTCACCCTTGCAGAAGAGATGTTTCATCTCAATCAGGGACGTGCAGTCAGGGGAGGCAGAGACTCACCTGCCATACTCCAATGAAAATAACTAAATAAAATAGATATTAAGATTCCTCCACTGATCTGTGTTATAAATATCATTTTATATGATTCCAATTATTATTTACAGTCAAAATTGCTCAGGTGCAAATAAGGTGCAAAAATGGGGAGAGGAGAGTTGTGGCAGCGACAAGCTCAGCCATGAGATGGCGCGGCCGTGTCTGGTCACCGTCGTGGTTGCTCCGCGGAGATTGTGCGTTTCTTTTGCACACCACAATATTCAACCTCTCCCTGTCTGAGTCCGTGGTCCCAGCCTGCTTCAAATGGTCCACTATTGCCCCATAAGTGCTCAAGACTGCCTCTCCAGCATGCCTGAATGACTACCGACCAGTGCAACTGTAAAGGCAACTCTAAAGCGCTCTATAAAATGCAGTACATTTACATTTAAATAAAAACATGTTTCGTCTCAGTGTGTTCAACCATGATAAATAAAAGTTAGAAAAAAAGGCGTGCGCGCATGCGTGTGGAAGGCGGTTGGAGGTTCTTTACCTGCCCCGGCCTGGAGAGAAGCGCTGGCCAAGCTGTTGCAGAGGCCGTCGGACGCCACCACTGAGAAGTTGTACACGCTACCGCACTTCAGGGGCATGGTGCAGGACGTGCCCGTGGTGTTGCACAGCAGCTGGGCATCGCCCGCCTCCGTCTGGGCATAGCCGTAGTACTCCAGGCCGCCCTCGCTGGCCATCCAGGAGAGGTCGGCCGAGGTGGTGTCGCACTGGTAGTTGACTGACAGGTCGGTGGGCGGGCAGGGGACTGGGGAAGGCATCAACACATGGTGAGTGGTACATTAAAGGTGCAACGTCATTACACTACTCTGTAGTGACGACAATCATGCCTTGAGGTATAACGAGAGGGTACAGGCTGGTGCTAGCTGCTTAGTCAAGTACATATCTCTTCAACACAATACACAGACTTCATTGACATGTCAAAACTGTTATTTCTTCACATTTCTGTTATTTCTTCAAAAACCAATGTTTTCTAATGCATATTTTTTTACTTAGTTTGTTAGTAGCCAAATGTATTCCTGCAAAACCAATGGCTGATAGTTTAAAACAAAACACGTTGTCTACTTGTTTGGAAGAAGACGTCCACGCTGGGCTGGCTGGTGCAGTAGTCGTCGCTGGCGGTGATGTTGACCGTGTACTGCTCGCCGCACGGCAGCTGGGTCAGCGTGCAACTGGTGCTCGCCGTGTCACACATCCTATTGTCCCCGGACGCTCCCGTGGCCGTCATCAGGAAGGAGGAGGCCTTGTTGGAGGGCGACCAGGACACCACCACCCCATCCGCCTCGCACGACAGTTGCACCTCCACGCCGCTGGGAACGCAGGGCGCTAGGAGGTGGGAAGATGTGGGAGAGAGAGAAAGAGATGAGGGGTGGAGAGGACTAAAGTGCTTTTCGGTGAGGTGGTGCCCATCACATCAAAAACGTGGATCACACTGGAAGCAAGCTTGAACACTTGGTTCCCGTTGGGAACGAGCCACCCCCTTAGCTGTTCAAATGTTTTCTGTGTGATCAGGGCCTGATGCATTCGAGCCTGACTTTACTGTTGTCCTCTCAAAAAAATTATCACAAAGATCAGGGGGTAGTAAATGTTGTGCCTGATATTGATACGAACCCAACCTGCTTAGCGAATCCCCCGAAGAACAAACCTGACCTATTAAGAGTGACAGATGATAGATCGCGGCCGGCGTGTGTCCAGCGAGAGCCCTCTGTGACTGCTTACCCGTGTGCACCTCCATGGGAGGGCTCCGGAGGCTGCTGCACTTGTCGGAGGAGGCCGACACGATGATCACGTACAGCATGCCGCAGGCCGCGCCCTCCAGCTCACAGAAGTAGGAGGAGCTGTTGCAGGAGATGAGGGACTGGTCGGGGGCCTCTGCGGTCACCAGGTAGAGGGGGGACTCCACCTCCATCTGCCAGGACACCAGGATTTGGTTGGTGCTGCATTCGGTGACCGCGGTGATGTTTTCCAAGGCGCACGGGCCTGCGGAAGAAAGCAGAGAGGCAATGATTTGAACCGGGTTGCTGACATTTAGCAACAAACGATGACAAATTAACACATGATTTGGCATGACTGAATGAGACACAAGTGGTGTAGTGCCGCACAGATCCACAATGCTTTCATTGTAGTGTGAGAAAAGAACGAGGCTGGAAGATTGCGGCACTTCAAGGTCCTCCAAGAACCAACAACCAACATAGCCAAGTCCTACGCTCTATTTAGAAATACTGCATGGCACATCAAGTCAAAGTCAGTGTACCGTTTAGAAAAAAGTACGAAAAGATGAACTTCAATTCCGAAAAGGACATTTGGGTGCTGCAGCAGAAAATACAAGCATACAGCAGTAATACAGTTGTAAATGTCTGCAAACAGTGTTTGCAGCGTGAACGTCCCCTGACAGATGACTGTATCAGGGTGCTCGGTGGGCTACCTGTTTCCAGGATGAAGCTGCTGCTGTTGACATTCTGGCAGACGTCGTTGGCCGCCTCCACATAGATCACGTACTCCGTGCCACATTTTAGGTGGGGGATGCTGCAGGACGCGTCGGACGGCACGGCTGAGCAGTTGTTGCTGTTGTCCCCGGCCACCGACTCGGCCACCACCATGTAGCTGAGAGAGCCGGCCGAGTTGTCCCAGGACACCCAGGCCGCGTTGGTGACGCAGTCCAGCCGTCCGGTGGGGTTCAGGGGCGGGCACGGCGCTGGATAGTGTGAGAGTGAGAGAGAGTGAGAGTGAGAGTGAGAGAGAGAGAGAGAGAGTAGTACTCGGGCACGGTACGAAGCAAGTGTGCCTAACGAGAAAACATCCTTCAAGACTTAGAGGCACGACCGCTGCGTACCTGAGAGGATCTCGACGGGGGAGCTGGGCTCGCTCACACAGCCGTCCCTCATTGCTACCACGGTTACGGTGAAGCGCTGGCCACAGGGGAGGTCCTCCACGGAGCAGCTGTCCCCACTTGTGGTGCAGAAGCTTAGCGCCCCAGAGTCGCTCAGCACCGTGGCGGTGAAGGAGTCAACGTCCAGTTCGGGGGACCATGTCACAGTCAAGGTGCCCACATCGCATTGCATGTACAGAACTATGCCCACGGGAGCGCAGGGAGCTGGAGGGGATAACGGCAACAAGAAGAATAAGAGGAATCTGAATATTTAGTTGCTAAATATAGTAGTTTGTCTAACCCAAAACGCTTTACATAGTGTGTGTGTGTGTTTGTAAGGAGAGATAAGGAAAGATACAATCCAATTAGAGACCAGGGGATGATTAGGTGGCCATGTTAGAACAAGAGCCTGGTGATAAGTGTTATTGGATCTTTAGTGACCGTTTAACGTCTCATCCCAAAGACGGTGCTCTTTGACAGGACAGAGTCCCCGTCTCTGGCCTGGGACACTGGGGATATTAGATAGGCCAGAGGGATGAGCACCCCCTACTGGCCCTCCAACACTTCGACCAGCACCATCTGGTCACCCATCCGAGTATGGACCAGAGTCAGCCATGCTTAGAGTCCAGGGAAACCAACAGTGGCAGTAGCCATGGTGTGAGCCAATACAGCGACGCCTTGAGGTTTTGGCCTGCACTTTGGTGGGCTTTGGGGTACAAAAAGTTTAAACACCAGTGGTCTAGTCTAGTGTTACCTGTGGTCGCGGGGGCAAACTCGCTCTCCTTGCTGTCACAGGCCTGGTCGCGGCCCACCACGGCCACGTTGTACGTCTGCCCGCATTGCAGATGTTGCAGCTGGCAGCTGGTGGCGCTGGTGGCATTACATGAATCGGCGACGGCGCCACTCGCCGCCAGGGCCTTCGCTGTGTAGAAGCTGGCGCCACTGGCATGCTCCCACGCCACCGACACCAGGGTGCTGGGGCACTGGGCCAGGGAGGTGCGCACGTTGGTGGGGCTGCAAGGAACTGTGGGAGCATGGTGGAAACAAACGGGAAGAAAGACGACCGTCTTAAAAATGCCGTTTTTTCTAAACGACAATGCAATTCGGTCTTTCTGAAATTGTAATTGTAATTTGCAAGTGTACTGTAATCCTTTTCAAAACCATGCAAATAATTATTTCGTTCTTGCCAAATTGTACAGCAATATATTCTCTCAAAATAGAGCTTGATTTCTGCATATAAAAAGCATGTGAAAGTTTGAAGATAAAGTTGTGCCTGTACTACACTAAAACCACACTCAAAGCCACGCACACACACACACACACATGTACACACACGCATGCACACACATCTCACACACCAGACTGCAGGGAGAGGTTGGATCTGACGTTGTCACACAGTCCATCCAGAACCGTGACGGTCAGGTCGAAGAGCTGGCCGCAGTGCATGCCCGGTAGCTGGCAGCGGTCCCCGTTGGTGCTGCACTCCACGACCTGGCCGTCGGCGCCCAGCGCCAGGACGAGATACAGCTCCCCGCCCTCCGCCTGCTCCCAGGACACCAGGCCGGTGTCGTTGCAATCCATCACCGCTGTCAAGCCTTCGGGCGTGCACGGCACTGCGGCGGCAACAAACAGCGGTGAATAGTTACTAGTGAACGGGAAATGAGCGTGAGATGGTGCAGCGGTGGGATCCCGGGGTGGGGGCTGGCCTCATGCGGAGCCGGGCCGGGTTACCTGTGTGGACCTGCACTGGCGCGCTCTCCGCACTGCTGCACGCCTTGTTCATCGCCCTCACGGTGATGGTGTAGTTCAAGCCACACGGCAGCGTGTCAAACTCAGACGTGGTGGCATTGGTGTAATGTGACATGGCGTAGCCGCCGCTGCCGTGGGCGACCACATTGTAGAGGATGGCCCCCTGGCTGGCCTCCCAGGAGACGGACACAGCACCGGTCTCACAGTCCACGTGGACTTGCACCAGGGTCGGCACGCAGGGCGCTGGGACACGCAGAAGACAATATTCATTGTTCATATTAATAACTCGGAATGATCGAAATGAGAGGATGTAGTAACTAGTGCGAGGTTACGAGATTGCATCATTTTGGAATAGTAATGTATGTTTATGCTACAGGGATCTAATCTGAGATGTAAGCATCTGGAAGTTTTCTAAATAATGTCTTCATTCTATGGCCCAGTTCCGGGAAAATTTTTAACTGACAAACTCCTATCCTCATTTATAACTGTTACGTACGCACAAAACAGTGAGATTTATAAAAACAAACTTATGCCATACGCACATTTTTAAATTTGGTTGTGTAGATAGTGTGTAGATAGCAGGATAGGAGGCGGGTCCACCTGTGCACATTTCTCTGTGTACTGTGATTCTTAAAATGGAAAATTGTCTGCCCGCAAGTTGGATTCATTTTCGGCTTTTCTGCGTACGTATACTTGTGGATACGTGTGGATCCTACACACTGTTTTATAAATGAGACCCCTGACCATTACCTCATTCTTTTCTACTATTCATAATGTTCACATTTATTTTGGTATACATTTATACTACATTTACATTGAGGGCATAAGATTTCAATTGTACAAGTTTCAGGCACTCATGACTGCTAGGCTAAGTAGGCCAAGATAGCTAGGATAAGATGCTACACAATGCTAAGTACTACTACTCTGATCTTGACATATTTTCACACTTTCTTTTGTAGTTTTAGAGGTAGTCGTTGCTTGTCCCCTGAATCTCCCATCTTAACATCATGTGCAATATTACTTTCAATGCCATTGACAACTTTTAGATTCTAGTGAACTTATTTATTTAACTCAATGTATGTTTATCTTTTTATTGTTATTCTGTCTATCCTTCTTCTTTTTCAGAGAGAGAGAGAGAGAGAGAGAGAGAGAGAGAGAGAGAGAGAGAGAGAGAGACACACACACACACACACACACAACAGCGGCGCAAGACTCACTGTTGTCCAACTCCTCGGGGACGCTCTCGGACACGTTGCACACGGCGTTGATGGACAGCACGGTAACGCTATATTTGAAGCCGCACAACAGGCCCGGCAGCTGGCAGGCCCTGGTGGCGGAGTCGCTCTCGCAGGACACCTCGTGCTCCCAGAAGCCGAAGGCCTGCACCAGGTAGCGGTCGGCGCCCGCGCCCGGCTGCCACGACACGTTGGCCATGTTGGCCGCGCAGTCCTGCTCGATCACCACCGCCGTCGGGGCGCAGGGCACTGAGGGCGGAGGCACAGACGGCGAGTTAGAAAGGACCGAGCCGAACCCGATGGAACCTGGCAACCACTGAGCTACGTCGACAACCATAACCTGACCCAGGTTTCAGCCAGGCGGAAATAAGCCTTCCATAAGCCTTCCTGGGGTGTATGCACAAATAATTATATAAAATATACAAATTAAGTCAATTGTTATTAATTCAATATTATGCTTTTAAAACAATATTTCACATTCTTATGTATCAAATCGAAATTTAGACAACATTTAGATTCGACCAAGCATTGAACGAATAATAAATAATACAAATATAAGGACTGGGAATCATAGAATTGTCCGAAAAGTACAGTGATGTTTAAGATAATTTGGCATATGACAAATTGGCAGTGACGTATAAACCAATGCTTCAGCGAGAGATTCTGTTGATGACAACCTATCACGAGTCAATCTAGATTAGATTAGATTAGACATCTTTCTGGTTCACTCACATGGAAATGAATCTGGCTTCACAGACATACACACACCCAGAAACGTCCTTTGCCATTACAATACATGAGATAAAGACAGTAAGTGGACCTTTAGTAATAAACGGTTGGGATTAAATGAAATGATGCTAAAATATGTAACATATAATTCATACATATCTTAAATAGACATCATAAAGACAGCAACAGTGACTAATAATAATAACAATGAATTAATTGCATTTATATCGCGCTTTTCAAAACACCCAAAGTGCTTTTACATAGTGTGTGTGTGGTCTAATTGAGTATAGCATACACCTACACAACTGTTCCTGTCCGTTTAGACGGAGGTATTTATTTGAATCTTTTGGGTTAGGGTGTGTGTGCGCGCGCGCATGTGTGTGTGTGTATGTGCGTGTGTATGTGCGTGTGTGGGGGAGGGGGCAGGACTACCTGACATCAGCTGCACGCCGGCGCTGGCTTCACTGTCACACTCGATGCCGGAGGCCACGGTGGTCATGGTGTACAACTGGCCGCACGCCAGCGGCAGCTCACAGGTGGTGTCGTTGGTTTGGCAGGTGACGTTGTCGTGGTCGTGGGCCATGCTCGCCGTGGTCACGTAGGAGAGGGAGGCGTCGCTGTACGTCCAGTCCACCAGTGCCGAGCTGGTGTAGCAGTCCAGCACCGCCGCTGTGATGTTAGGCCGGCAAGGCTCTGGGGGGTGGGGGACAGGTCATTCCAAAAGATATGAGATTTTTTATCCCATCAGTAACAAAATGGGTGCTTGGTTCCTATGGCTTCTCTTGATAGTCTGGCAATGACATCAGCAACATTTGTGCTAGCTGTGTTCGTATGCATACGTATGTATGTATGTATGTGTATATTGTATGTACATTTGTATGGTTTTTATTTTTGTATGACTGTTTATTACCGACTGCTGTCTGTGAGATACATTTTGTTGCTATGGTTACAAGTTGGGTAGCAGGTGAATTTGGAAGGGATTAAACTTGAGCCGAATTATGTATGCAATATGCTGTTTTACCACACACCTGCCGGCCAATCAGAAAAGGGTATTACATTTTGCAATATGATTTTAATTTGTTTACATATCAGCCTTACTTCATAATACCAGAAACGTAATTTCTCCCTTGCGATGAATAATGTATAAAGTAGAGGGGGAAAACTGCGTCTCATGATGAGAGGACACTATGACCTGTCATAGTGTATCAACATGTCTCCTCCTTCCTGCAGTGCTACCTGTGCTGAACATGGCGGCCCGGCTGGGCAGGCTGGAGCAGCTCTTGTCCAGGGCCAACACCTGCACGCGGTAGGTCTGTCCGCAGGTCAGGTTGGTCAGCGTGCACCCGAGGCCCGTCGTGGCACAGGTCGAGATGGCGCCCAGCGCACTCAGGGCCGACACGGCGTAGGACAGCGCCCCCTGGCTGGCGTCCCAAGACACCGCCGCCTCTCCGGTGGCACAGTCCAGGTTAATGACCACTCCGCTGGGCACACAGGGGGCTGGAAGCAGACCCAGAGCCAGGGGGAGAGAGAAAGATGAGTTATCTATATAGGAATGTATACTACAGGCTATTGTCTAAAGCAGTGATTCTCAACTGGTGGGTCACGACCCACTTTTCAGTGGGTTGCGGGCCTTTGCCTGGGCAAAAAAAAAAGCTTTTATTTTTAAGGGGATTTTTTATGCAGCGGAGTGCCGTCTATTCACACTCAGGGCCGCCCCTCCCTAAACGCAGAACACGCGCTGTGCAATGGGCCGCATTTTGTGCAAAATGCGAAATGGATGCGCATTTGCGCTACAGTGAGGTGCGCGTTGGGCACCGAGTCAGCGCCTCTCGAGATAGGGGGGGGGGGGGGGGTGGACAGGTTCAAACTGCACCATCTTTTCATTAAATAAGTTTGAGAGGCTGAAAATCTTCCTCGATTTGGGTCGCGGCTTATCATTAAGAGGTGATGGTGGGTCCCGGAGCCAGACCAGTTGAGAACCACTGGTCTAAAGCACTGCTGCTTGACATGACCCTTCACTCAATATAGACATCCTCATGTTACCAGGGAAATTAGTAGTATTAAGGGATACGCATTGGGGAATAGTACAAAGAAGTTTGAAGTCGTAGAAATCGTAGAAATATTTGAAATATACATCCACCAAATACCTACGTGGTATTTGGTGGACATGCTCGTAGTTAAATGTAAAAAATGCAGGGCTTCATTCCAAGGGGGCAGGCGTGCTACCTGACAGCAGGGTCTTGGGTTCGCTGGGGTACGAGTCGCAGCTCTCCCGCGAGGCGATCACCGTGACCGTGTAGTTCTCCCCGCAGTCCATATGGGGCGTTCCGCACTGCTGCGAGGAGGACATGCAGCTCTCCGACAGGCCGTCCCTGTTGCTGACCAGGGCTGTGTAGAACTCCGCCCCGGCCGATCTCATCCACATCACCGCGGCGATGTTGGAGAGGCAGTCGATGGAGCTGTACACGTCCGTGGGTGGGCAGGGGACTGGGGGGCGGGGGAGGAGGCAGAAGAGGCAGGAAGGAAGTTAACTTTAATACAATGAACTTTGAAGACATCGCAGAAGGAGGAGGAAAAAGAATGAACAGGTAGTGACACCGTCCCCAAAATGTGATGTGTTGGTGAAAGGGTATTTACCAAAAACTAAATCTGATAGGGGTCCATTAGTAAATATAGTGACATAACCGAAATACTGAAATATCAAATGGTGTTCTATGAACGCGCCTGTGGCTGCACCTCAATGATTGACAGCCCCTTGTATACATCAATTCCCCCTCTCCCGCTACCGCTGGCTCCTCCTCCTTTTACCTGAGTCCAGGCTCACGGGGGTGCTAGGGGCACTCTGGCACACAGAGTCCACCGCCTCCACGGACAGGAAGTACTCCTCGCCACACAGCAACTCTGAGAAGTAAGCCCAGGTGTTGACGGTGCTGAGCTCCACCCTGTGCCCGTCGCTGTTCTCCGCAGTGACGCTGTAGATATCGGCAGTCTCACTCGCGTTCCAGGTCAGGGTGGCCACCTGGGAAAAATACACTTATTGGTCAATACACCTGGTAAATAACAGCATGGAATGATCTGCAATACTTCTTCAAGATGGACACTCTCAACTCTTACTACCCATGGACGACTCAAGACGAGGATCTCAAACCACAACCATTGTCACTCGTATTGTACTCTTTTGATTTGTTTTAGCTGTGTACTCTGTATCTCTGCAGCATTAAAAATGTGGGAAAACGTGATCAGTGATCTTAAATGTTTAAAGGTTTTGAATTTAATTGAAATTGAAATATTATTTACTATTAGAATGAAATAGAATAGAATAAAATGAATCACCTGGGTAGAACAGTTGAGGGATGCTTCTAGGCCCTGGGGTATGCAGGGTGCTGAAAAACAACATCAACAACAAGAAAAGCATACTGATAAGAATCATCATATGAATCCCTAGAAATACAATACAGTATTTCTAGGGATTCAAATGATGTTTTTTATCATAATTGATTCTTTATTACTATTCTTTAGTTAGTAAATTCATAACATATGTATTCCCGCTAAGCAGTTTCATACCACTTCACCCATAGGGGGTGCTATAATGAATGGAGGTCCTTGCCGGCCCCACTGCGACTCACCCATATGTATAGTGGAGCTGTTGCTGGGCAGGCTGTTGCAAAAGTTTTGGTCAGCGATGACGTGCACCGTGTAGACCTCGCCGCAGTGCAGGTCAGCAAAGGTGACACTGGTGCTGTTGGTGAGCAACATGTGGGTGTGGCCGTCCTCGGCGACCGCCACCGCCATGTAGAGATCCGCACCATTGCTGTCCGACCAGCTGACCGAGCCCACGTTGTTCTCACACTGGATGTAGGTTTCCAGATTGAGTGGCATGCAGGGGGCTGAGAGCCAGAGAAAGACAGAGAGAGAGACAGAGAGAGACAGAGAGACAGAGACAGACAGAGAGAGAGAGAGAGAGAGAAAGAGAGAGAGAGACAGAGTAAAATAATTGTTCTAGTCCATAGCCATATAATATGAATGGACATAATAATCCTGTGAGCAAATTTTTACAAGGATTTTATATTTTACCGTATTCTACCTAATATATCAACGCATTATCGAGTGTTTTTGTCGTTGGTTGAGGACACTTGCCTTGTCATGAGAATTATGTCTGCACGTCTGATAATAAAAACACTTTCACTTCTTGCTCATGGTCATAACCCTGTGGGTTAAAAACCACACGGATACACGCAGCGTACCTGTGGTGAAGAAGGCGGCTACGCTGGACGTACTGTCACAGACGTGGCCCTGCGCTAGCACCGTGAAAGCGTAGCTCTGTCCGCACAGCAGCTCTGCCTCCAGCGCCGTCTCGTTGGTCTTGAAGGAGGTGACGTAGCCCAGGTCCCCGCTGGCCGAGACTATGTAGTCCACCGCCCCGCCGGCCTCTGTCCAGGCCAGCAGCACCGTCTCGTTCTCACATGACCCGGTCACACTCAGGTCCAACGGTTGGCATGGTCCTGAGAAAGGACGGGGGAGATTGATTCAAGGCCGAGCCATGGTGTATGATGATGTGATATGATGTATGATGTGTCAATAAAACCCATCAAACATGATATTGTGATTAATTAAAACCATAACAATATACAGTACGTATGGACTCAATCCATGGATCCAATTACTTAAAATGTACTTATTTAATCTCTCATTTGGCTCTGAGGTGTGTCCCTCAGCTCTCATTACAGCTAAATCAACCTGTTGTCAGCAATAGCCTACCCTAACCCAACCATAATGTCTCTGTTTCCATGACCAGATACCTGGCCACCCCACCTGATGGCTACTAGCTTCCTCACTAGCCAGCACCTCATCACCATGGACCGTATTAATATTCGATTTTCAAAATTGTACTTAAAGGGTTTCTATGGAATACTATTCTGCATGTCCATTATGACGCCAATTACACTAGAAGTAATGCAGAGTGAGATAAAGCTCTTTGAGACTGCAACTGTGATTAGGGCTATAGAAATAAAATCATACAATAAAACGCTCAATCAACCAGGCCAACCAACCAATCACCGACCATTACAGCGAGGAGGAGGAGGACCCACCTGTGTGTATCCCCACGGTTTCGCTGACTTCACTCTGACACGCGGCGCTGAACGCCACCACAGAGAACTGGTAGCTCTCGCCGCAGAGCAGGCCGCTGAACTGGCAGGCACCGTCGGTTGTGTTACACTGCACGAGGGAGCTCGCCAAGGAGGCGTGGCCCGTGGCCATATAGAGCTCCACGCCCTCCTGGAGTTCCCAGTGCAGGTCGGCTACGCCAGTGCTGCACTGCAAGTCCACTCCCACCCGCTGCGGGGCACAGGGGCCTGGGTGGGCAGCGTGGGGTGGAAACACACAGGGAGATGGAGAGTCACACAGAGCCGAGCTGAGCTGAGCTAGGGGGAGTGGGGGTGTCTGCATGCTGAGGATACATCTTGAGGCAGCTTTCATTTTCAATGTGTTTGCATGAGTTCAAATGAATTAGGGGCTCGTGTCCACGTAGCATCATTTCTGTGTGCCTTTTCGCAATAGTTTAGTGAATAGAGAGAGCCTATGTGGCCTGTGCCTGCCATCTTATGTGGGGCTGCTCCGGGCCCTTCAGGTCACTGTTGCTCTGACTAGTCACCCGATCACAGATTTAGTCAAATGTCAAACATCATTTCATCATTTCGGAAAAGTGATGACAAGGTTACATATAAATTATAGACTTTACAGCCAGTTACTTTTACAAATGAAAAACTGTCATGTGTTCTACAGTGAAGTGAAGTCCGACTTTTGGCCGAACATGACCATGTGTGACCATGTGACCACATATCGTCCACTAGGACTCACGTGTGCTGAAGGTGACAGTGTTGGGGCTCCGGGTCTGGCACTGTTCATTGATGGCCGTGAACACCAGGCTATACACCTGGCTGCACGGCAGCTCCACCAGCCAGCAGAATTTGCCCGTCGTCTCGCAAGATGTCCGCTGGCCGTCGGTGGCCGTGGCCACCGCCATGTAGGCCTCGGCGCCCAAAGTGGAGTTCCAGCTGACCATGGCCACGTCGGTGTCACAGTCCGTGTGCACCTCCACCTGCTCGGCCACGCAGGGAGCTTCAAAGTGAGATTTGCATGTCATTTAAATGTCATGATGTAGCAATGGCTTCACTTTATTTAGAGAATCCCACTAAAAAGGCTTTTGCTATGGCTTGCATAATGTCATTATATCATCATCTTTTTAACAATGATATCCTAATGATCCTACATACAGTATATGTGGGCTTGTTGGGGTTTCAAAGGTTTGCAGTAAACACATTTCATTTACTCTTGTTCCGTTGCTTTATTCTCCCACATAATACCCCATAATACCTCATAATACCTCATAATACCTCATAGTACCTCATAGATACCTTATCTTATCTTATCTTAGTACCTCAGCTCAAAATAGACACAAGACGCAGTGACGCAGGCAATGTGTGGGCCTCTACCTGACTCCATCACAGCGGTGGTGGAGACTGAGCTGTTGAGCTCCGCCCCCAGGGCCAAACCCAGGTATAGTAGACGGTGCCACAGTGGATACCCTGCACAGTGCAGGAGGTGGTGTCCGTGTGGCAGGACAGGGAGTGGCCGTCGCGCCCGTCCAGGGTGGCCACGTAGCCCAGGGCTCCCGTGCTAATCTCCCAGGTCACAGTGGCCGCCAGTCTGTCACAGTCCACCTGGGTGCCCACGTTGTTGGGCGGACAGGGTTCTAGAGGTGCAGGTGACAAGCAATGTAGCAGGACTTTCAACGGGAGACTTTTGGACATGACACTCGTAGACTGCACATAAAACGGAGTCCCGTTCTTTCTGAGGCACACTTTATGCACAGAGCCAATTCAAACCAAGTCAACTCCAAGGGTGGTTAAGAGGGGAAGGGGCCACATGGGGCAGACATCATGGCAACATAAACAAGTAAAACAAGGGGTAGGAAAGACTAAGTGGTTCATTTCCTTAAAGGATAACAACACAACACGGAGGAACGGCAAACATTGTGCATTTGCATGTACTGCCAAGCATGAAATTATGCAAAGCCGGTTGAATATTGGCGAAGCCCCTTTAACTTCAAACTCCTTTTTCCTCAACGATGTGTGTAACTGATAGCCAATGGATCCACCCCATCCCCCCTCAGAGACAAAGAGAAGAAAGTGGGCGTCCACTCACCGGTCTGGATGGCCACCGTCTCCACGGATGCAGCGCTGCAGGCGATGTTGTGCGCAGTCACGCTCACGTTATAAAGCTGGCTGCAGGCCATGCTCAACATGGCACAGTAGGTGTCGCTGGTGTCGCAACCGACGGCCATGCCCTGGCTGGTGACCCCGGCCACTGTGTAGTTGTCTGCGCCGGCACTCCTGTCCCAGTACACCTGGCCGATGGACAGGGCGTACCCCGTGGAGATGTGTCTCGGCGGGCACGGCTCTGGGATGGACGTCACGGGAAAGGGGAGAATCAACAGAACGCTAACGCAAACCCACCAAACACACTAGTGGCTATGATGGCCATTGGTTTTTGTCCACAATTTGAATGAATCGTAAACACAACAGCATGTTTATTGAAAATGTTCATACGGCAGTACCAACCGTAAAATAAATAAATAAATACATATATACAGTATATAATACTGCTGCTCACCGGTCGTCAGTGCTCCACTCATGTGTGCCGGATCGCTGTTGCAGGTCACGCCCAGGGTTACCACAGAGACGGAGTAGCTCTCGCCGCACACCAAGTCCAGCTCACACGTGGTCTCATTGGTTTGGCAGGTGAAGCTGCCGCTGGCCGACCGCACGGTGGCGTTGTACGCCACGGCGCCGTATGCCATGCGCCAGGAGAGCAGCACCGTCCTGGAGATGCAGTCCATGACCGCCTGGATGTTGGTGGTCATGCAGGGCACTGTGAGGTCAGAGGTCAGTGTTGGAGGTGCACGGAAGCGCTTCACACAGGGGTGGTGACTTGGTCGTTGAGGATTAGACGTGCAACCTTCCGGTTTCTGTTGTTGCCCTTTTTTGCGATTATATCGTGGCTGTGTTATTGGGGACTAAAGGGGTCCTATTATACCACCAGGCGTGAGCGTGATGAACTACATGATGAATGTGATGAATTACAACCCGTTTTACGTGATGAATTACAACCAGACAATTACAAGACAATTACAAAATTGTCATGTGACAAAAATTGTCATTGTGACATAGAGACATCACAAGTGGGATGGATGTCTAGATCAGTCTACCAGCCTACCCAGTGGACTGTGCCAACTGGTAAACGGATCTAGTCAGCATACATCTAGGTGGATGCTACAGCTTGTGATGTCACTTTGTCAAAATGACAATTTTAGTCACATGACAATTTTGAAACGGCTTGTAATGGGTAATCACGCTAACACAAGGACCTACATGCAGATTGACGGGAGGGTGAATCAATACGTCTCTCACCTGTAAGACAAGGCGGCCCCTTTACCCCAAGCCCCCCCCCCCCCCCCCCCCACCCCACACACACACACATCAGTGTGCATCCGTCATCACATTGAGGATTCACAACTCAAAATCAAAGGTTCCCCCTGTGACCTGCGTTCCCTCGCCCCGCCTCCAGCACCCTCGCACCTGAGTGTGCGACCACCGTCCCCGTGGGTGGGCTTTTGCAGTAGCCGTCGGAGGCGACCACATACACGGTGTACATCTGACCACAGCTGAGTCCCCCCAGGGTGCAGTGGTCCTGGTTCATGGCCTGGCAGCCGCTGGACTGGCCATAGATGCCACTGATGTGTGCCCTGTAGTTGTCGGCCCCGGTGCTCTCGCTCCAGTGCACCATCAGCTGGTTGTCCTGGCAGCCCACGTGGGTGGAGATGTTGGCCGGGGTGCAAGGCACTGAGGAAATGGGGGTGGGGGGGGGTAACAAACTAGGTTGACATGTTTTTTCTTGATTCTTGAATATGTATCTGCATGTCTAATGTAGAGCAATACAAATCCCCAAATTTGAGCCCCCCCCCAGCACCAGGACACAACACAAACGAAAGTCATCGGTTCAAAGTACTTGTGTTGCCCACTTTACAAGGAACAGGGCTGTTTAATATGGGTTGACATCTTATGGATTCCCATTCTCTCCCTGAATTCTAATTAATAACTGTTTTAGACAACAAATGAAACAGACAATCTCTAATTGATCGCCTCATTAGCTTAACGAAATGTATCTGAAATCTGCAACGAAATCGGACGCTGATTAACTTTCTGCGTTGACGCAATCGCTTATGTTGACTCAACCCTAGAAGAGACCAGTAAAAGACTCATATTCATTATTTATAGAATTAATTCAATCATAAAAGGGCTGGGGCTAAGAATGAAAACAATTCTGGTAACAGCACATATAGCGCTGCCTTGAGCAACATTACATGACATTTCACTACCACAGGGGGAAATTGAATCTCTGCCACGCTGGCCCTAGCCCCCCTCACCCGTCCTGAACTCCAGGCTGACGCTGGGCGCGCTGACGCAGTCGCTGTCGGCAGCCGTCACCGTGGCCGTGTAGCGCTGCCCGCACCGCAGCTCCGCCAGCTCACAGTTGCACTCGAAGTTGCTGCACAGGTCGTGGTGGAGTCCGTCGTGGCTGGTGGCCTCCACATGGTACTGCTGGCCGCCCTGGCTCAGGTTCCACGTCATGGAGGCCACGTTGCTGTCGCAGCTCAGGTGGGCCTGCAGGTCCGTCGGGGTGCACGGCTCTGCAGGAGGGGAGGGGTGGGGGGGGGTGGCGTTAAGTCCCTCCGACTTAACGCCACGCCTTGCTTCCAGTCTAAATCTAGTTGCTCTGAATACTGATTACGCATAGTACTGTAGTAGTAGTAGTACTGTATTCTAGTGTTGTTTTTATTCAGATTGCAGTGTGCAATACAGCACATGCAGAAGGAGATCAAAACAAATAATAAGGTATGGAATATTTACTATGATAATTGGCTTTTACATTTTCAGAGGAAATATTGAAATGCTGGAAATGTACAAAAATAGTGAATTGTGTATGTGTAAGTGTGATGCAAATGTGGATTCTAAACTTTGAAGTGAAAATTTGTGCCATTAAAAAGACAAACGCAAAGTTGGTGGCATGAGGCAATGGGAATGGCAACAGGGATCTCCTGTAGCAGCACGTGAACGGGGACAGGGTGGAGCGGGTGGGTGTGGGTGTGGGTGTGGGTGCTCCGCTCCTTGCCTGTCCTCGTGAGGATGCCGGCGCTCTGGGAGCTGTTGCAGGTCAGCCCCTCGGCGGTGACCAGCAGCACATACATCTGCCCGCACGGCAGGTCAGTGGCGTTGCAGGTGGTGGAGGCCGTGGTGCAGCAGACGCTCCCGCCCAGTGTGTTCTCCAGAGTGGCCGTGTAGCTCAGTGCCCCGGGGCTGGCCGCCCAGGAGATGACGGCGGTGCGGCTGTTGCAGGCCACCACCGCGTGCACGTCCAGCGGCGGACAGGGGGCTGCAGGAGAGGGCGGCGTGGGCACGGGTGAGGACGGCGAGGATGTGCCGGGGAAAGGATAGGAACAGGTGAGATACGATGGGGTAGGTGTTTTTTTTTCTCCGGTGAAACAGAATTGATGTTGTCGGGAACATTTGTTGTTCAAGCTATATGCACCCTTTAAATGCCACTCCTCACCAATCCATCTCCATTCTCTCTCCCAACTCCACCCACCCTAAAAAAGCAAGGTTCTCTGCAGCAGAGTCGGGGAAATTAACCTAGATAGCCGTAGCCTTAAAGACAACGTCTGCATGACAGAATGCGTTTTAGAGCACATTTTGCATAATGTACCTTTTAAACAATGTATGTCCCCTTATTGCTGACATTAATGTTCAATTGTTATTTTGACAGATCATCACAGTACCCACCGGTCTCCGTCGAGATCATATTGCTGGGCGCACTGGTGCAATGCTTGTCACTGGCCATGAGGGTGAAGTTGAGGTGCTGCCCGCAGGTCATATTTGACACTACGCACACGTCTGTGTCGTTACACTGGAACATCTGGATGTTGCCCTGGCTGTCTGTCACCATGACAGTGTAGTATGGGTCCAGCTGCTGGCCGGGATCCTCCCACATCACCCAGGCCGATTCTGACAGGCAGTCCATCTCCACATCCTTCAGGACGGGCACGCAGGGTGCTGCCAGCAAATGGAAAAGGTTGGGGTAGTTTGGGGGAAAGTGGGGGTTGCTCTTGCGCAAGCATTTGCGTCTGTTTCGACGGAGAAAACATCTCTCTTTACATTGTTTATCTCACAACCGTTTTCAGGAAGAGAGAGGAGCGATTCAAACACTCACGTCAACAGCACCTAACCTCGTTCAAATATCCTATAATGGGTAATGGGGAATGTATACGCAATTCTCCTGACCTGTAGTGAAGAGGTGAGAGGGGCTATTCGATCCCACACAAGCCCCCTTGGACGGGGTGACGGTGACATTGTACTTGGTGTCACACTCCAGGTCGCCAATGAAGCAGTCCGTGTGTGTGGTGCTGCAGTTGTGCAGCTCGCCGTCCAGGTGGCGTACCGTGGCGGTGTAGAGCACCCCCGGCCCGCTGCTGTTCCAGGTGACAAAGACCATGTTGGTGGCGCAGTCCATGATTGTGTCCACACTCGCCGGGGGACACGGAGCTAAGCGACGGGGGGGGGGGGAATTTCAGTCTTACACAACATTCTAATACTCCCCTGCAGCCCTCACAACATTTTTGTTTAGTGTTTTCCAATAAACCTTAAAATAGACGCTAGTAGTCCTTAGACACCAAAACAAACTCATAAAATCACAAGTGTGTGGGGGCATTACCCGTGGTGACGTCCTGCACAGGACAGGCGGAGCTGCTGCAGTCATTGTCCCGGGCCACCACGCTGACACTGTAGTCCATGCCGCACTGCACGCTGATCACCGGGGTATGCAGCTCCGTCGTATCGTAGCTCGTCGCCTGGCCGCGGCTGTCCGTCACCGTGGCGATGTAGGCCAGGGCGCCGCTGCTCATATGCCAGGTGACTTCGAGGCTGCCCGCCAGGCAGTCCAGCTCAGTGTGCACGTGGTGGGGCATGCAGGGAGCTGCGGGTGGGGGTGGGGGTAGAGGTTCATGGTGGAGGTAGAGGTAGAGGTTCATGGTGGAGGTAGAGATAGAGGTTCATGTTGGAGGTAGAGGTTCATGGTGGAGGTAGAGGTTCATGGTGGAGGTAGAGGTCGAGGTTCATGGTGGAGTTACAAGTTCATGGTGGGGGAGGTGGAGGTAGAGGTTGAAAGTGGGGGTAGAGGTAGAGGTTCATGGTGGAGGTAGAGGTTCATGGTGGAGGTAGAGGTTGAAAGTGGAGGTAGAGGTTCATGGTGGAGGTAGAGGTTCATGGTGGAGGTAGAGGTTGAAAGTGGAGGTAGAGGTTCATGGTGGAGGTAGAGGTAGAGGTTGAAAGTGGGGGTAGGGGTAGAGGTTCATGGTGGACGTAGAGGGGCATGGTGGAGGTAGAGGTTGAAAGTGGGGGTAGGGGTAGAGGTCCATGGTGGACGTAGAGGGGCATGGTGGAGGTAGAGGTTGAAAGTGGGGGTAGGGGTAGAGGTTCATGGTGGACGTAGAGGTTCATGGTGGAGGTAGAGGTTGAAAGTGGAGGTAGAGGTTCATGGTGGAGGTAGAGGTTCATGGTGGAGGTAGAGGTTGAAAGTGGAGGTAGAGGTTCATGGTGGAGGTAGAGGTAGAGGTTGAAAGTGGGGGTAGGGGTAGAGGTTCATGGTGGACGTAGAGGGGCATGGTGGAGGTAGAGGTTGAAAGTGGGGTTAGGGGTAGAGGTCCATGGTGGACGTAGAGGGGCATGGTGGAGGTAGAGGTTGAAAGTGGGGGTAGGGGTAGAGGTTCATGGTGGACGTAGAGGGGCATGGTGGAGGTAGAGGTTCAAAGTGGGGGTAGGGGTAGAGGTTCATGGTGGACGTAGAGGGGCATGGTGGAGGTAGAGGTTCAAAGTGGGGGTAGGGGTAGAGGTTCATGGTGGACGTAGAGGGGCATGGTGGAGGTAGAGGTTCAAAGTGGGGGTAGGGGTAGAGGTTCATGGTGGACGTAGAGGGGCATGGTGGAGGTAGAGGTTTCAAAGTGGGGGTAGGGGTAGAGGTTCATGGTGGACGTAGAGGGGCATGGTGGAGGTAGAGGTTCAAAGTGGGGGTAGGGGTAGAGGTTCATGGTGGACGTAGAGGGGCATGGTGGAGGTAGAGGTTCAAAGTGGGGGTAGGGGTAGAGGTTCATGGTGGACGTAGAGGGGCATGGTGGAGGTAGAGGTTCAAAGTGGGGGTAGAGGTAGAGGTTCATCTGGGCTAATTGAAAGTCGAACACAAATCGTTTGCTTGCACTTAAATGTTATGCATTATATATGCAATACAGAAAGACCAATAGTATCGGTCTTATCTGACAAGTAGAGTATCAGTCCTATTTGACTTTAACTTCCAGCTCCTTACCAGTTTGGAGAAGGTATACAAGACTACGGGCCCCTGCGCAGTTTGCATCCATGCCGATCACGTAGATCTCATACTGCTGTCCACAGAGGAGGCCGGATATCTGGCAGTGGGTGAGTGAGCTGGTGGTGCACTGCAGACTGGAGCCGTTCGAGGCCTCGGCCACGGCCCTGTAGCTGTGCGAGCCCTGGGACGTGTGCCACGACACCGTGATGTTGTCCGAGTCGCAGGAGGACGTCACGTTCAACAGGGTCGGTGGGCAGGGTGCTGGTAACGTTTTTGAAACAGACGTGTCAATGGCCGACAATCGTTCAACACAAGACCTATGGCTCGACCATTCAACTAACCAAGCCCTCTTCATGTGACCCAGCAGGTGGAGCTGTGGTTACCTGTGGTGATGGGGCGCCACTCGGAGGACGGGCTGGCACAGGTGGCCCCCTCTCCGCTCACGCTGACCCGGTACCTCTCGCCACACACCAGGGAGCTGACGTTACAGCCGGAGCCGCTGGTGGTGCAGGAAGGGTGGCTAAAGATGTCTATGGCCTCCGCCGTAGCGTTGTAAGTCAGGATTCCAATGCCGGGGGTCCAGGAGACAACAGCCGTGTTGCTGCTACACACTAGGTAGGCCTGCAGGCCAGTTTGGGGGCAAGGCCCTGCAGCCGAGAGAGAGAGAGAGAGAGAGCACTCTGTCTGTAACCGGCTACCTTAAATTAACAGCAGTTACAATACCTGGCCGTTGACGCTGATCCCAATCAATATACAGCGATCATTTCAGCAATTTCTAAAAAACAGAATCCCCCCCCCCCCCCCCCCAAAGCTGAGTTAAAAAAACAGCGGTTGCCGTGAGAAACAAACCTGTGGATGCAGTGGTGGCCTCGCTGGGCAGGCTGCTGCATTGGTCGGCGTTGTGTGCGACCACGGTTACGGTGTAGTCTTGGCCACAGACCAGATCGCCGAAAGAGCATGTGGTGTCGGTGTTGAGGCAGGTGCTGTTGTACCCGCGGTCGCCCCAGGCAGAGACGGTGTACAACCTGCCGCCGAGCGCAGAGTCCCAGGTGACCACAGCAATGTTGGTCTTACAGTCCACCATGGCGGAGGAGTGGGTGGGCACACACGGCGCTGGTAGGGCAGGCCAGAGAAGTCAAGGGCATGATGGGAAAAGGCATGGCATTAGTATGGCATAAACACTGTCAGGGTTATTATTAATAATAATAATAATAATACTAATAATAATATATAGGCTAATAATAATAATAATTAATTGCATTACATTTCGACTTACTTTTAAAGACACCGTCCACTTAATGTCTTTCTATCAAAGATAGGAATCATCTAAGATTCACCCCTCATAATGAATATAGCTATATCGATCGGTGTCAAGCATCAATAGGGCCAACCGTACAAAGAATGAGCTGGACCGTGAAGCATTATCTCTCCAGTGACATAGTGTAACATTATAGAGCTTGAGATTAAAGGTGACCAGGGCCCTGACTCAAGAAGCTGGATTTCCGGGTTAACCAAGATATTTTAAGTCAGAATTTCCAAGCTTAGAGTAATCTCAGTTCAGTTACCATGGCAACTCATGCTGAGAGGCTAATTCCGAAATTACCCCATTTTATCCCGATTTTCCAGTCGGCAAGTTTTTGAAAGTCGCAGACTTCGAAGGCAAAAATCGGAGGCATATCGTAGTGTGCTCTCCAGAGCGACGGCCGCGTAGTGTGAACTGCCCAGAACGCAATCTGAGAGGCTGGCCGATGCGTTGCAGAAATTAGGCCTACACACTAGGATTTAACTTTTTTTTTCATTTTATTCTCTGAATATTCAAATATTCCTTTGGAAAACCAAAGAATATTAAAAGTTTGAAATTGTGCATTCGGGCCAGCCCTAATTGACTTTCAATTTGTTTTACTATTTAAGTGGTCAAAAGCCCTCGACATTGTGCAGTCATGCATTGTTGTTGAGAGGCTGTATAAAATAGCTGTTTGCCAATGTTTAGTGGCTGGCCCAAGTAGGCGGAGTTCCCCAAGTTTCACAATGACGTGATCACTGGCATACTGTATTTTCTTGTATGTATGTATGTACAGTATGTAACAAAAATCGTGAAGTAATTGCCAAAATAAGGACCCGTGTCCACATAGCGTTCCCAATGGGAAGAAAGCTGTATTTCCTGATATTAGTGTGGATCATTCATTGCAACATTTAAACTGATTCTCATGCATTAGGCCTACTGCTTGACAGATAGCCTCATGTATGCTACTACCCACTGACATGGTTGTAAAGCTCTCCAAATGTCTTAAGAAAGCACACAAAAATGTTGATCTTGAGTTCTGTGTGTATGTGTGTACATCTGTGTGTATGTGTCTAGCGGTGTATAGATGGAATACAGATAAAAACTAACTTAACTTTCAATATGTGTACATTTACAGAAACTAAAAGCCCACCACAAATACAACTCTGTGGGAAAAACTGTGAAGCTTCCCAGAAATAGCCTCCCAGGAATAACCTGGTCCCTAATTAGCAATGACAGCAGCCGGTTGATTATCTGACGTACACTATGAATTTGAACGGACCCAAGAACGTTTAGTGTCGAGTGAAGTTGTTTGGGTGAGCGGTTGCGCCGACGGTGCTTGACAACTTATTATAATAAACGTAATTTATGAAGCAATTTCCAAAAGTGATAAAAACAGAGACAGTTAACAGTACAGTAACAGACTTGAATCTACAACTGTCTTAAAATACAACAAGACAAATTCGAGATAAATTGTAACATTTAACAACAGTTAGATAAGAACGTGAACTGTGGTGAACAACGGTGCTGTGGCTGTGCCTTCTAGGTACCTGTGAGCAGGTTGAGAGTGGAGCTGGCCGCTTTCTGGCAGCCCCGGGTGTGGCCCACCAACGGTCAGGGTGTAGACCTCGCCGCAGCTCAGCTGGTCAGGCTACAGTGGGTGGTGGTGGAGTTGCAGGCGGCGGTGTTGCCGCGGCTGCCCACCGCCGTCACCACCTGGTACTGGTCAGGGCCCGTGCCGCTCCAGCTCACCGTTGCCACGTTGGTGCTGCACTCCAGCACCACGGCAGCACCCTGGGGTGTGCAGGGGGCTATGGGGGAGAAGAGAGAGACAGAGAGAGAGAGAGACACAGAGAGAGAGAGAGAGAGAGAGAGATAGAGAGAGAGAGAGAGAATAATTTGTATTTGTAATTTTAATTTATTAGATTAGGAAGTATATTCTTTATTAGCGTTCTGACAGGATGTTCCCAGCATACACCAGGGAAGAGTTGGACATTCTTATTTTATATCACTATTGTGTGGACTCAGACTTCTATCATTTTCCATCCAACGTGTTGCTTTCATTGGCATTGAGGTGTAGCTCGATCAACACCAAGCAACTCCCCCAGCTTTTAGATATCCGTGGGTGTTTGTAGCTTAGGTCTCTGCATTGCTAGCAAGAAGCCCCTGGTGCTGTGAGTAGTGCTCTGGGAAGTGCTCTTCCCGGCGGCCCACATCATGCAGATACTTTACAATAACACTCAGTATCAGAGACATGCATCAGCACAGAGGATGAGCAAGATGGCGGGTTAGCCTGGGTTCTTCTTTCATGCTAGTCCAGGGGTCTTCAAAAGCGTGAGACAGTGGGCCTCCCTTTGGAGGACCGCCCCCACGCCCCATGCCCTTTATAATTAGAATTTTTTTGTCACGATACAGCATATTTGTGGTTAAATCATGCCGTAATTTGTTTTCACAATTAATGAATTCGAACGCAATGCAACGTATTACTTGCTGGCGCTATGGGGGCGTTTACAGTAGAGCACAAACGCACTGTTTTACCACAAGCTCACACCACGACAGAAACATTGAAATATTGACCCTTTGATTTGACTTGATATTGAAATACACAGTAGATGTATTGTGCACACACCCTATCACATTGCTTTTGGACAGAGTTGCCAATACTTTTAATAAGAATACGGCTTCAAAGCATGAAGGTACCCCCTGCACCCTGCAGTGTCTACCACTAATGGTAGTGGCTGGTCCAGCGCCACTGAGTCATCTGAGCAGTCGAGCTGGTGGAGCCTCGACTTCCAGGACACCTTCTCTCCCTTACCGGACTCTATCTTGTAGTCGGTGCTGTTGATGCTGCCACAGTTGGCCGTGGAGGGGATGACGGCGATGCTGTAGGTGAGGCCGCAGTGCAGCCCGCTGATGGTGCACGATGAGCCCAGCGTGACGCAGTCGGCGCGCGAACCATCACCGGCGATGGCGACGGCGGTGTACGAGACCGTGCCCCCGGTGCCAGCGTCCCACTGCACCACAAACACATCACTCTCACAGTCCAGCACCGCCACAACGTTCTCGGGAAGACAGGGAGCTGCGAGGTGGAGGGGAGACAGACAGAGACAGAGAGAGAGAGAGAAAGATTTCACTTCCATTTGACCTGATCCTTTCAATATCCACAGTACACTTCATTGGTAACAACAATGTGACAATATTTTGGTTCAGACTCCGACACAAAGGCGACAAACGAGCCAATTCTATGACCAGTCGGCCGAGTCAGGGGGGGGGTGTGGGGGTGAGGGCTGAAGTCGGCTCTGATTATCATGTAGTATTAAGTAGTCTCGATACACACGATTTTCGAAAAGGGGGAAAGAACTGGGAGTGTGTGTAATGTTTACTGTTAACTGCTGCAGTTTCTACAATGAAAAAACATTACCGTAAGTATGTGAGCCACGTGTGAGCCAGTGGTGTGAGCCAAGACTTCTGGTCCCACAAGACCAGAAGATTTTCTGAGAAGGCGCGGATCATCGGAATAGGGTCTTCATGTGTGTCACCCCTGTATGTTCTCCCAGTCTCCTAGTGTGTGGACTAGTGACACCCCCCCCCCCAAAAAACCAGACTGTGATCATCAAGAGCCTACTTGGCTCGGTTACCTGAGTCAAAGTGCGTGGTGGCAACACCACTGCTATTGCAGGTGGAAGTGGAGGACACCACCTCCGCCGTGTAGTGCTGTCCGCAGTCCAACAACACAGAGCAGGAGGTGCCATTGGAGGAACAGGAAGAGACGTGGCCGTTGGCGGCAGTCGCCGTGGCCACGTAGCCTGTGGCACCGGAGCCGGCACTCCAGCTCAGATGGCCCAGCTCAGTGCCACATTGGGTGACGGCGGTCAGGTCGGTGGGCGCACATGGAACTTGGAGAGGTTTAAAAAGAAAGATTTTTATGAATAGACCAGCATGTGTGTGTGTGTGTGTGTGTTGAGGGGGAAAGGAAGGGAAAGAAGGAAGGCGTTGAGGAGATTTGTTTACATACCTGTGGGTACGTATATGGTCTGGCTGAGGGCGGAGAGACACACAGCGTCCTCAGCTTCGATGGCCAAGCTGATGGTGGTGCCACACTGCAGCCCCGTAAGCTGGTAATCTGTGTCGGGGATGGAGATGGTCATGTTGCCCGGGGTGACACTCCAAACATGAAGATGGTAGGCAACATCGCTCTCCGGGCTCGCGTCCCAGGTCACCTCGATGTTATTGAGCGGGCAGAATGTCACTCCAGCGAGATTCGCTGGTGGGCAGAGTACTGTGATGGAGAGAGAGAGAGAGAGAGAGAAAGAGAGAGAGAGAGGGAGAGACAACAAGAGATTGTTTTCAGACTTGTGGGTCCTAATCTGAAAAATGTACACAAGATAGTTTTTTTAACTAGCAACATTCATACTGAGATCCCACCTGACTTGAGTGTCACAGGAGCACTGAACTCGCTCTGACAGCCCCGGTCCGTGGTCACCACGGTAACGGCGTAGCTCTCGCCGCAGTGGAGGTCTGTGAAGGAGCAATTTGTGACGTTTCCGGCGGCCATGCACGTATGGTTGTGTCCGTCTACTGCGGTGGCCCAGGCCTGGTAGGAGTCTGCCAGCACGGCAGGCAGCCAGCTCACAGTGCCCACGTTGCCCACGCACTGCAGGGATACTTTCACACCGGAGGGTGGGCAGGGGCCTGCGGCAGGACGGAGGGAGGGAGGGAAGTTATCAGTTTTGTATCAACACACTGACGCATCACAAGGGGACACGTAGCGGTGGGGCGCTACATTCCCATATGGGATCAGCTGCCGCATCGCAAAATGGCCGCCGTTGTACACAAGTAACTTATATACATATATTTATGACACAAATGTAAATGTTATATCCTTAAATAGCAGAAGCAACAGTAGGATGAAACCCAGATGGTGGGATGGCTACAAACTGCAGTGTGAAAACTGTATTTGCACTAACATGAATTGGCCAAAAAAAAAGCGATTTAAAGTGCTATTTAAGTTAAACCATTGTACAGCATGCACCATGCACACGCACACATGCATCCTTGACTGCTGTTAATCGCTGAGAGTTGGGTATTGGATGGTGTCAACTTGATGCAAAGCTGCTCACAAGTGTTGTTATGCAAATCAAAATGACCTGAAGGTGTTATTCCCTGCCAATGTGTGCAGCACTTACACACACAAATAAGAACTCACCTGCTATGTATATGAGGGAGGTGCTGGTGGCGCCGACGCATGTGTCAGAGTACGGCGTGACCGTGATCTTGTAAGTCTCGGCGCAGTGCATGTTGGGTAGGCTGCAGGTGGTGCCGGTGGTGTTGCACTGTTTTCTGTCTCCGTCCCGGCCCAGTGCCACCACCTCGTAGCGCACGGCGCCCCCACTGGCGAGCCAGCTCACCTGCGCAGTGTTGTCACTGCACACCAGGGAGGCAGTGACGTTCTGGGGCGCACAGGGGGCTGAAGGGGGTAAAATATGAGTCACTAAATATGACATAGTGCACAACAGCACACAGCAATAAGAGCCTCTCCTCTGTCTGCATGTGCTGTACCTGTCTGCATGTGGCTGGATATCTAGGGGCTAGGGTGCGTGCGGTACCTGTCTGGATCTGGCTTCTGCCCGGCTGGCTGCTGTTGCAGTGCAGTGCCACGGCATCCACACTGACGTCGTAGAGGCGGCCACAGAGCAGCGAGTGCACGGCGCAGTGGGTCTCATCGGTGGTGCAGGAGTCCATGTGCTGCCCGGCGCGCACACTAGCGTAGAAGAACAGCCGGCCGCGCGTCTCATCCCAGCTGAGCAGCGCGATGCTCGAGGCACACGTGTACGTGGGGTCCACGTTGGCCGGGGTGCAGGGGGCTGAGGAGGAGGAGGAGGATGTCACAAGTTGTGCTATGTCTCAATTTATCGATCTTTATCTCCCCAAACCTCTGCCTTGTTTATCACAATTTTGGAGAAAACAAATGGATGCCAAAAAGCGAGGCTAGGAGCACCTGTAAGAATATCGAAAGAGGCGCTTGGAGTACTGTTGCACTGGAGTCCATTGGCAACCACTCGGCCAGTGTACAGCATTCCACACGACAGACTGTTGAGGACACAGCTGTCGCCGGTGGTGAAGCAGCTGGCAGCTAGTTCGCCGATGGCGGTCGGCATGGCGATGACAGAAAACGACACAGCGTGGGCATCCGGAGCCCAGGTGACCAACGCCTGGTTGGTGGTACAGTTCAGCACGTGACTCAGGATCTGCGGCGTGCACGGCGCTGGAAACAAACAAGATATTTTTGTTTTGTTTACTTCTGCGTTTTAAATGCACGTTCTGATAGTCCTGTTCCATTCATCAATATGCTGTTTTAATAGCCATTTGTCCCAATTCAACAACATACACCCCCCAAGAGAAGTGGCAACTGGAGTACCTTGATGAGAGAACTCAATCAAGTCAAACAATCGATGCACACACACACACACACACGAACACACACACACACAAACACACACACACGCGCGCCAAGCCAGCTTCCCAGCCAAGTCTTTACCGGTGTTTATCGTGGTGGACGCGTATAGGCTGCTGTTGCAGTTGCCGTCCCCGGCCAGCACGTACACATCGTACACCTCTCCACACTGCAGCTGGTCCAGGATGCAGGAGGTGGTGTAGACCTGGATGCTGATCGTAGGCTGCCCGGGGGCCTGGGCCAGCACGGTGTAGTACACAATGTCCCCCAAGCCGGCTGTCCAGGTCACCGTGGCGACGCCGGACTGACAGTCCAGACTGGCCACAACGTTCTCTGGGTCACATGGGGCTGGAGCAGAGCAGAGAGGCAAGGTCATTTAGAAAAAGGTTGAAGTTCTGCAGAAAGAACTCCATCAAAGGTAGATTTTTTTTTTTAATTAATAGAAACAATAATAGCAAAAAAGAACTAGATTAAGCAAAATGGAGTACTCCATATACAGTATATACTGTATATATTTTTTTCTATTTATATTTGTGCTATTTTTTCTATGTATTTATTTATTATTTATTATTTTCTATGTATTTTTTTTATAATTTGTTTTTTATATTTATCATTTATATGTATTTATTACTTTATATCATGGTCTGTCGGTCGTCTTGTTTCCAACATCTTACATCTGTATTTAAAAAGAAAAAAACCCAGACAAGGTGTACCGGTGGTCACGGGGGCACCGAGGCTGAGGGCGCTGCTGCAGGTTCTGTCCAAGGCCGCCACGGCGAAGGTGTACCGCTGGGCGCACCGCAGGTCGGCGAAGGTGAACGCGGGGTCGGTCGTGTTGAACGGCGTCGTGACGTTCTGGGCGTCCGTCAGCGAGGCGGCGTAGTAGAATGCGCCGGCCGCCGGGTCCCAGGACGCGTCCACCGTGTTGGAGGAGCAGTTCAGCACCCTCTGCACGTTGCCCGGGGTGCAGGGAGCTGCGTGTGCGTGTGTGTGTGTGTGGGTGGGGGGGGGGAGGGGAGGGGTTCTGTGATTGAATATATGGATCTAGGATTCCCTGCCATCATCCTTTTGCTCGCTGTCTTGACGTCAAGCAAACAATGCCCTGGCTTGTCCCCCTTTGTCTCCCCCTTGTCCCCCCCCCATCCTACATGTAGTCCCTGAATGGATTCATGATTCTTACACACAGGACCTTTAATACAACATTTTGTATATTTTATATTTGCGTCCACACTGCCCTACTACGTACATGCCACGTAAGCACCCCTACTACGTACCGCAGTGGACGAACTGCAGTGCGCTGCTGGGGCCCTCGCAGTGCCCGTCCGTGGCTCTGACCGACACTGAATATTCCGTGCCACACTGGAGGCCCTCCACTGTGCAGCCGGCACCGCCGGTGGCGCAGGAGGCCATGCCGCTGGCCGGGCTGCTGGCCGAGACATTGTAGTTCAGCGGCACGGAGTCGCGCGTCCAGCTGACGGTGATCGCCTCGCGGCTACAGACCGTGGCGACGAGCACGTCCGTCGGGGCGCAGGGCGCTGGGGGAAGAAGGAACGGACAACGTGTTATTAAATCTGTCTATCTAGTCCAGTCAAGTCAAGTCAGTTTTATTTGTATAGCCCTTAATCCCATTCACAGTCTCAAAGGGCTTTACAGGCCATATGATTATGACACCACCCTAGCCCTAGCCCACCTAAGGGCAAGAAACGACTCCCTTCATTAACAAGGAATAAACCTGGAGAAGGAACTCAGAGTGGGGGATCCCTCCTTCCAGGGACGGTTCAGAGTGCAATGGGTGTCATACGGGCATGAAAAGGGGTAACAAAGCATTACAATTATAAGCAACAAAGTACAAATGGTGAATGGAATAGTAATATTGTGATGGGGTGCTGGCTGCAGAGCAAGCTGGTAGCCGTCAGGTGGGGTGGCCAGGTATCCAGTCATGATCACAGCATTATTATTATCACAGCAGATTAATTAATTAATGAATCAATAAAAAAAATGTCATTGTTTGTAACAAATAAACAAATGGACAAAAAACAAAGCAGTGTTCCCTGTGATCTTACCAGTGGCATCCTCCACCGGCAGGCTGCTGGGGCTGAAGCAGCTGCCGTCGGACGCGGACACGGTGAAGACGTAGCCCTGGCCGCAGTGCAGGCCCTCCAGGACACAGGTGGGCGCCGTCACATCGCAGCCCAGCCGCTGGCCGTCAGTGCCCACCGCCTGGGCAGAGTAGCGCGAGGCCGAGGCGCTGCCGTCCCAGGACAGAGTGGCGTCGTTGGTGGAGCAGTCCACCGAAACCGTCAGCTGAGAGGGTTGGCAGGGCACTGGGGGACAGAGAGACAGAGGACCGTCATATAGGACGTTGCCGTTTATTTTAATTTTTTTAAATCTAAGACGATATTGCCATATCCAAAATCAAAGACGATATCCAGTCTCATATCACAATATCCATATAATATCGGCCCGAACCACCATCATGAAGATACCTGCGTAGCCTACAATTCTAGTCCATAGCGTGACGGAAATACCGTGCTTACGAGACACAGATAACTGAGGGGTTTTGGACATCACCTGCGGGGAGCACCACGAAGTCGCCGGGGTCGCTGGAGCAGCCGGCAGCCACGGCCACCACGGTGACGTCGTACACCGCGCCGCACGCCAGGCCCTCCAGGCGGCAGGTGGTGGTGCCGGCGCCGGGCGAGCAGGACACGGGCGGACCGCCGCCGGCCACCACCGCGCCGGTCACCGTGTAGCTCTCCGCGCCACGGCTCGCCTCCCAGGTCACCGTGGCGCTGTTGTCGCTGCAGTCCCTCTCCACCGCCAGGCGACGGGGCGCGCACGGCACTGATGGTTGGGGGGGGGGGCAACCCATTAGCTTAGCATTCTTCAGCATAGATTAAATGAAACCCCTATAATCATTCATGTGGATGTGTGCCCAAGTCCCTGTTTCGCAAATGGGGGTACGTGTAGCCCTAGGGGTACGTTGAATGATGGCAGGGGGTGCTGGGGAAATGTCTACAAACAAGGAGAAAGGAGTCCGCTAAACAAAAGATACAGCTGAGACAGAAACACCAAAATGTTGTCTGTAATGTCATGACAGTAAGCCATTCAGATTTTTCTTTATAGACAAAACATTTGTAAAAACTAGCACTGGGTTACTGCATTGATATTAAACATTACATTTTCATTTAGGGCATTTGGCAGACGCTTTTATCCAAAGCAACTTTCAAGGAGTATATTTGTTGAAGGAGACAGTAATATATCGCTGTGGTACATAAAGATAAGAATAGAGCTTTTTCGAGCGTTCATGTTACGAGGCTAATACATTGAGTTTCATAATAGCAGACGTGCGATTCTGAGCACGTTACCAACATCTAAGAACATACAGTTAAAGTAAATATTTAAGTAAATATCTTGCTTCTCATTAGGATGGATTTCTTATTTGGCACAGAAGATGAATGGTAGCTCTGCTTGTCCCTGTGCATGTGCTGGCTCACTCATCGTGCAGGCGGCCTCTGCTCTTAAGGCACTTACCTTCACGGATCGTGTCTTCACTGGCAAAGCTCTGGCAGGCTCCCCGGAACGACTTCACTTCCACACTGAACTCGTGGCCGCATTCTGATGTGTCAAAGCTGCAGCCCGTGTCGCTGGTGGTGCAGCTCTGGCCCGGACCACCGTCACCCCTGGTGAGGACCACCGTGTAGCCGCCCGCACCCGGGGACGCGTTCCAGTCCACCGCAAGCTGGCCAGACGAGCAGTTCACGCTGGTGCTCATGCTCTCTGGGCCGCAGGGCACTGGCAGGACAGAGAGGGGAGAGAACGTCAACATCCAGGATGCGGATCCAGGAGGTGGGCGGTGATGGAAGACGAATGATGTTTCGTCTTCAAACGTGTTTCCACTTGCAGATGCAGACACGTGGGAAATCCAAACGTGTTTTTTCAACCATGATCTATACTTCAACAAAGCTTTGATGCAAAGCCCTTAGCTCTGAGAATCAACTTACAACCTTCTGTATGTATGTAACTGTGGGAGTGTGTGTGTTTGGTGGCTGGCTTAATTCGCCTCACCTGGCCCAGGTAGAGTCTTAGTGGCCTGTGGTGCATTGGCTAATCAGTGCACCAAAGGTTAAATCGGCCACCAGCACACACACACTCCTACAGTAACCTTCATCCATATAAGTCATGCGGGTCATTCCTGTGTCCCAGAGAGCAAGCACTCAAAGCAGTAAGTATGACGACGTGTTTGCCCGTGCAAACCACTCGACCCACCAGACTCCATGAAGACGGGTGCGGAGGGCATGCTGGGGCAGACGCCATCGTGGTAGAGCACGGACACGCGGTAGCGTTGGCCACAGCGCAGGCGCTCAATGGCGCAGCTGTGCTCGGCGGTGCTGCAGTTTAGCGCGTGGCCCTCGGGGTCCTCGGCCATGGCGGTGTAGGATTGCATGTGGGCCTCGCCGCCCCAGGAGACCAGCGCCTCGTTGGCCACGCAGTCCAGGGTGGCTCTCACGTGGTCTGGAGGGCACGACGCTGGGGGGGGCGGGGAGGTGAGGGGGGACATTTTGAATCAGTCCAACATCTTTATTTTACTGCTCACTGCTCAAGACATACAGGATTTGAAATTAGGCTGCAATCCGATAAAAATGTCCACAACAAAGGATAGCAGGTGCAGCAGTCACTTATCCCTTAACTTAAGCGTAACGTAGGCTCAAAACGTTGGTTCAAGCTGAGTTTGGACACGTTTTGTGAACAGTGGGGGTGAAGACAATAAACAACGGGCTTAAAAAGAGGTTTTACCCGTCTCCATGGTGACCCATGCGCTCTCAGAGCTGTTGCAGTTGAAGTTTGAGGCGATGACGTAGCCGGTGTACATGGTGCTACACTGCAGCCCTCTGACCTGGCAGACGGTGCCTCCCGTCTGGCAGCTGTGGACGTGGCCGCTACCGTCCAACACCCAGGCGCTGTAGAAGATGGCGCCAGATGCCATATTCCAGCGCACAGTGACGGAGTCGGCGCCGCAGTCCATGATGGCCGAGACGTTTTGCGGGGTGCATGGGACTGCATGCATGGACATGGAGGATGAAACACATAAATCTCTCTTTTAGCTAAGTCCGATAACTTTTGACTTAAATTAGTTGAATGCAACATATCTGCGCACCAATCTGCCATTACATGTGTTTGGTGCAGCCCATTCGATTGGATAACTAACCACATAAAACTCACTGGTTGATTGGATAACTAACCAACCAGGGTTGGACTCCCATCCCCTCTTGGATCCCTAGCACTCACATGCATGTTCCTACGTCCCATATTATCCTCGCTATCTTGCTGTTTACCAGCAAGGGGTTAATGTAGCAATTATGACTGCATGAAATTTGTACTATTCAAATGTCACGTCAGGGATATATTGTTGTATCAGTCTTTGGTCAAATGTATGTTATTGTCACTTTGGACAAAAGCTAAATTACCTAAATGTAAATGTAAATAGACAATAGTTTGAGGTAATATAGAGTCTTTGACATACAGTACGACAGGAAAGGCATTACAGACTACTCTCACCGGTTTCGGCCGCTCTGCCCATGAGCATTCTGCTGCTACATTCGTTGTTATAAGCGACGAGGGAGGTGCTCAGATGCTGTCCGCAGTGGAAGCCGTGGATGGTGCAGCTGTCATCGCTGGTGCTGCAGTTGTAGTCGTCGTCTGGGCCCTGGTTCCCGATGACCTCCACATCGTAAAACAGCGCCCCAGCCGACGGCTCCCATGAAAGGGTCAACGTGTCCGCACTGCAGTCCGACGTGGTCCTGAAGTTCTGTGGGACGCAGGGCGCTGTTTTTGGGAGAAGGGGTTTCAAATTGTTGGGTTACGGCTTGCAAATAGTAACAGCAATGATAATAATAATAATAATATTAAGTTAAAGAAGTTCTGGACTCAAGTGAGTGCTGCGTTTCATGAATACTTCCATTTCTCCTCGTTGACGTACCCTCAGCCCTTGGTGTTGCGTAACAGCATGTGTCACACGGAGGCCCCAGTAGGGGGAAAGTAGGCAGGGGATTTAAATGGGACGCACCGGCCCTTGTTCACTTTCAGGCCAAACTAGCACGGATCGACCGACAGATGTAGGCTAGGAACTATACTGCTTTTTTACAGATCATTCAGATTACCTGACGACTCATTTCAATCGAGGCAAAGGTGTGTTCTGCAAATAATTGCAATACCTCAGCACCCAGTAATTACCTGCAGCCATTTCTGATTTAAAAAATTGCAAGTACTGATTGAAAACTTTTCTTGCTCAATGTATTTATCTTGCCCCATTCTGTCTTTCTGTGTACATTACTGCCACCTAACTATGCATGTATCTTCTTGCACCAAATGCATAACTGCAATGAATTGTGGGTGATGTACACCTCTGAAGTGACCATTGTTGTTGACTCCCTCCCTCTGCCCTCCGACTCCGAGGGTCCATCTCACCAAGTGCACTTCAGTTTTTCAGACAAATGGAACGACATGATGGTGGCGGGGATTTCCTAGAGGGCAAGCGCCAAGGGGAAGTCAACGAGGGCATGTTGAATGGACTGTCGCAAATGTTGGGGTCACAACAGCTGATTTCAAACTCGAGGTTCAGTTCAGGTTCAAGTTCAGTCAATCTCGGATAGGTTGAACCTGACACTGTGATCGATCAGGGAATTCCCAAGTTGTCTGAGGAGATGGTGAGGTTATGCTGGCTGGTTTATGACCGCGACTCGGCTATAGTACCGCCAGAACCATTGTTACTGCAAGACCCCACGGGTCAGTGTGCAGTGTAGCTAACAAGGAACGATCTGCGCTCTTCGGTTCATCGTTCAGAAGTGTTCAGAACATAAATCGCTGCTTAAATAATGCAGCCATGGGTGGGGTTAACACACCTGGACGTTATTTTGGAGCTAACCTGCTATGTAGCAGTTTTGTTCCATGTTAGGCTGACGGCATGAGTTGCCATTGTACATTAACTGAGAGTAGTCTAAGCTTGGCATGGCAGCGAGAATTCTGCCATTCCCTGAACTGGAAAATCCACCTTCGTGAAATAGGGCTCTGTACTACAAAGCAGGACTTGTGGTTAGCGAGGTACCTTCAGGTTTTCTGTGTCACAATGGTGGTTCATTTCTTTACCGGGGTACATCGCCATTGTAACACATGCTGAACACATAACCTGCTGTGGATTTTTAGAGACCGACAAATACTGTATATATACATATGTGATGTCTAAAATAAACAGATACTGATGAGTATCTCCATGAAAGATATAGATTCCCAGTGAAGGGAATGGCTTATCTCTGTCAGCCTCTTGACCCGTTTGAATTATGTTTCATTTGTTCCCAAAACTGTTTAACATTGCTGGGATTGCAGCTGAAAGAATAAGGCTAAAATTGTGTTACATGCCATAAGAATACATCTGAGCAACACATTAATTTAATGGAATATACAGTGTAATTATAGTCAGATCTTCCTGCCTTTGGCAGCAACAACTGTGTTGCTTTTAGCCTAGATTATATATTTAGTTAGGCTTAGTGAAGCCAGCTAACAAAAAGATATACCGGGTATGTGAGAACTTAGCAGGACCCTGGTGCACACAACTGCATCTTATATGAGCCCACAGCACCATCACTGTTCCCAATGTCAATTATTTTAATGCTAAACTCCAGCAGCTACACTACATGTGGTTTACTGATGTAATGTGATGAGGCTTTCGCACCCGTCTTGATGGTAGCGGGCTGACTAGACTGGCTTGAGCATGCTCCAGTGACGGAGTACACTGTGAAGTTGTAGCCTTGGCCACAAGTGGTCTTGGTGAAGAAGCAGTGGACATCTGACGTCATGCAGTGCTGGGTCTCTCCCTGAAGGGAAGGAAGAACAACAATTATCCTCCTGCTCTCGTAATGCCCAAGCCAAGCTCTCGGTATATGACACATTTGCTTGTATCATTCTCTTGTATCTCATTCTCTTATATCTCTTGAAAGTCTATCCTGTGTCGTGAGCGCATTGAATGAGCTCTTAATCTTCTCACATCAATTGCCTTCATAAAATGCACATACAAAGATATGTAAAGGAGTGTCTATATATTTTAATTTGTGTTCCAAGTGTAGAATCCATTATACAATACATTACGTTTGCAACATTAATTGGATGATCATATTTCTGTTATTCTACGTGCCATGTTTTATCTCCTTCACAGATATAAAATCAAATAAAATCAGATCATCTGTTTCACTACCCTGTGAACACAGGTTGCTCTGCGGCGATTTAAACAATGACCAACGACATAATTGATGAACAATGACCAATTTCAATAACAGAGACTGGAATCATCACCCAAAGCAACATAGACACAGCAATTTTGCAATGTACAAATGTGAACAAATGTGTTGACCATTAAATGGCATATTGAACCATTCAGGACTAAGCTAAAGGCTAATGTAAACATACCATTGTGCTAACCAACGTGGCCAGGTAGTAATCTGTGTGATTGATGGGAGCCCAGGAGAAGATGATGGCATTGGTGGAACACTCTCTGAACAGGTATAGACCTTCAGGAGGACAGGGGACTGGCAAAGAGAGACACAGTTAGATAGATAGTTAGACAAGGATCGATATAGTCAGACACAGAGTTAGATTAGTTAGATAGAGATAGAGTTAGATTTAGCGACAGAGATGGACAGAGTTGGATAGAGTTAGACAGAAGCTCCTTCTTTGTAAACGGTACATGTGGGGTCTCTTTTCATTCAGTCTTCGTGCCGGGATCAGAGGTAACCACAAAGCCCGACCGATGTCTGTGTTAAAGAGGTAAGCTGGCATGCCAGGACAGGGGTGTGGCGTTTTGATGACGTGTGCAAATGTATTACATCTCTTCAGTTTCTTGTAGGTGTTTGCGTTATGCTGTATTAATGCATGACAAAGTGCATTAATACCGCGTAACAGCTACGAGTTGATTATCCCGCTTATACCATGGTCATTAGCCAACAATATACAATAAGATAATTCACAAGTTATGGTGAAAGTTTTGCACTGAAGCAAGAGCTAATCGTTGTCATGACAAGGAATATCTCTTCACAAACAAGCCAGTTTGCCACAAAGGTTATATCTCTTTTTCAATTTAAAAAGACAAAGCCAGCATAGTGACAGGTCTTCCTTGCAGCAATATTCCGGGATCTCTGTATAAAAGGGGCCAGAGATGGATTCTTAGAGATATAGATAGAGATAGATGGATAGATTGAGTAAGACAGAGAGTTATATAGATTTAGACGGCGAGTTCAAGCGATACTTAAGATACAGCTAGATACATACAGTACATAGCTATACATAGAGACATGCATGATGTAGAAACAAGGTCAAATAGTGACATCAAAGGGAGACCTTGCAAAGCCTTTTCAGGTTAAAACGCCCTGATAGCAAAGATTATACCTCCCTGCTTTTCACTCAAAGAGGTTTCAGGTTTTCCACAAACACTGGCTTATTCTTGGCAGGCTGGAAACAACACAATATACAATAACAACAGAGCTCAATAGGAGACCCAGTTCTCAAAGAGATACCTGGAGATGCAGGCAAGCGAACGTGTGAACTTCAGAAGTCAACTTTGTGTTGGGAAAGGGAAAGATAGCTACTGGTCTGAATTTAACAATTTGTAGGGAATCAGAATGATCACTAAACTCATTGTAACATATTTGTGTTGTTTAATATGCAATTTTGTGACAGTAATGTAATGTAAGAACGATTTCTAACAGTTTCAGTTCTGTTAGTTAGTTCATTAGTTAGATAATTTTTCAGTTTGTTCACTAGTTCAATCGTTTGTTAGACCTACCTAGTATGTTAGTAAGTTAGTTAATTAGTTTGTGACTTAGTTAATATGCTAGTTTCATTGTTTAGTTTACTTAGTTTGTTGGTAAGGTTCTTATTTCATCGGTTTGTTATTTAGTCAATATTGTAGTTCATTGTTAGTTAATTATTTAGTTAGTTAGTTAGTTAGTATGTTTATTAGTTTGTGGTTACTTAGTAAGTTAGTGAGTTGGCACATTGTTGGAATAAATATGGCGGCGGATCCTCACCAGTCTGAAAGGTGGTGATGTTGGAGGGTCCGGGGCTCTTGCAGTTTCCGGCCATGGCGATGACGGACACCATGTAGCTCTGACTGCACGCCATCCCTTCGATCTGGCACTTGATGCCCAAGCCGGTGCAGTACTTCACGGTGCCGTTCCCGGTGGCCGTGGCCCGGTAGGAGTCCGCCCCAAACACGGGCGCCCAGGACACCACCGCCGCGTTGCTGTCACACCTGTAGTCCACCGACACGTCGCTGACGGGACTGAGCGCTGCACGGCACGCAAAGGCAAAGTGTGGTTAGCGTGAGTTTGAGACATGGCCGCCATTTTTGTACATGACCGCCATAGCCGTCATGTACAAAAGACACGCTGGAATGCTCTCGTCAGCAGACTTGTATTTAACTTGCATTTAACTTCATAAATATGTGACGTGTTTTATTAACCATGACATCATTACCTAAGGAGCAACCAGAGGATAATGAGGGAAAAAAAATAAATAAACATCCAGTTAGTGTCCACAGACTGTAGATATGTCATACTCATGAAGGCCTCATTGTGACTTATCTGAGCCTGAAATAAACACCTACCAACAAGCTTCCATGCCCCCAATATTTCACCATCTTGGATCTGGTTGTATAACCAACCATTTTCGTTGAACCTTTCCCCCACAATTTTTGTTGACGTGACAATAGCAGCAAAGTCATCAAGGAACCTAAATCCCCCACCACCATCCTCCCTGAAGATTATATTCTGCATTTGTGAAAGGAGCTCCCTGGATTGAAAGGGCTGACCTAGATTCTAATCACCAAGTTATTGATATTAGGCTTGGCCCTGACTCACAGTGGTGTTGAATATGAGGCTGTTGGTCTCGCCGGGTTCTAGGAAGATGTTGACCGAGGCCACGGACACAAGATAGGTGGAACATGACAGGATGTCTATGTCCAAATAGTTTTCCGTAGCATTTGCCACAAATGGTGTGCTGTTTGGCACGTCTTCATTCCAGACTGTGACTTGATACAGCAAAATGTTCCACACAGGCTGCCATGACAATCTGGCGGTTTTGGTGCCGGTCTGGTGTGCCTCGATACCATCTGGGGGTGGCACAACTGAAACACAGAGACGTGGGGATAGCAGTTGACTTCATCATGCTGTATTATTGTACCCTTGTACCACTCCCTTTAATCAATCACACGGTCGTTGATATGAATTTAGATAGGAACCTTTAGATAGCCACACTGAAGAGTGTAGCCTCCACTAAATGTAATTAGAATTTTTTTAACAATTTCCCTCAGGATTAAAACAGTACTATGAATCTGAAGATTTTACTCTGACAAATAACCAAGCGGTGAGAAAACACCCCCCACCACCACCACCACCAACACCACCATCACCTTGAGAGTTAAACAAATAAGCCCCCCCCCCACTCACGGGTCAAGACAGCTTTCACCATGCTTTGCCATCCCTGGCCACCGCTGTTCTCCGTGAAGACGGAGCATCTGTAAATCATCCTGGGCGTCAGGCCCGTGAGCACCATGCTGGTGTTGGTAACCGTCACAGTGTGATTTTGTCCTTCCTCCGGTATCGCCACGACAAAGTAGCTGTCCGCAGTGGACACGTGTGCCCACTCCAGCAGCACGGTGGTACTCGACATCGCCTTCACACGCGTTATCTGAGTGGTGGCGGGTGCTGGAAAGGGCGTGAGGGCAAAGGAATTTCAAAAATTATTTGGCAGTTCAATGTTGCGTGCTTTGTGTAGGCCTGCGTGTGTAGTTCATTTAAACATACTATATGTAATAATCATGAATTCCCTCTTATTGCTGGCTCCTTTGGCCGATAAGTGAACTGCAGCCTGCTCAAGCTCGTGCATTCAGAGCACTGGATTGTGAGCTCCATGGGTTGAGACAATAATAATCATAAACTAATGTTAGTTCTAAAAGAGATCTGAAAGAACAGATATTAGCCACGCTTACACGTCACTTCCTTCCTTTTTTCCTGGCAAAACCAACCCAATTCAAATAAAATAGAAATCCTCCCACAGTCAGTTCTATGCATAGAGTCAACAGAGAGTCAGGGAAGGTCTCTTTTTTTAAAGTTAAATCACAACCTGTTCATATACTGGCAATTTAAAGCAAATTGTGCATTTATCCTACATGTAATCCCTGAAGGAATTCATGATTCTTACATACAGGAGCCTTAAATAATAATAACAAAACAAAGTTTTGCACTACAAGTAGCATACACGTAAAAATTGCATTACATTTTTTCCTCAAATTTGCATGTGTGATAAAGCCTAACTTAATGTGTGTGTTTTTATATTTAACTCACTGAACGGGGATGCTTACCTGTTATCGCCTCTTGTGTATCTTTACACTTAATGGAGTAATAGTGGAAGACTTTAAGAGTCACACTGTATTGGGCCCCCGGCCGTAAACCATGTACGTATTTTTTTGTGGTGTAGTCAGGTAACGTCAACACAACAGGTGCAGTGTCTGACGCGTTGATAATTCGCAGGTCCAAAAAATAATTTGTTGCCCCAACATATTTCTCCCATGTTATAAAAAGCGACGTAGGGCCTGAAGTCGTTACTGATGAGATTCGGCAAGATTCTGAAAGAAATGGCAATAACATTCACTCTGTGGTGACAAAACAACAATGATAGGCCCTATGCTTTTAATAAAATAATCTAAAATATATTTACAAAAATGTCACACGCACTACAGATAATATAGCCTACCCTACACATAATATCTGACCCAAGTTGATCAAATGCATATCCAACCTTCTTTGACTAGGCCAATACACAGAAACCATTGACTTACCTTGTGCATTAGTATATGGTATCTGAAACAACAATAATGTGGAAAAAAGTTTTAAAAAGAAACACGGTTGTAATGTTGTACAATTAATGTTGCTACGATAGAAAATTGTCAGTTACCTGAGTTAGCGATACGAATATCAAAGAAACCCCTATAGCTCCCACCAATCCCATCGTTGACATTTACTGCGGGATTACAATTCGTTTAGTATACAGGGGAGTCCAATACAAAAGATATTCTGGATTCTTTTTAGCGACAGCCCAGGTACTCCTATGGTGTAGGAACCAATCAGTAGGGCCTAAATGGGGCCAGGTTCTACCCCTGACAGCCCTAGGCTATGAGAGGTATCATGGGACGATAGCAGAGGGTGGGAAGATGGGAGGGATGGGAGGGGTGGAAGAGAGTGTGGTGGTTATATCTCAAGTGATGGATGCTCCAGCTACTCCCTCTCTGTCTTCATCAACCTCCCTTCTGTCTCTGTCTGTCTGTCTGTTAATTGATCGATGTTAATGCTAATTTGGTGACAGTTAGACCGTTTCTTTGCTGTTGAAAGGCTTATGACTCATGGCTACCTGCTTCATACAGACCTTTCTGTGCTTGTGAGTGCTCCCATGCAAATAGTGAGGAAACTATCCATGTTTTGTGTTATTTAGATAACGATCGCCAGTGTAGCCCACAGAGTTCAGTTGCTAATTGCAATGAATGGCTGGTTCTGAAGGAGTCACCACCAACATCAAAATTAATATGCTTGGAAGGGGCACATAAGGAACAAGCTATATATTATTTTAGACAGATACAGTAAAACTAATTCTACAAACATACATTGGTTGACTGAATGTTTAAATGTAAACCTCTTTGCTGGTAAGGCATCTGACTAACATCAAGCACAGTCTACTGATAGGATTTGACATACAGCCTGTAACTTGCTGACCTGTAAGCATCCTGCGTTCCCACCACCAGTCGTGCGAGAAGTTCTCAGCTCTTTTAATGAAGCAAAAGTAGGAATACACTGTAGAAATACTCTCTTGGTGAGTAAAAGTCTTGCAATGAAAATGCAGCTAAAGCTGTCAGATAAATGTATTGGGAGTAAAAAAGTACTATGTTATGAAAAAAGAGGCAAATATTTGCCAAAGATGCAGTGGAGTAGTATAAAGTATGAAGTAGCAGAAAATAGAAACACTCAAGTAAATTACAAGTACCTCAGATTTGTACTTTAGTAAATGTATACACACACGCACACACACACACACACACACAGACACAGACACAGACACACACGCACCCTCAGCCCTGTTGACCCAGAGACAGCACGCATATCTGTTTTCTGGATAGACCTAATTGTTTCTCACTTAGTATCGGTTTGCCAGTATCGCTCCATTTCCTTCCACAAATCTCTCTCACCCCCACCCCCCCCCTCCACCCCTCCATCTCTCTCAGGCCTTTTGTGTGTGTGTCTCTCTCTCTCTCTCTCTCTCTCTTTACATGTCATACTAAAAAATAAAAGAAGAAGAACAACTTTATTAATCCACACTTTTATAGTCACACAAACACAGCATGCTTGAAGTGCTGGCTGCCAAACACACACACGCAGGGAGGGTGGCCCGCGGAAATTATGTCTCTGCATTTAACCCATCCTGAGTTATGCTGCCCCTCCAGGGCAGCCAGGAGCAGTGGGCAGCCGTTCTCAACAGCACCTGGGGACCATCAGCTCCAGATCTATCGTCCACATCTTGGACCGGAGAACATGCAAACTCCACACAGAAAGGCCAGGAGATCACCCACCTGGTCACCCCAAGTCAACAGCGCCCCAGACGGGAATCGATCCCAGGACCTTCTTGCTGTGAGGCAGCAGTGCAAGCACTGCACCACCGTGCATATGTTACGTGCATATGTTAGGTCCCAGATCATAAGGATTGTAAAGTGCAAGGTATCAATCGAGTTTAGTGTGTTGTTCAACCCATTCTTTTGGAGAAATTGAACAGGAAAAGGTGGTACAATATAGTCCATACATTGCAACTTCGCCATAGTACAGATGTCTTGAAAATGTCTCTTTCTTGGAATAAGGCTTTATTAAACAGAGAGAGAGAGGGAGAGGGAGAGAGAGAGAGAGAGAGAGAGAGAGAGAGAGAGAGAGGGTATTAATTCACATTCTTCTGGCCTGTTCTAATGCTTGTTACTCATTTCGTGTTTTTTCACCATCACTGCAACAATACATGGGAACAAGAAGAGAGTGACCTGAACCACAGAGATAAAGGCTTGGGAGGGGCGGACTGGGTACAGGAGACAGGTGCCGCTGAAACCCGAAGCAGCTTCTTGGGAATACGTGACTCCCTCTAAACAAGGCACGCATACAAATCTTTGTCATGCTGAAAAGTACTGTATGCTGTTACGCTTGGCTCTTGCAGCCCATCGCCTTTGTTTCTCGTCATCGAGTCACCGTCTTCAAGTTGAAATTACACTGCTCATGTTTTTTTGTTGTTTTTTTATCAAAAACAGACATTTACATGTAATATTTACTCCTAGAACTCCTAGGATATTATTTTTAATGTAGGCTACATTCTTGGATGAAAGGGATCCTTTATCACATGTCGATAAAAGGGCTGGGCCCTCTCAGCTGAACGGCATACATTGGGAAGAAGGAAGTCAACATGAAAATGGATCCGTCCCCCAAACACTGCCAGAAACCAGAGCTGCCCTGCTTAAACAATGGAGCAATTTTAAAGCGCAGTGAATTAAGAACAAGGATGTGAACGCCTTGACTTTTCATTGTATCACCCTGAGCCTGTGATACTGTCCTGTCATAGCTACAGGTACAGGTCACACTGATTTATCATGATGCAACACACAGCACCGAATTCACTGGTCATTCAAGACAGATTCAAATGTGTGCATTAACAACAGTGTGTTCCCTGATTCTTTTAGTCGCCTGCCAGATGAAAAATGTCAGTTAAATGATTTTGCGGTCATTTTTTTGTGTTTCAGAAAGCATGACCATCAAAACAACACCAATGACCATGATTATTTAAATCAACAATGAATGTTTAACTGTCCGGATCTGAACAAACATCTTCCTCATTCTCATCTGTAACTAACCAATGCAAAATAAATTGAATATCGAATTTCATAAAATCATCAATAAGTACATTGTTAAATCAGGGGGCAGGATAGTGGTTAGGGTGTTTCCCAGCCAAAAGGTTCTAGGTTTGAGTCCCATTCTACCTCTTGGCATCCAACTGAAGCATGAAGCATAACCCCGACCTGCTCATTAAGAACATGCATCTCAAAGAAACACATTCACTGTGAGGTAACCAAAGTAACCAAGGGATTATATAACCGACTCGGATAGGAGTATTATGTCAGATGATGACTTTGTGTTGTTGAAGCAGAAACAATACAACAAACTAATAATGGGTGACAAAAATAAATGGCTCCTCCATGTCTTGACCTCATCCGATAATCACCTAGATTTTAAAAGCTGGCATGGGAGGAGCGCACCAGCTAGCATGCCTCTACTGTGAGCCATAGTCACGCCTGACAGCATCCCTACCTTCCACTAGTTGGCGTATGTAACTTAGTCTCAGTGTGGTGTTACAGATAATTAAGCCAACAACTGTCTGCTATTTAGTCTGTTTTGGTAACTAAATAAAACTAAATAGGTCTATCTATAACCAAAGGTCCTTGCTTGTTCACTTTCTTCGACTCTTCTTGGGCCATGCCGTGGTCGGGTAGTGTAAGCACCAGAATCTGAATGTGGGGTTAGTGGTGAGTAGTGTACTGTCTCTGTGTTCTCGGAGTAGAGGTGCTATGTATTTATTACTTTGTTATTATTTATATAAATGAATGGGGGTCATACACCAGACACACCCACACACACCATTCACACACACAACCTGCATGGCCTAGAGATGAAAGAAAACCAGAGTACCCAGAGAAAGCCATGCAGACTAACAGGACACGTTGCTAGTGTTCGAGGTGGTTGCTATGATGTTCTGGGTGGTTGAGAGATATAGGGTCATTGTATGGGATCAGAGCAAGCCCATTTTGAAAGGTGAGAGGCCATACTACAATGTCTGCCTTCCATAGACATTTGGGTAGTAAGGCTGTAAAATTTGAATCATTGGTATAAATTAATATAAATTATGATGGAGGAGTATGGAGTATGGAAGTTTGGGAATAATATTTATAGTCTAGAGAGAGAATATTGTGTTATTTTTTGAAAGGCTCTTTGGTTCTGAACTGATTTTTGGCTTTAAATGTGTGTGTTTATGGAGAATATATAATTATCTCTGTTAAAGTGTATAAAAAAAATTGAGATGAGCAATCACTGCCGGGAGATCAATATTTTGATATATAATATATCTATAGGGTCTAAATATTGTGGGAGTAGTAAAAGTTCATAGATTTTGATAGTTTATATGTTACACTCTATGTACCTCCATCCTTGTAGTCCCTAGCGCTAGCTAGGGATAGCTATATTAATTATATACTGGTGTCCATTAGGCCTAGATTGTATTGTGATTGTTGGACAGACAGACACAGACAGATAGACAGATAGATAGATAATTAAAAAGAACACGCTTATACACTATAGCCTATGTGCAATCCACTGGTCGCTGCCACTGGGGGGCGCTGAAGCGTCTTGTCCTCAACCACTATGGTCTGTGGAGGTCAGTGGTGTCTCTTACAGTCTCTTACAGTCTATGTCGTGTCGCCAAAACGGGCATTCGGAGGCTGGGAGGCATCAAGTCGTCACCCAAAACAAGCAGTTTGTCCGAATGACCACCAGGTGGCAGTGATTGACCGACGTCATCGGTTTGTGTATATGCTGCCATCTATTGGTTACTGTTGGTACTGCTACGTGAGGTGACCACAATATTGTGATTGTTTAATAATGCAACGTAACAGTGAATCGAGTTAATCACAATAATAATCTGTGATTAATCATGTTTAATCAGAAGTTTATAAGTACTAGTATTTACTTTTATTTTGTATTTAGATAAAACAAATACATGTGTGGTGTAGTAAAGAAATGAATCACAGACTGGTAAGAGAAAGAGCGTTTTTAACTTTATTTAAATAACATCTCATGACATGACTCTAGTCAACCTAAAGTCTACTCTTTTTTAACCAGTTGCTCAGGCAGACTAGCATTTTCAGATGACGGAGCTGACCTCTTCTTCTGCACAATGTGGCCTTCTTCTCACATGGCACTGTTGAAGCAGGTGTAGCTAAGTACCTTTGAGCAATATGGGCCAGCTTAGCATGGGCACCTTTATGTGCCGACCACCACTGTAGTGGACATGCCTCTATGCTGACACTGGGCTCTGCCTTATACCTGTAACTGGTAGGTATTGGAACCAATCGCAGCACAACCACTGGAGACGTTTGGAAATTATGTCAAATAAAGTTCTCGCACGTTACAGGGTAACACAACAGGATAATATAGTCCACAGACAGGGGATATGCGGAAACAGGCTTTGCAGAATCCACGGGTGTTGAACAGGGGATGTCGGAACGGGGAGGAGGTGAGTGTGGTAGGGTGGGAGAACTCTCACACACACAATCCTTTGTATGGGGGCAGCAGTACTGGCAGGGGAGAGGCAGAAGACGTCGTTGTGGTAGCGGGTCCAGAACTGGGTGGGCAGAGGTACCGTGAAGGAGCAGGAGTCAGGATGACTCTTCCTCGTCTTGGGTGTCCAGTGGGGGGGGGGGGGGGGGGGGGCAGGAAAGGGTTCTCTGGCAGATGTTCCCAGGGCCCGCAGAGGACCTAGTGAGCTGGTTGGGGTGCAGCCGATGAGCCCAGGAGCCAGGATGTGATGAGTGGGGACCCACTGTCTCATCTCTGGACCATATCCCTCCCAGTCGACCAGATATTGCATACCCCTTCTGTGTTGCCATTAAATGGGGGAAGAACTTTGACAAAATCCAAGTATGTGTGGGACCATGGGCGGTGAGGCACAGGGCGAGGCTGAAAGAGACCGACGGGGGCCTGATGTGAAGGCTTGTGCTGATTACACATAGGACAGGCATTGCCAAACTCCCGGGTGTCCTCGTCCAGGGTGGATCACCAGAAGCGTTGAAGGAGGAAGTCCTGGGTCCTCTGGATGCCTGGATGGCAAGTCACCTTGGAGGTGTGGGCCCATATTAGGGGGGCAGGTGTTGGGACCGTGTTGATTATCGTTGACGGACTTCACTCTCTCCTTGATCTCCCTGGTCAGGGTGGCAACCCTGCAGGGGGCAGGGAGGATGGGAGTTCGGACGCTGTGGCCGACCCCTCTTTCTCCAGAAACTGATATGACAGGGTGTCAGGCCTGACGTTACGCGACCAGGTCAGTAGGAGAGGTGGAAGTCGAAGCAGGTGAAGAAGAGGGACCACTGGGCCAGTCGGGAGATCAGTCTCTTGGCCATATGTATTTATTCAAGGATTTTGTGGTCAGTCCAGACCAAAAAGTGTTGCTTGATCCCCTCAAGCCAGTGCCACCACTCCTCCAAGGCCAACTTGATGGCCAAAAGCAGACATCGTAGTTTCTCTCGCCGAGAGAAGAAAGTACTAGGATGGAGCTTTTAGACCATGGCCGCCCTCTGGGATAGGCCCTCTGGGACAGGAACCCTACCCACACATCAGATGCATCCACCCCCATGACGAACTGATGGTCAAGGTCAGGCACCTGGAGGATGGAGGCCAAGGTGAACTGGTTCTTAAAGGTCTGTAAAGCTGCCTCAGCAGCCGAAGTCCAGCTGAGGGAAACCATGGAGGACGTGAGGGTGGTGAGAGAAGCGGCAATGGTGCTGTAATCTTGGATGAATCGGCAGTAAAACTTGGCGAACCTCAGGAATCGTTGCAGCTGCTTGCGGGAGTTGGGAACGGGCCAAGAGGTACCGCAGATACTTTTGCCGGGTCCATCTGGAGGCTCCCCGCGCCACGATATATCCCAAAAACGATACCGTCGGGACGCGGAACTCGCATTTCTGGGCCTTCACAAAGGAGGAGTTCTCAAGCAGGCGCTGCAGGATGGTCTGGACGTGGTGAATGTGTTCCCCCGGGACTTGGAGAAGATCAAGATCCAGGTAAACAAAAACGAACTGATTGAGCATGTCTCTGAACACGTCATTGTGGTGAAAATATCGTTGCCCCCTCTAATAACTGGGAGGCGGAGGAGATGAGAGGAAGGGGGTAACGGTTCTTGATGGTAATGTCATTCATACATCTGTAATCAATAAAGGGCCTCAGTGTCTTATCCTTCTTTTCCACAAAGAAGAACCCCGCCCCCGCAGAAGAAGATGAAGGATGGATGATGCCGGCAGCCAAAGAGTCATTTATATACTTCCCCACGGCCTCTCTTACAGGGGAGGACAGGGAGTAAAGGCGCTAATCCATGTACTCAGGAGGGACCTCTGCCACATCCAGGAGGATGCTGGGTGATGAAGAGTTCATTGCTTGTTTTAAGCAGACCTGGTGGCAAGATGGGCTCCACCCCCTAATGGCCTCGGTAGTCCAGTCGATGTGGGGGTTGTGACGACAAAGCCAGGGGTACCCCAGGATCAGGGGAGTACGTGGTGACAACAGTATGTGCAACTGGATCGTCTCGTCCAATCCCCAACTCTGGCAAGTTCCTCATCGATGATGCTGCCGTCGGCCCCGGAGTCAATGAAGGTACCAGGGCATGGGGACATCCGGAAAGAGGAATCTGGCGTGAAACATGGGGTTTTTCCGGGGAGGAGGGACTCGCTGGGGTGCAGCTCACCAGCACATCCCTCTTTACTGGTGAGCCCTGGCATTAATTGGACAGCCGGAGACGTAGTAGCTAGGCTGGCCACACTACAGGCAGAGGTTGGCAGCCGCAGACCATCTCGTTCATCTGGTGAAAGACTGGTGCCAAGCTGCATAGACTCTGCCTCCCCTGGTTGCGGCTCTGGGGTGGTGGTGGAATACTCCTGTGGACGGACTGATGGTTGATGGGTGAACGTCTCGCATCTCCTTTCCCACCTCTGGGTCTAGACCCGTGAATACACCCTGGTGGCCAGTTCCATCAACCCGTCCAGCGTGGACGGGACATTGTGGGACACAAGTTCATCCTTAATGTAGGGTGCCGGGCCGTGGAGAAACACACCCCGGAGACCAAGAGGGGTGCCATTCACTCTGACGGTGAGAAAATGAGATGCATAGTCCTGCCACTGTCGGATCCCCTGACGCAGACTCAACAGGTTACGAGTTACAGCCTTCCGAGTCCCCAGCGTAGCGTTCCCATGTCCCCACCTGGGGTTCAGGAGCTGGCCATGGAGACGAAGGCACTGGAGGTGGCCCTGGAGCTGGCGGTGGCAGAATCACAGGTGGAGTTGGTGAGGTTATGGCGTTTGTGAGCTGTTGGATCTGCGCTGCGATGGCATTCAAGTTTCAAGTTTCAAGTATTTTATTGTCACTTCACAATTTACACGTGAGTATAAGCAGTGAGTGAAAAACTTTTTGTGCAAAACGCCCGACAGCCGACAGTAATTATAAAGGAATACAAAATAGAATAAGAACTACAAAATAGAAATAGAACTGTGTAAAATATAAATAGAACTATAAATAGAATTTCTATGTAAAATAAATAAATGAAATATAAAATGAAATGGAATATACAGCAAAAATATCCAGGTGAGCAATACACATATAAATCAATGTACTAAAATATACATTGTTATATGCTGACATTCACAGAATGTCACAGAATACTTCCCAGACCGTCGACACAACACTAGCACCAGCAGTTGGCACCAAGGACTAAGCACTAACACCAGTACTGGCACCAGCACTAGCAGTAACACTAGCACCAGGACCAGCACTAGCAGTAACACCAGCACAGCACTAGCACCAACACTTAGCACTGCTACCAGCACTAGCTCCAGCAGTAACAACTTATCACCAGGACTAGCACTAGCAGTAACACTTAGCACTAGCATTTTAGACATTGATGCCGAACTTGTTCAGCAGCCTGATGGCCTGACTGTGGAAGCTGTCTCTGAGTGTGCTCGTGTGGTACTTGATACTGCGGTAATCGCCTGCCTGACGGTAGAAGTGTGTACAGTTCGTGGCTGGGGTGGTTGTTGTCTTTAATAATCCGTTTGGCCTTGGCCACGCACCGCCTGGTGTATATATCCAGGAGGGAGGGAAGCTCACCTCCAACGATGTACTGGGCCGTCCGCACCACCCTCTGTAGTGTTTTACGCTCCAGTGCGGTGCAGTTCCCGTACCAGACGGTGATGCATCCTGTGAAGAACACTCTCGATGGTACAGGAGTAGAATGTTCTGAGGATGCGGGGGCACATGTTGAATTTCCTCAGTCGCCTGAGGAAATACAGGCGTTGTTGGGCCTTTTTCACCACGTGTGTGGTGTGCGTGGTCCATGTGAGGTCCTCGGAGATGTGCACGCCGAGGAACTTGAAGCTGCTGACCCTCTCTACTGCAGCACCGTCGATGGAGATGGGGGCGTGCTCTCCTCTCCGCTTCCTGTAGTCCACGATCAGCTCCTTGGTCTTCTTGACGTTGAGGGCGAGGTTGTTTTCTTGGCACCACTGTGCCAGTGATCCAACCTCCTCCATTCAACGCCTTTGATGAATTTGAGGCGGCCCGGTGATGAGGGGGAGTGCGCTGGGTTCATGTCTGGCCAGATTGTACTGTAACGGGTAGGTATTGCAGCACAACCACTGCGGAAATTACGTTTAATAAAGTTCTCGCACGGTACAGGGTAACACAACAGGATAATATAGTCCAGAGGCAGGGGATACGAGGACACAGGATTTGAGGAATCCACAGATCTTGAACAGGGGACGTCGGAACGGGGAGCAGGTGAGTGTGACAGGGTGGGAGAACTCATACAAACACAATCCTCTGTACGGGACGGTAGCGGGTCCAGAACCAGGTGGGCAGTCAGCTGGGCAGAGGTACCGTGAAGGAGCAGGCAGACAGATGGTCGGGGGCAGGTGGATGATCAGGAAGGCGGGAAGCAATGCTGTAGACAGGGAACGCCAAACAGCCACAGGGACAGGCAGACGGAAACCAGGAAATGTGACAGCAGGATTCGTGGTCTGGGACAGAAGGCCGAGGCGATCTCCGGGGATTCGACAAGGCAGGCAGGTCGGGGACAGGCAGGGTCCGTAACGGGTAATCAGGCGGAAGTATGCTGGAGAGTCTTGCATGTGAAAGTGAAGATACAACGTGGTGGAAAGGCGGAGCTTAAATAGGAAGGGGAACAGGTGGAGGTGGAACAGGTGGAGGTGATTTGGCTGATGAGATAGATGACTGATTGACTGATTGATGGAGAGACTGGAAACTCAGAGTGACGTGGATCATGACAGATATTTTATTGAGTCTGTTTTAATTTCTCATGTGTTTGCATTGTCACCTGCTATGGAAAACTAAACCTAAAGCCTAAAGTAAAACAGGGAAAGGGCAGTCTTGTGACGGTGGCAGGTAATATCATTGGTGTGGAGCCACCAGCTCTTTTAACCAGCAAAAGTAAAAGGATGTAGTTCTCCTCAAATCTTGCACTGTAATTATCTTATACACTTGACACTTTCTCTGTCGGACTACTGCTCTTCCCACTGTCATGTTTTTGTTAGTTTTTATCTGTCTGTGTTTTATTCTTATAGTTATGGTATTTGGTATTTGTTATTTGTATATTTATGTATTCGCAATGCATGCCCTGCTGCAAAGCAAGTTTCCCTTGCAGGACAATATATAAAATAAATATGTCCTTAAAGGTGCTGTCGGTCATATTAAAGAGCTATTACTTGTGTGTAATTGGTTAGAAATGCCATCCTTCAGCTATGAGCTATCTGTTCTGGTTGTTGACTGTGCCTGCCCCTGTATGAGGAAATTTAGATTTTTAATTTCTCTTCCCTGATTGGTTTGGTAAATTCATATTGCCTATCAATCTCAGGTTTGTGAATGCAACACTCAATGTAACAGAGAGGGAGGACACTTTTTGGGTTGTTTATTTTCAAAATATTGCTTTCTTTTCCAATTCAGTAATCATGAACCTTGCCATCCCATTTCTATAGGCCTCACAGTAATAAAATAATCATATCGATTAGATTGTTTATGAGAGGATGGCTCATAATAAATGTCCGGTCTATATGAGTTAGGAATATCTACCTGCTTGTTTTGATGAAAATGTAATGTCGGACTTTAAACTTGTAAGTTGTTGGACACAAGTTTCAACTTAATTTAGGGTATTTTCCTGAATACATTAAGCATGATTTAACAGAGATGTTAGGGCAAGATATTTATTAATCACAATATCTAGACATTTTTGCCCACACATTATTGAAAGTGAATGTTTGATCAGTTGAGTTGAGTCAATTTAGTAAATAAACAGATATATATTTATGTATATCATTGGTTGCAAGAACTTCACAGAATGTTGTTATTTGTCTCAGCTTATTGCATTTAATGTTTTTACAGAACTCACAACAACATTCAAGATTAATTATCATTAATGAATTCATCTATCTGCAGAATGTCTTCTTGGTCCATCTTCAAATGATGTTTAGAAGGTGGACGTAGGATGTTCTAAATGTATAATTACAGTGTATAGAGTATATACAAACACTTTTTCTTCTTGTTGTGTTGATTGCAAACAATGAATTGCCTAACCCCACTGCCCCTTCCACTCCCCCCTCCCCCCCACACACACACACACACACACGCACAAGTCTATAGGCTTACTGTTATGCACGTGTGTGTGTGTGTTTGTGTGTGTGTGTGTGTGTGTGTGTGTGTGCATGTGCGACTGCGTGTGTGCGTGTGTGTGTGTGTGTGTGTGTTTTGCGTTTGGGGGGGGGGGGGGCAACAAGAACACTGACATCTTTGTCTGTTTCTGGACCGCATGCATCGGAACGCAGTGAATTTGGGACACCGCTAACGACCAAAACATCGCGTTGTGTTTCATCAACAGTGCGCCGCGCCGCCTCCAGCCATACAACTTCAAGCTTTGTTACAACTTAAAACATAAGGGCTGGTCTGAAATTTGAATTCGTGTCGTGTCGCGTTAGATGTAGGGCACTGTTTCACACCATCTTGTATAAAGCGCCGTTCATAAGTGTACGAGACGTGAAGAAAACATCATTCCGTTGTGTTTGCGGACATGGCCAGAGAGACATGACGGATTCCGCGCGGGCGTTGGCACGTCTGAGGTGAGTGTGATGAGTGCCGCGTGCGCGTGTTCATCACCGCGTCCTATTCTGGAGGCTGTCGGTGCTTTTCAAATTATTTTTTACTTATCTACCTCTAATGTTATAATGTTTAACTTATTTCTTTCAGTCAAGTACCCCTTTAATTAAATTAGTTGTGATGTGCTCTTATTAGAAAGATTTACCAAACCTGTTCCTCTGTTACTATTCAGATTTACTAAATAATATTAAGTATGCAGTGTTCATTCTTTTTCTTAATGTGGAATTATTTTACAGTTGTAACATAGCCAATATTGAAACATTTAAAACAGTATTTTGTTAATGTTCCGAGTATCTTCTGCAATCCTTCAAATTAGACCTAGTGGTATATGTATCACCATTTGAGGAGCATTGGTCTTAACTTTTGCAAAAAAAAAATGTTTGCAGCTTAACTGCTTGTCTGCTGTATTTGTTTCTTTTACATGAGTGCTTTTAAATGAGTAATGTGAGTCATTGTATTCGTGTTAAATAATAACAGTAATACAGCAATCTATTATCAATAGCCTTTGTTATCCAAAAGCAGTCATGAAAACAATTTACCACCCTAATCTAATTAGGGCGTCTACTAGGACTGCAGTCTTGTTGACATGGTCAAAATGTATTTTTTTGTGGCTAATGTTATGAACTGGTCCATCCCTTAAAACCATTAACGTTTCACATGTTATTAGCTTTGAACTTTACTTCTGTAGATACATTCATGCATCATATAGATTGGACAATTTTACTCAACTGCAACAGGCTATTAGACTTCTAATGTGAGTTGCACCTTAATCTGCTCTTCTTTCCCTGCAGGACGTGTTGGTCAGAGTGCGTGTGCTGTAGTCGCTCGACCCAGAGTCGCGCTAGGTTTGCCACTTGGTGCTCTCCCAAAAGACTCATGACTGCCTTCAAAGGCGTGTGGACGCAGGAGTTCTGGCGCTCTGTCGCCGCCGAGTTCACGGCGATGCTGATCTTTGTCCTGCTCAGCCTCGGCTCCACCATCAACTGGCCGGCGGCGGGGGCAGAGCATCCCCCAGCGCCCAACCTGGTGCTCATCTCGCTGTGCTTCGGCCTGAGCATCGCCACGTTGGTGCAGTGCTTTGGACACGTCAGCGGAGCCCACCTGAACCCGGCCGTCACGGCGGCCATGGTGGTGACCAGGAACCTGAGTGTGGCCAAAGCCGTCTTCTACCTGCTGGCCCAGTGTCTGGGCTCGGTGGTGGGAGCTGCCGTGCTGTACGGGGTTACACCCGAGTCTGTGAGGGGAGGCATGGGGGTGACCATGGTGAGACAGGGTGATGCGGTGCAAATGTAGAGATACACAACAGACAAACAAAATAGCGTATGTGTGTGTGCAGTTGTGTTGCATTGAGTCCAAATGAAATGTGCCTACTTATGCTTACTTCAGCAACAAAAAAAAAACAACAACAACAATATCAGTGTCGTTTCTATGGCAGGTGAACACCAATATATCGGCAGGCCACGCCCTGGTGGTGGAAGCCTTCATTACGTTCCAGTTGGTCTTCACTGTGTTTGCCAGTTGTGACCCAAAACGCAGTGACCTAAGTGGCTCCCCCGCTCTAGCCATTGGCCTGTCCGTGTGTATCGGACACCTTTTTGCTGTAAGTACAAACACACTTGATGTGTGCAACATTGTGGACTAAATATTTCAAAGCAGCCCTTTTATTAAGATGTTTTCATGGGCCTATGAAGTGTAGGAAAGTATAGGCAGGTCCTCCTATGTGTCAAATATAGTACTATCTGTAATGATAGACATAACTTCACATTTCCATACTTACATTCAAATATGTATATAGCTTCCAAAGACCATCTTTTATGTATGAAACTTTCAATCAGTTGTGAACTGACACACACATTTCACATTCAGCACCGTATTATGGTTTGGGAAACTTAATTGCATTTAAAGAGAGTATTGTGTATGTGATCTATATGTTAATCTGATGTGTGATGGTTACCCTAAGATCCCCTATACTGGAGCCAGCATGAAACCCAGCCCGTTCCTTCGGCCCTGCCGTGGTCACCTGGTGTTGGGACAACCACTGGGTGAGATATGATTGGTTTAACCAGATAACTAACAAACAACCTAGGGCTTCAACGATTGGTCGATTCATTCATTAGTCAGTCGACTGAAAATTAATCTGATCTAATTTTGATAATCGCTTAATCACTCATTAAGCAAGTACAAATAATACGCATTTGCCTCTTAATGTTGCAGTTCAATTCAAATGTTTGGTCCATGGATCATTATAAAAGGAATAGTTACATTTTCTTAGCTGCTGGTCAGATAAAGAATCTTTAATACAATACTTAATTAGGTGAATCAATTTTGATGTGTACTACTACACACACGCCAATGTACTATAGATTTGAGATATACAGAAAAGCAATGGTTAAAAATATAATGATAAAGAATGTCACATACTGATATTCTCAGAGAAACATCTGGTGCATGCATGTGTAAAAAAGAGAAACGGTGTGTGTTGTGTGTGGTCCAACATCAGGTGTACTGGGTGTCTCCGGTTCTGGGAGGAATCCTCGCAGCATCGCTCTACGATTACCTGTTCTGCCCCAACTCGGCGCTGAAGAAGAGACTGGCCACGGTGCCGTTCACCTCCACCAAGTACCAGGAGATCCAGGCGAGACGCAGCGTCGACCTGCTGGGCAAACAGCCCCTCTTCACCATCCTGGACGTGGAGCGAGCCGATCGCAAGGAGAGGGAGCAGGAGATTGAGGTGTCGGGTGAGGTCCTGTCCTCCGTATGACTAGTCAGGAGCAGCGGAGACCGGCCCGCAGACGGCCACCACCACCCTCCTCCGCTGAAAGAGACAGACTTTCTGTGAGCCTCTTATGCAGAAACCTGTGTCTACCGATGCAAACCTAACCAGTAGTCAGTATGGTGGCACACTGTATAGACACATACAGATCATGATTGGTGTTTGTTGGAAATGTAACCAGTTTTGAGTTGCTGGCAGTGAAGCTCAAAGCCAACCTGAGAGCGTGTAAAATAAGTTTACCTCTGATGTGACTTTTTTCTTTTTTGCTTGGCTGTAGTACTTCCAATATTTTTGCCATGGCCAATTAGATATTCAAAAGATTTTCATTTCAGCATTTGTTAAGGGGTCAAGGGTAAATCTTTGAAATATCTAGATCCTGCCAGTTCACAATGCTTTACTTTGCACCACAGTAAATTGCACCAGCTAGTAATAATGCTTAATAATTATTTTGAATGTTATGTTATGTTTTTGAATCATGGATCAAAATAGATAGGATAAGATAAGATAAGATAGAACTTTATTAATCCCTAAGGAAATTATTGTGCCAGGTTGCATAGCAATAGAATACAACAGAGAAATAAACAGTAGAATAATTAATTGTAGCTTTGTGGCTGGCTTTGTTGAGTTGTTTAAACACACATTGTGAAATGCAAATTATTAGATCACAGAATTTCTCATAATTATAGTGTCAGTGTTGAGTCAGTTAGAGCAAATAACAGAACTGTTAGAGTAGGTGAGGCAGAGTCATTTAACCAAAGTAATCTTCAATTGCCTCAATTGTCTGTACATTTTGCAATCTATAGCATTAGCCATATTAGCAGTCTACCCGTAAAATGGCTCGACAACTAGTATTTACTTACATAAGATAATTTTTGATGTGTTGTAATGTAAATATTATGGAACCTAGATGATGGTTCCATAATATTTTCATTCATTTCTTTTGTTGTGTGTCTGTAATGTGTATGATGACATCATTTCCACAAATTGATGGACTGTAAAGAGTCAGTTTGATTGAAGTTGATGACCTCACTTCTGTTCACCAGCAGCAAGTGGTGCTCAATACCCACATTAAAAACAGCCATCTACAATTTTCATGTACAGAACTACAAGCTTGCCTGTTCTCCTTCACCTAGTCTGTGAGAGGATGGGGTTCTCAAGAATACTTTTGAGGATACAATGCTGTTGTTTCTTTTAATAAAATCGAAGCACTTTACAGTCATTATAATAGCATCAATCTGTGTCTGCCATACGGTGCCATGTTTAAGTGAAGGATAATCAACGAGGTGTACGTTACACAGTATTATAAAACGGGTACCTGAACAATATGTGTGTGTGTGGGTGTGTGTGTGAGTAGCATGTGTGTCCAGCATAATGTCTAATACGTTTTGGTTATATGTTTGTGTGTGTGTGTGTGTGTGTGTATTAAATGAATTCTGAAATAGTCTTGTTACCTTGTTACCTCCACTGCATTTCCTGCTCCACCGGAAGAGCTGTAGAGAAGGGATAAGGAGGCGGCAATGAACGTCCATCGAGGATCCATCTCTCCCTTTGAGAATGACTGTCATGGGCAACCCTGGAGGCTTCTGGCAGTAAGACTGGCCTCGGCGGAGTGGAGGCATTGGCCAGCTGGGCTTTTTAACATAACATTCAAATGTTATGTTATCTTCTCCTCGTTCCGAGAATGGAACAACAATGGTTCCCTGTGTCAGTGTAACCCATAGTGGACAGGCTGGCCCTGACGCTGGCCAAGAAGCCCTACTGTGCGTTGCCTGTTTGCTTGCACCCGAGGGCTCGGGCTCATTTCCTTCCAGCAGCATTAGTGTAAGTGGTGTGGCCCACCGGACCCCTTGACCGTAGTCAAGCAGACACATCTGCAGACACACATCTGCTTGACACATCTGCAGACACACATCTGCTTGACTCCGGCCAAGCAGATGTGTTCAAGCAAGTTCTGTGTTTAATTTCTTCTTTCTTCGGTGCATCTTGAGCTAATTTCCGCCCAGATAATTTTCTAAGAATATTCTGCAGCCTTTTTGATGAGAATTCAGAAAAAAATATCCTTTGAGCTAACTAGATTAACAACATGGTTTAAATTAGAACCTGCCCTCTGGATACATAGACCAGAGAGCTTTTTCATTATTTTGTAATTTATTCATTTAAAGAACGTATGTGTTTTATTTTGGTGAGTGTGAATATTCTTATGTAACACACACACACACACATACACACACACACACACACTGTGTGTGGCCTCGACCTTCTGGTCCTGCGGCCACACACAGCCTCGGCCGATCTTGTACCCCAGGTAGGTGGCCTCTTCCAGGCCGAGCCTGCACTTCCGGGGGTTGGCTGTGAGGCCCGCGGCTCAGAGAGCCCGGAGGACTGCCTGGAGGTGCTGCAGGTGTGTCTCCCAGTCGGTATTGTGGACGGCAATGTCGTCAATGTAGGCGGCGGCGTAGTCCCGGTGTGGTCGGAGGACCCGATCCATCAGCCGCTGGAACGTGGCGGGCGCCCCATGGACCCTGAATGGTAGGACCGTGTATTGGAAGAGGCCGTCCGGCGTGGCGAAGGCGGTCTTTTTCTTGGCTCGGGGGGTCAGTGGCACCTGCCAGTACCCCTTGGTTAGATCCAGCGTGGATACGAACCGAGCCGCTCCAGGAGCTCGTCCACTCGGGGCATGGGGTAGGCATCGAACATCGAAATTTCGTTTAGTTTCCGGAAATCGTTGCAGAACCGGAGGGACCTGTCGGAGCTCGGAGAACACCAGGGTGTTCCGTTGGATGAGCTCCTTGAGGTCCTGCCGTTTTCTCGGGCCTAGTTGTTCGCCCAGGGGCACCTCCAGGACGGGGGTGGCGCTCGCCAGGGCGGATAGCAGGGGAGGAGGCTCCTCCGAGCGCTGCCATGCCTTCAGCAAGTTGATGTGGTAGACCTGGGTAGGCTTCCGCTGGCCTGACTGGCGGACCCGGTCGTTCACCTCGCCCAGTCTACCGACCACCTCATAGGGCCCCTGCCACCTGGCGAGGAACTTGCAGTCCGCGGTGGGGACTAACACCAGGACCATCTCACCCGCTTGGAAGGTGCGCAGGCGGGCGCCGCGGTTGTAGACCCAGGCCTGGGCTTTCTGGGAGGTGTTCCCTCACCAGGGGCGAGACCTGCCGCATCCGTTGCTGCATGGTCTCCAGATGGTCCAGGACGGTGCGATGAGTGGACGGCTGGCTCTCCCAGGCCTCTTTGGCGACATCCAGTAGCCCTCATGGTCTCCACCCGTACAGTAGTTCAAAGGGGGAGAACCCGGTGGAGGCCTGGGGTACCTCCCGGATCGTGAAAAGAACATAGGGAAGCAGCTGGTCCCAATTCCGCACGTCGGTGTCGGTGACCCTCCTCAGCATTTGTTTCAACGTTTTGTTGAACCGTTCTACGAGGCCATCCGTCTGGGGGTGGTAGACCGACGTCCGCAGCTGCTTCACTCGGAGGAGGCGTAGCACTTCCTTCAGCACCGTCGACATAAAACACGATTCTTGGTCCGTTAAAACCCCATTGGCGATACCCACCCGGCTGAAGAGGAGGACCAGTTCTCCGGCCACTGCCGGGTGGCATAGTCCATGATTACTAAAATATATCGATGGCCACGGCTGGTTTTGGGTAGCGGTCCCATGATGTCCATCGCTACCCGTTCAAATGGGACGTCGAGGATGGGCAGGGGAATGAGGGGGTTGCGGAAGTTGGGTCGGGGGGCCGTGAGTTGGCACTCCGCGCACCGCCGGCAGTAGTCCGCCACGTCGCGGGTGACGCCCGGCCAGTAGAAGCGAGCCAGGATCCGGTCTCGCGTCTTGTCCGCGCCCAGGTGGCCCCCAAGGAGGTGACTGTGGGCCATAGGCAGTGGCCAAGGAGGTGACCGTGGTGAGCAGGCAGTGGCCCGGTCCCCGTCCTCCCTCCCCGCTGGCCGAGCGCATGTGGACGTCCTGGGAGGGGCACTGTCTGGCGGGGTGTCCCTTTTTCGCCGCAGAGGAAGCACCTCCAGCTCTCTGGTGGCTCAGGGTTGCGGCGACGGGGAGGTCGGGAGGGAGAGGGGTTACGGTGTCCCCGGGGTCCGCGTTCCTGTGGTCCCTCCCGTCGGTGTCGGGTGGGGTTGGGTCCTGCCATCATCTGCTCGGTTACCTGAAAGTTCTCGAGTAGATGAACCAGCTCGTCGACCGAGTTCGGGTGATGGAGCGCTGCCTGTCTCTTGGCTGCCGGGGGGAGTGCTCGAATGCAGCGGTCCATCACAATCCGATCGATGGTGCTCGGTCCCTCACCCATCACCAGCCAGCGTCGGGTCAGCCGCACCAACTGGGTTACCTGGCTGCGGACCGACCCCTGGGGGTCAAAGTCCCAGGCATGGTATAGTTGGGCCCTCGCTGGCAGGTTATACCCGTACTGAGCCAGGATGGCCTCTTTCAGGGCGATGTAATCGCCGGTGTCCCCGTCCCCGAGGTCCTGGCAGGCGCGCTGCGCTTCCCCGCTCAGGAACGGCGGGAGGATGTGCGCCCACTCCGTCTGGGGCCACCTCTCCCTCTCGGCGGTGCGTTCGAATAGCTCCAGAAATGCCTCGACATCGTCCTGGGGGGTCAGCTTGGTCAGGAGCAGGGCTGGCCCGGATCGCGGCGTGGGGGCGAGCTGGGCCTGCTGCGCCGTTAGCTTGGCGAGCCCCTCCTGCAGGGCGGCCATCCCCTGGGCCTGTTGGGCCTGTGCTTGCAGGAGCCGGGCGACCACTTGGTCCGGGTTTTTTTTGTTGTTTTTTTTGGTTTTTTTCCTATGCGTCGGCGGTGGACTCAGATGCCCGCATTCTCCACCATATGTGGCAGCCCAGTAGAGTCAGAGGCACCACGCATAGGAAAACGATGGACACAAAAGTCTGGTTAGGCTCTGCACTCGGGCCGTTTATTCCAACAACCAGGCCGATCACATCGGCAATTCTCCACATGCATAAATAGGAGTCCTCTCCGCTCAGGACTCCTCTGCCCGGGTAGCCATGCTCCGCGGGGTCGGTCCTTAGGCCTGGACGTGGGCATAAAACATAGAAACCGTTAGTCCGCAACACTCGCATATGTCTCTGCACTTTTCCTCCCACTGGGAGGAACCATGCGGCTTTTATTGCCGGGTTCCTCCTGATTGTCTCATGTCTCTCAGCTGTCTCGACCTGGCCCTCTGATGAGCCAAGTGGAGACAGCTGAGCTCCGCGTGGCTCGGAGGGAGGGGCCAGAGAGTTGGTAGACTCCGCCCACTACCTGGCCGTGAGGCGGCTTGGGTCGCTGTCCATGGTGCTGATCCTCCGGGTTGCCACACACACACACACACACACACACACACACACACACACACACACACACACACACACACACACACACACACACACACACACACACACACACACACACACACACACACACACACACACACACACACACACACACACACACACACACACACACACACACCACTATTACTGCAATAGACTGTGGAAACAGGGCCCACAATGTTACAGAAAAACCAAATCAATTCCACATGCAGAAAAACACATGATGTAATGTGTGAAACCCATGAGATTACAGAGGAACAACATGTTTCCTATCACATGTGGACACATGGGCATGTAATCCCATGGGATTTCCATGGGTTTTACAGTTACACCAAGACAATGTTCCAAAGCCTGTCAGGAATTCCACATGTATGGTGTCATATCCTGTTGTCCGTTTTTCTGTAGGTACTGTTCTGCTTACACATGTGGGTTCGTTTTGTTTTGTCAGGCCATGTGCCTTCTGTTTGTATTGATGCACTGTTGGCTCCGCCCCTCACCTGTTACCTCTTATCACCTGATTACTTCCTCATTTGTTTCGACCTATCATGCATCTTCAGTTAATCACTCTGTATATTTAAACTCTGAGATTCTCTGTGTTCAGTGCAAGATTGACACAACATGTTACCAGAGATTTCAAGCCGTTTTGACGACTATTTGCCTGGCTGTTTATTTTTTGACCTCTGCCTGGACTACTACTGTTTTTGATTGCTGCCTGGATCTGTTGATCCTTTAATAAAGTATTTTCTTTTGCTTACTCTGCGAGTGAGTCCTTACCCCAAGCCTGACAAAGCCACACATTTCCACCTGTTAAATTTGACATGTGCAAAATTTGTTTTAAACGTGTATTTTGTTCTGTAAGACATGCTGGTAACATGCAGTGCTGACACAGTCCTGCTGGCTTTCTTCGCTCCGTTCATCCACACCTCCCTGTAGCCTTTCATGCTAGTCTGTGTGCCAGTCCCAACTGCTATTACATTGGCAAGCCTCAAAACTAACTTTTCTTCCCCGAACTGTATCTGAACACAATCTGAAGATTAGTCAAGAAGCAAACCTGCACCACATGAAAGCCGCCATCCTACACGTGTAGTTCTGCTCTGCTGGTCATACCTGGTTATGCTTCTGAAGAAAGACTGCATTTTCACCCCTGAAGCTGTACTGCACTTGCATGGAAATCATTATGCATGGATAAGAAAATTCTATATACACCCCAGGTTCCCTTGTGCATATCTGCATGAAGCACATACCAATCCCCACCACAATCTCCATTCAAAATGAATTGGTAGTTGGCAAGCATGCCATAAGAAGCCGGCTCTGCTGACAACAATGTTCTCTGAAACCCACAGAAAAGGGACTGTTTGATAAATGCTCAAATGTGAACATCTAGAATAGAGAATATATTGAAAATTATGCTTAATTCTAATTACACCAATGAGCTCATTTAATAAATCTTCTTCATTGGTAAATGTAGACTGCAGACTATAGAAGGAAAATCAATACTGACCCTAGGGGGGCATGAACCAGAACACCTCCAGCTGCCATTAAATGACCCTTATACTGGCGCTCTGCATGGGCCTTACACAGCATCTGACTTATGGTGGGGGTCAAACACATTAATTTAACATCCGTTATTTCTCGTTATCATATTAATAGGCTTTTACAAATTACACAAATGGATACTATTATAGGGAAGGGCATGTGATAAGTTCAAGGTTATGTTTTCCCTGAAAGGAAAACTTCCCCTGTGAATGCACATTAATTACGAATAGCCTACTATTTACTCCTTTCACATCCAAGTATGTTTTACATTGAAATTATAAATGTAGCCCATATGAGCTTGACTGTAAACACTATCTCTCTCTGTATATATATATAATTTGGTGTGGTTTTTTTCTTCAATTTTGTGTTTTTTGCAACAATACACTATAATAGACCAAGTCAAACAAAATTAAATAAATGCTTCATGTGCATGTGAATGATATGAGGACTGGTCCTCAGCTGCAGTCTGTTTAGAGGGACAATAATAAAACGCGTTCCCTGCACCTTAAAAAGCGCGTGCTGAGCTGAAGGTCACTTCACACGAGCTTTCAACGCTGCGGTCCAATACGGCGCATGCGCCGTCGCCCGAGGACCGCTTCGCAGACCAGACCGCAATATGGCGGGAATGCCTGGCAGGGGAGACAGCTCGAAGTACACGCAGCTGGAGAACATGAGCGGCCAGGAGAAAAGCATAGGAGACGGTGATGAAGAGGGGGAGGAGGAGGAGAAGGAGGAGGACATCCAAGAGGTTCAGATCACCGGAGACGAGGAGGAGGAGGAGGAGGAGGAGGAAGACACCGAGCTTGAATGGGAGTCAGAGACCCCGGTGGACCCCGTGAGTGGTTTATCTGCTGCAGAGGTCGGTGTGCTGGCGGGAGACGGGGAGGAACCGGAACCGTTTGGCAGACCCCCCGAGCTCGAGTCTGAGACACACGAAGTTCACGAGTTCCCTCGCTCGGACCGCAGCGGGCTGAGCGAGAACACCCGCCTGGCCACCAGGTACGCGGTCCGCATCTTCCGGGAGTACTTAAGTGAGAAAGCGCAAAGTCCCCACTTCGAAACTCTGGGCAAGGGGGCGCTGTGCGCGCTGCTGCGCTCCTTTTACGCAGAGGCGCGCTCGAAGAGCGGCCAGTTGTACAGCAAGTCCTCCCTCGTCAGCATCCGCAGCTCGCTGAACCGCTACCTCAACGAGCCGCCGTACCGCCGCACGTTGGACCTCACCAAAGACCCGGAGCTGCGCAGCGCTAACCTGACCCTGGCGGCGGTGATACGGCAGCTGGAGGAGCGCGGCGCCGGTCCCGTGGTCCAGAAGCAAGCCATCACCCGCGGCGACCTGCGGACGCTGTACGCCCGCGGCGTGTTCGACCCCAACACGCCGTTCGGGCTGCTGAACAAAGTGTGGTTTGAGACGTGCATGTACTTCTGCACCCGGGGGCGGGAAAACCAACGCGAGCTGGAGGAGGACTCGTTCGGGTTAGCCGTCGATGGAGACGGGAGAAAGTTCGTGTACTTTAAGCTTTGGGGCCGTATCACCACAAGTCCCGCTCCGCGTCCTCCTGGGCTAAAAAACGTCCCCAGGCGTCGGACGGGGAGGACACGCTGCCGCGGATGTACGAGACGGCCACCGAGTGCTGTCCCTACGCCAGCTTCGTGAAGTACGTCTCCAAGCGGAACACCCTCTGCCGGGCGTTTTTCCAGCGCCCCAGGGACCACCGCTGCTGCTCGGGCGACGCGACGTGGTACGAGAACAAAGCGATCGGTAAAAACCTGCTGGGCACCAGGATGCAGATGCTGTCCCGCGCCGCGAAGCTGTCCAAGACCTACACCAACCACTGCATCGGCGCCGTGTCCCGGGCGACCCTCGACAGCATCGTGGGCGTCGGCGCACCACACGTGGCCGCGGTCTACACGGTCTCCACCCAAGCTGCGTGGCTCGACGCCGGCGGGCAGTCCCAGATCCAGCTGGTCGTCCCGCACGTCCCGCAGGTCGCCAAACCTCAAGTGGATGACCTACAGTCGACGAGAGCAACGCTCAAGAGGGTCCCGACGACGCTGTGTCCCACTGAGGAGGACACAGCACAGGGAGCCCCCGTCCCCAAGAAGCTCTGTGACGGCTCGGGAGAGTCCTCTGCTGGGGACGTGAAGGAAGAGGAGTCAGGGAGACTTGTGAACGGCCAGTCCACCACCCGGCCCCCGGCTACAGTCCCGTCACAGGTAATATAGACCTGCTGAAGCTGGAGCCATGCAGGGCAATTCATAGACAATGCTTCAATAGGCTACAGCTGTTTGGTACAGTGTTACACATTTCGTACAGTTTCTACAAGAGCACCTTGCAGTTCTATTTTTTTTTTTTAATGGTATGCATACGTTTACACCCTGAGAGTTATGGATATATAAACGAGTGCTGTGTTATCCTACAGGGACGTTTCATTTCAGAGATGTGTATAATAGCACCTTTCTATTTTTGGGGGGAAGTGTGTGTGCGTGCGTGTGTGTGAGAATTATGTCACCACAACCAACTGTGTCCTTGTGTGTGCATGGACGCAAATACACACATACACACACACACACACACACAACACACACACACACACACACACACACACACACACACACACACACACACACACACACACCACACACACACACACACACACACACTCTACTCTGGGTCACTACTCAACACAGACTTGTAGAACGAAATGTCACATCCAGAAATCCAGGAAGTGATACAAGACTATCATTGGTTGTTAATTGGATTTTTTTTTGCAAGAGTAGGCATATTGAACATTGCAATCAATATGCCTACTATCAATACAGCAACATGTTGTACTTTGATAACATGAGGTCAACTATTAGTGGTATACCTAAATTACAGTCAAATAAAAATGTCAGAAACATCAGTAGCAATCAGCTTTGAGATGCGGCTGTTATACATACTAGGGGACCAATAATATCGTAACGTTAATTTAGCAATGTCGCCTGCTTCACGTACACAGTGTAAGTGGCATAAACTAGCCACCAACCAACGACACACACTCCAAACGACTGAATAGAGGCAAGCTAGCCATGGGTGTGTTTCCTTGTTTGTCCCAGGACAGCCGGGGCAGGGGCACCATCAGCAGTGTGAGCTCCGCTGCGCCTCCACCTCCCTCCGCTGGCGTCCCGGCGGCGGCTCGGCTCACCAAATCCAGCGCACCCGTCCACATTGACGTCGGGGGCCACATGTACACCAGCAGCCTGGCCACACTCACCAAGTTCCCAGACTCACGGTGAGCGAGGTCGTCTCAGTCCGGCCTTCTGTTCTATGGCCTTCGATGATGGTCACATCTGTCTCTCCCCCTCCAGTATTGGTCGTCTGTTTGACGGGACAGAGCCCATTGTGCTGGACAGTCTGAAGCAACACTACTTCATTGATCGCGATGGCCTCATGTTCCGATACGTCCTCAACTTCCTGCGGACTTCGAAACTCCTCCTACCGGACGACTTCAGTGTGAGTCTCGCCGTTCGTTAACGCTGAAATCCCCTGCTGGGACTGGGTATGAGCTAGGTCAACACTAAAAGTTTACATCGCCATCATTCCCACAATGGATTGCATTTATATAGCACATCAGGAGCATTTAGGGTTAGGCGTCTTGCTCAGGGAAACCTCGATAGTTTGCTAGGCGGAACCGGGGATCGAACCAGCAACCTTCCTGTTGCCAGACCCGCTCTTACCTCCAGAGCTACTGTCGCCCCACTTTAAACCAGCAAATAGTTAAAACCTCAGTCAACAGTAATTAAGTGAAATAGGAAAAAACCTGTAGTTCGTGCCACAAGATAAGAATCACATTTGTATGACGGATGGTTTATGCTTTTGATCTCCTGTTATGCCACAAACCCCTTCCAGGAAACAGAGGTGACTTGTGTGTACTTTATGTGTGTGCGCATGCATGCGGTGTGCGGTGCACAAGCGTGTGTGTGTGTGTGCGCGCGTGTGTGTGTGCGTGCAGGAGTACTGGGCGCTGTATGAGGAGGCGCAGTTCTTCGAGCTGGCGCCCCTGCAGGTGGCGCTGCGGAGGTGGAGGAGGGAGCGGCGGTCGGCGGCCCGGCGGGGACACCTGTGCAGCCAATGTGTTGTGGTTCACCTGAGCCCCGGGCCAGGGGACGGGGTCTCGCTGAGCGGCGACAGGATCGTCCTGCACCAGCTGTTCCCCGAGGTGCGCGAGGGGGAGGGTCCGCCCGACTCCGAGGGGCAGCAGCCGTGCACACACACCACCCGATGCCCGCTACCACGCCTCAGCTCCGTACAGGTATACAATTCAATTCAAACTTTGTCAGACTCAAAAAGCGTCCATAGCATATAAAATGAAAGAAAACAAGACATACTAAATAAAAACCACAACAATACAGCATTCAATTCAATTAAAAAATCAGTTCATATGTAGGCTATCTCGCCAGTGTTAGAGCAACTCTTCCTCGGGTACTTCTGTGTGTTCATGTCTATTCACGATGATCATGTTTAGAATATGCCAACATACTGTATTCATTTAACATGGAATCAGACTCAATGATTTGCCCTACCTTGTTCTGATGGTGATGAAATCAATTGAAGTTATGTTGAACTTTGAAAAAAAACAAAAACACTTAGTATTCAAAAAAGGTTAGCGAAAGGGTAGCAAATCATGGTTTATATAAAATATATATAAAATATATATATTTATAAAACATATGTATACAAGACACTCAAGAATGAAATTTGGTGCATGAGCAACTAGGTTTTAATTGGAATGAAAGACAAGATCATCTTTCATATCAAATCCCCAGGCTTCACCATGCAAACAATGACTATTCACAGCACACTGACACAAGACATACGGATTGCTCCTCTATCATGTATATGTAGTGAGGCAACCCGGCCCCTTCAAGTGGTCACCCATGGGTCCCTGGCTGCCTGGCTGACCTGCTTCCCGGTGCTTCCCCCTCTCATTTAGCCACGCCCATTGCGGTCTCCTGTCTCTAGATAGTTGCGTGTCTTAGACGCGAGACGAGGGAGAGGCCAGAGGGGACCTGCCTTGTTAAACTGAATTGTGCATATTTTAAAGGGACCCTATCACCAGGCATGAGCGTGATTAGCCATGACAAGCCGTTTCAGAATTGTCACGTGACTAAAATTGGACCTTTCACGTTTATTCAGCGATGACAATGGCATAAAGAAAAGCATTGACTGACATGTTTCTGTTATATGACTTAACAATCCCAAATAACAATAATTTAACGATAGAGCTGAATAAACAAACCCTATTACCCTAATGTTACCACCTAATGGAACCACCAGTTGCATATATAAAGAGATAAACAATATACCTTGTCAAAATAGATGTGCCATGAGGTAAAATAAGGTAGAACTGTATTCATCCCGAATGAAATTCTTTTGCCAGAGGTTGTTCAAAAATACCAACAACATAAGAATAAAAACAATGCAATAGAAAAACAATATAATAATAAATGTACAGTGAAAAATAGAAAAAAGCACATGCTTACATGCCTCGTCTCTCTGGGTGGTTCCCGGTGCGGTGCCCAGGTGCTGGAGCAGTTGCAACAGAGGGGCTTCTGGATCGCGGCGGCCTGTGGCGGCGGCGCTGCTGACTCCTCCCACTTCAGAGAGTACGTGTTGTGCAGGGGCGGAGGGGGAGGAGCCGACCCACCGCCCATCAAACAGGAGCCACTGGAATGAGTTGTTGTTGCACCGTGGAACGATCAGAGGACTCAGTGGCTTCACATCTGAAGTCCCTAACTCCCTAACCGATGTATCTCCAATCATATACGGTACAAACCTGCAATGGACACGTGGCCCGGACGACCATCCAATGAAATCCTAAAGGGTCACATGACGAAAGTCATGTTTCATGCAAGGAAAATGTATTTTCTTACATGAAACATTTCAATAAATGGGGGGAGGGGGTGAATCTCGCCTCTTCATTCAAGCAATAATTGTATAATTATTGTTATTCCTAAAATAAGTTACATGAAAAAGGAAAAAATATAGCAATCTGGGCCTTCATTTTTTATGGGACATTTTGTCACCAGGGATTTAAAGTCTGGATGGGTTATGAGACAAGTGGTTCTCATTATAGAAGCCGATAGAGAAGAGACTTCATTGTCAGCTGTCATAATCCATGATATCCACCAACTTGGCAAATTGTATTTTTCTACCACAAAAGAAAATGCACAGTTGGATACCTATATGTATTTGATAGGGGAATTTCACTCCTATGTTTAAGAACCTTCTTAAACATAGGATTGTTGAATTTGAAATGTGGATGAATGATTACGATAATGCACACACCTAGCAATAATAAGCAATAGTCTAAAATGTGTACATTTGTCTTGTTAGTTTTAAATAGTTCATGTTTAATTTACTATTGAAGATGTAGGTTACTCACAATCTAAAATGGATGACAAGAGCAACTCAGTTGATATTTTGAGTATGCTCCCCTGTAAGGTAAAACATTAATGACATGGCCTTATCATTAATAATAACCCTCATCATCCTCTATTTTGTCTGATTGGTATACAGATTTTACTATGTTTAGAAATGTTTAGTGTTTTTATATTGGGTAAATTGGGGTCAATATGCTCTATTCAAGTTCAAAGTCAGCAGCACCAAGGAGTTGATGACACACAGCGGTGCCAAGCGCATTAGGAGGCAGCCTCCATAGCAACTATGAACAACATCTTGATTTGGTGCATTTGCATTTGAATTAAATGACCATAGATAAACCAGTACATTTTAAGACTATTGTCACTAATTGTGGACGCCCAGGTTCTTTCTCTAGTGGAGGTGAAACGGTACATTGCTACGTCTCTTTGCACTTGAGTCCTGTTAGTTAAAATGGAGGATTTAGACAGCACACATGTGATTTTAAGGTTTTGCCCAGTGGTACTGGTTTTCTGTTCAACTTCAACAGCAATGCTGAACACAGAACTCTTGCATGCTTTGCAACATTGTAACAAAAAAGTTACTGTTGAATACAGGGGAGGGACCCGAATATTCATGTGGGTTTTGCATATTCCATTATCATCAGCAGATAACTTTCAAACAAACTTTTGGTCAAAATCAGTGATGTGCTTCTGTCCTATTCTGATTAAGTAAAGCCAATTTGTGTGAAAATGTGGTTATTGGCAATGATTCCCTTAACATCTTGTAAACATTTTTTTTTATCAAAGCTACATGACATGCAAGGTGAATACTTTAATGCGTTGCACAATCTGTCCGATACTCTGAGCCAATGGGAACATAAATGTACATGTATAAATCGTTTATATTAATAAAAGATCAAGATAAAGTGCCTTTTATCAGCCATATCCAACTACTTGACAGGCTGGGTATTAGGTCTTTAATCTCACCCAGGAAGCTGCCAGGACAATAAAATTGTTTTTGATGTAATTGACTATAGCATTTAGCCCCAGAAGCCATTTGGAGGATACAAGAATAGTTTGACACCAGAACAATTATTTGAATTGAATGTGAAGCCAAAAAGTGGGTTCTCATTCCAAAAGTTCAGTTCCCTGTCACATTACACATTTCTCTGAAACAGAAAGAGTCAAAACCAATGCTCATATTTTTTTTATGGATATTGCAGGTAAATAACTCCAACAACCTGAAACTAAATGGCAAAATAAATACCAGAAATCAATGAAGGGAAGAGGTGTCAACATAAATCACTGCCTTCTTTTAACATTTCAACATGTATAGGGCATCTTCTTTTGATATAACAAATAGATAAAGGATATAAATAAACATGCAAATGCACTCCACATAAAAGCAAAAAAGACAAATAATAAATAAAAGGGAAATAAAAAGTTTTTCAACATAACAGTTGTATAAGTAACTAAAGCGGTCTGAGCGCTATCTCATCAGCACCTTGTACAGGGTGAGGGAGTGTCGCATGCGGCGATCTTCCTCCATGCACAGCACCAAGTCCCTCATGGTCACCCTCCTCACCTGCCTGGGCCCCCCCCTGGCCAGGACCGACACCTGAGGCACACACAACCAGCGTGGGCGAATGAGAGAGAGAGAGAGGAGCCATCATTAAAATGGCCTAATCCAATTCATCCCAATGCCCATCTATGGAAATCAATTTGGCTAGTGAAGCTAGCATTGGTACTCTACTGTTCAAAGTCATGGTGTAAAGTTCATTGGTAATTCATTGGTGTGTGTGTGTGTGTGTGCGTGTTGTACCACGTTTCCTGTAGCGTCCAGGGGCCTTCTCTTGCGGGGCCCGATGGCAGCCAGGGCAGTGATGTTAGTCTCTCTGTGCTGGAGCTGAGCCTGCTCCACCAGCTGCAGCTGTTAGGAGATGATGGAGGCAGACACAGGTCAACCCATAACCACACCAGAGGAAGCTAACCAACCTTAAAGGTCCACACAACCTGGAGAGCTGCCCGGTCAGTGTCCGGGGGATTAGCGATGCTGTCCCGACCCCGAGAAGAACGTGCTCACCACTATTGTTCCATTTAATATATTTAAAAAAAAAACATTTCAATGTTTAAATCTCTTAGGCTTTTCATAACACCAACATCCCTCATAAAGTGATATACAGCGATATATAAAAAATACTTTTGCTTGCAGATGTTTTAGGAAAGTAAAACCTTGTTTCCAGTACAATGTACTCCAAGTGGGAAGTGTGGAGAGGATCGTTTGCGGTAGATGTACCGGTAGGCAGCTTCATCGTGGAGAAGCTTTCTATACTTTAATCTATACTATTTTTCTGTAATTTAAGAGTAGTGTTTTTGGGAGTGGTCAACTACATCTCACTCATGACCACTGGACATGCAAATTCCACAACTCAACTTATTCAACTCTAGTCATGGATGTGGACTAAAAGAGGCCTTTGTTCCAAGCACGTGTATTATTTATGTGCCGACATGTATGGTGGTCGATTGTACTTGCTTTTCTTTTTATGCTTCTTGTGCAAAGCAAGTTCCCTGAGGGAAAGGCAATAACTGTCGTTCATTTGTTCATTCATTCATGACTCCAAACCAACCTCTTTGGCCCTCTGCCACAGCTGCTGCCGCTGCAGGTCCTCAGAGTGGCAGCGCCTCTGGAAGACCGAGAAGGGAACAAGACAACGTTATCGCATCGGAAACTGGGCCAGGGGTTCATTATCATGGACTGGAGTGTCACCGGATGTCCCACTGGTTGGGATCCAATGAAGATCAGTAGTAGTAGTAGTAGAGAAAGGACATGGTCCCTCTCTGGACCAGATACAGGTACAGAATGGGGTGCTGGGGTGGGGATGAACAAGGCTTGGATGATGAACTGTCTGGACGTACCCTGGCCAGACGCAGCAGTGCCTCCCTCTCCTCCTCCTCCTGACGTCTCTTCTTCGCCGCCTCCACTTGTTCCAGGAAGTGGAGCTGGGAGCGCACGTCACTCACTTGTGTGTGGTGCAGATCCTGCTGCTCACGCACACGCACACATTTTTATTGTTGGAGCTCAAGTACTTTACATCAAAATGTATACTTGATTTAGTCCATCACCCGTCCTAACTTAGAAACTTGTCTTGCCTCTCTGCTGTGTGTGTGTGTGTGTCTTAAGTCCAAGCAGCTAACCTTAAGTGAAGTCTCGCGGTGTTCTGCAGCCATGGTCAGCTTCTCCAACAGGTCCCGCAGGAACTCCTGCGTGGCGTGGGACACCAGCGTGACCACGTCTGGCCGGGCCTCGCTCACTCCCAGGGCTTCCCCTGGAGAGGACGACCAACGCAACACCACTTTCACTTAACCCGGAGCCAGCTTGAAATGCATCTTTAAATGCAAATAGTAACGAAACAAAAAAAAAAAGGCAGAACTACACAGTTCTACAGTGTAGTCAGAAACAATTTTAACTTGACTTAATTCTCATGTAGAAGAAATGTCTCATGAAATGTCACTGTCTTCTGGTGACTATTAGAATTGAGACCCATTAAAGATATGCTTTGTGGTAGCCAATATAAATCCAAGAAATAAATACAATTCCAAGGAAGAAACAAGTACAAGTATACACATACAAGTTGAGTGACAAACTTGGATGATCTTGACTTTATTTGGAGTAGAAAGAGCGTACATTTGTTGATCAGTGTGACCACCCAAACCCAGAAATAAATAAATAGAATTATTTCCAAAAATAAAAACTTTAAAACACCTCGACCCGAAATATGCAAGTAATCAACTCTTACAACATTGGGTATAAATCAGGTGTTTTTGCGTCCCATTTAGTCGACTGATTCGAATTGGCCCTAGATGATGATGACTAAGTTGATGAAGGCCAGGCTGCGTGGCGGGGTGTACCTGTGCGGAGGATGCGTGCGTGCAGCGTGCCGGGGGACAGGAAGGGCGGGTCATGGCAGGAATGCACCACGGAGCCCACGCCGGCGCCGCCCCCGCTGGCCAGGATGCTGACGCTCTCCTCCTTCACGTTGACCCCGGCCATGAAGGCCACGTCGTTGATGTCATCGTCCTCCCTGGGGGAGCAGGGGAGACGTGAGGCCCCCTGAGGTGCCATGGTTCACGGTGGCCCAGTGCACTGGCCCTACGTGCTGGGCTTAGGTGTGGGTACGGACAGGTTCAGTGAATGACTGGGATTCCTCTGTCTAAACTAGGGCTGAAAAATAATAGTCATTTTTTGGACAGATATTGCGAGTGCGATATGATTCATATGATTCATTCATGGGAATGATCATTCAAGCGTCACAATTTAAATTTTCACAGAAAATTTTAAATCATGTTTTGACATTTGCAACAAACATGTTTTGTTACATCTGGAGAAACACTTTGTGGACCAGGGCATCTATGCAGCACTACAGCACTTCATTTATAATGGTGTATGGTATACATTTTATTATTCAACATTTTACTCGTATCAATTTGTAGTTCCTGAGGTTTGGATATTGCACTTGGCCATATGGCAATTTCAACAATATTTCAATTAATTGTTCAGGCCTGATCAAAACATTGTAAAAACCCAGGATTGATGGGTCCATGCATACTTGTACGAAGTGTCCCTGTAAGCATATGTAGGGGTGGGTTGGGGTGGAACTGAAGGTCTTTTAAAAGAGAAAACCCCTGGGAAGACACAAGCAAAAAAGGCAGCAGAAAATACTTTTTAAGCACAACAGGCTCATCAAATATCATGCATTTTGTAAGCGCACGCCCCATGGTTAATGTTGTCGTTACATTGTGCTTTGGAAAGCCATTCACAAAAAGATAAAACAGTTAATTTCAGTGACTCGAATCACTAGAATCACTTCATTAAAAAGATTTGTTCAGTGGGCGGAGCTCCGACTGCGTACTGCGTAGTCCGACTCAGTGAGTAGGAATCTTTTTAATGAACTGATTCTAGTGATTCGAGTCACTGAATTGAACTGTTTTGCCATCACTAATCAAGGCTGAACTAAACGGCTATTTAAATTGTCCATCAGCAGACAGCGAGAGTGATCCCCTCACATGGTGGAAGCTGCATGAGGTGAACATTCCTCGGATCAGCCGTTTAGCAGAGAAATCCTTGTGCATCCCTGCAACCAGCTCTGCCTCAGAGAGGCTGTTTAGCACTGGAGGGAATATCGTAACTTGTCAAAGATCAGCTTAAGCCAGCGTCCGTGAATATGCTGATGTTCTTGACAAAGAATCTAAAGCTGTGATGTGTCTGCCAGCTGGATGGCTACTTCTAACCTCTAATAAGTCAAAAAAAGTGTAAGTGTTTACTTGTACAGTTCCAGCACTGACATTCTACCTCATTTGATGGTAATCCATTTCACATTTACACAAATTTAGAGGCAACTTTATTTCAAGTTTTAACAGTATTTTTATAAGCAGTGTTTACATTTTGACTGAAGGTTTGTTTGGATTGCTGCTGTTTACATTTGTACTTAAAATTTGAGGTCAGTTTTATTAGGTGATACTTTTAGTTATTGTTAAACTAAAATATTAAACAATTGAATTATTTATCCTGTTACTGAAGATTCCAAATAAAACACTATTATAACTACTTTTATGTTTATATTTTGACTTATGTTGTCAATATTTGCACTAATAAATGCTTCTGCAATCACCAATAAAACATTGTTCAGTATTTTTTTTTCATATCGTCATGAATATCATTACCGCAAATGACCCTGAAATATCCACCCCTAGTGTGGATGACCATAAATAATAAGACCAACTGCTTCTGTTGCCTCCCCTCTTCCCGGTACCTGGACGTTGCTGCCCTGAAAGCACCACCACGCCTCTAGGAGTGGTGCTACTGCCCTGGGATGAACCCGGTGTCAGGTGGGTGCCGGTGACGGCAGGTCCAAAAGGAACTCCCCTGGTGGATTTGTCCTGAAGCAAAAAAGATACCAACTCTACAATCAATCAATCATTTTGTTCATGAGCTCTATGTCGCCAAACATGATCCCTGTGCCATTGTCCTGTGAGATTCTGAGATTGTCATTCATCTGTTGGTTGCATGTGCCCAAGGAACTGTGAATGCAGTCTATATGGTTGGCAGTCATTTACTTATTCATAACGTCATTTGAGTTTATAACAGTTTATACTGTACACAGACAGACACATACACAAACACACAATTGAAGCCAGGGTAAGAGAGAGCTCATTAGAAATGAGGGAGAATAAATAAATACTTTAAGCCCACTTGAACAAGAGAAACAAGAGAATGTTTAATTTTGTGGTTTCACTACTCCGTTAAGTTCAGGTAAAAATCAGCAGGAAAAGAAGAAAAAGGAAAAGAGGAAAAGTTTTAGCAGTACCACATGTTTCAGGGTCTGCTGGCTCCCTGTGCTGGGGGCCGGTGGCTTGGTGGTGGTGGTGGGGGTTGGAAGAGGCTTGAAAGTGGACGCTTGCGGGGGCCTGGACTGAGCCGCCTGCTGGATGAAGTGCTGGGGGTCTGTCGTGAGGTGACGGACCACCGGGAGACTTTTCTATAGGGAACACCAATCATTTAGACATAGCTTTTGTTTTTTTAATTAATGTTAAGTGAATAACACATTGTGGAGTGTGGACTGGACACATAAATAAACAATGAAAGGGGAGGTGACCTTGAGGAAAGGCACCAGGTACGGCTGGGGAGTCGACTTGAGCTGGATGTACAGCTTATTTGTGAACTCCTCGGGTTCGAGGCTACCGTCCTGTTTGGAAATAAAATGCACAAAGTGTGTAAACAAACTGCACTTGGCAGCAATTAACTCAAATATATTTGGTGATGTATTTGACTCTTCGTCGAGTCCTCCTTAAGTGGTTTGAGAGTTAACAATGCTAACAGATGGAACAGCGATTTAGCTATATAGCTTTGAAATAAACAAACTACACAAGCATTCTGCTTTTACCTGCTTTTGCTTCAAGTCTTAGAGTTGTTTGTTAGTATGAGGCGCAATTCAAGTACCTTAACAACACAATAACATTGGCTTCCGACATATGCGTCATGTCTGATGTCTCTCTTGCCGACAGCAACAGAACGTAAACGAAGCCGGAACTCACGAGCAGGGAGCGGACAAGGGCCTTGACGTTAGTGGCCATGTCAGGGGACTGGGTTCCACTGGACGCCAGCTTAATCAGAGTCACCAGGAAATTCTTGCACTTTTTCACATTCTCTAGGGTCTCCTGTAAGGGAGGGCACAAACATATAGACCCACTTCACAGATCGTCATTTTAACGTTAGGTGTGTTTTATTTACATCGGTCGCAGCACCAGCATGGTATCGATGTGTATTTATTGGACTAGTTTGCGTCTATACTGGTGCACTGCCAGACCTAAGTCCAACAGACCCATCATTAGTGTTATGAGCTACACCTGTGGTTTTATTAGAGTAGCTATGGATTGAGTTGTACATCAATGCCTAGTGGTCATTCATATCTGCACACATCTTCCACTACATCCCCTATTAAACATCTGACACCACAGCATCCATGCCCAAACAAAGCAATCCCTGGTTTCTGCTAACCAGAAACCAGTCGCCCCTGGTTACGGCAGGAGAGCAGTTCACTCACCTGTGTAATGGTGAACGTTGGCTTGGCTGCGCCGGTGGTTTCTTTAATGGCCGCCTGGGCGCGAGGCGGGGCCACCTGGGTGGGAGGCGGCGCCACCTGGGCGGGAGGTGGAGCCACCTGGGCACGAGGCGGGGCCACCTGGGCGGGAGGCGGGGCCACCTGGGCGCGAGGTGGGGCCACAGTGCTGAGTGGCTGGACGAGCACCGGCTTGGTAGCTTCCCTGCTCAGCTAGATGCACACAAATCATGTGACAAGTATCAACATAATGAATCACTACATCACAACTAATGATCACACGACCTCATTTAGAATCCCAAGCAGATCTCCTCGGCATCGTATTCCAGGAGCTCTGGACATCCACATTGTCTGTCAATGTGGATTTTATGTGTACAGTGCAATTGTATTTGATTGTAATGGATTGAATAAAACAGCTTACAAACGATGGAGTTTACTTGGCAGGAGAAAAAAAGGCAAAACCACTTAACGGAAATTAAAGCGCACATTGACTGTGAATGAGAGTTATTTTACCCCGGTAGTCTTCTGCACGGCTGCTGCTGCTGCTGCTGTTGTTGTGGTCTTGGCATGGCCGGGTGGACCTGCCACCCTGATCAACATTAGCTTATCAGCCGTTTTAGCTGGTGCTGCCGTGACCTGGGTTGACATCAACGTAGAATGTTTATGACAACACAAATGCAGTAGCACACGTCACACCAATGGTAAATACGTTTTTTTTGCAGATTGCAGTAAGTTCCCACAATTACTCATGCATGCCGATTCCCAAAATAAGAATAGACTATCAAAATTATGCTTTGATTTGATTCAGGTGTAATATTACGGTAGAAAGTCACTGGAGATCACCGGTTCTTCTAGCATAAGATATTCCTGTCTATCAACAGTTGGTGAGTGTGTGTGTGTGTGTGTGGGGGGGGGGGGGGGGGGGTGGTAACAGGCTTGTAGTTATCAAGTTCTGTGATGTGGGGCTCTTTGGGGACAGATATAAAGAGGACAACTTTACATTGCTTCAGCTTTCTATACATAGTGCACGGTACCAATCCATCACGTGCAGTGCCGTAGAGTACAGGCTGGAAATCCAATCCATTGTGTGGATAGGCTAGATTAACACAAATGTTATGGCCAATGGGATGAATGTGGAAACTACTGACTGGTCTTTCACAGTTTGCTATTGTTGGTCCCATTGTGAAATACATGAATTGTGCCACACACAAAAAACCATGATAGAAAGATAAATACCATTGGTGCTGGTGGTTGGGTTGCTGATAATCGGGGTGCTGGGACACTGGTGGCCACTTTCTGTGCTTGCTGTGCCTGGGCCTGGGCCAGCGTCTGCTGAGACACCAACATGAGCTGACCGCTATTGCTGCGGATCAGCACCATGCCTGCTCCCGAGAAAGAAAGACATGATCAAACAGACAACTCACTTTTCTTCATAATGTAGAGGCTATATTCACTGCTGCAAAACAAAATACGTTTTACTGTCGAAACCATCAAAGGCAGACAGAAGCGTACATGTCTTTGCATCTGCAAATGTCCAAGTGTGACACAGACGTGGATAAGCACATAAAACAGTTGTGTGTACTTGAATAGTGTTCAACAGTATATATGCAGACATACATATACATGCACACTATTACGCTTCACCTGGTGGGATCTGAAAGTTGGCCGGAAGCTGCGTGGGTGATGATGAGGTGGTGTATGGCGGCCGGGGAGCCAGCGGTTGGGGAACTGTTGTCCTTGGCACAGCCATCACCACTGTCCTCCCGTGGACAGTGGCAGGAGTCCCTACACTCACAGCAGGTGCTGGTCTGGTGAAACGCAAAGGTTGCCCGGTTGTACATAACCCTGGCGCTGGCACTTTAGCTGCTACCACCAGCACTGAGGAGGATGAGGAGGAGGAGGAGGAGGCCGCATGTGGGGCCACGCTAACCAACCTGGGACCTGTGCTGCTCACATTGCTCTGGTGAGCAGGGGTGACACGCTGTGCGCTTGTGAACACGACGCTGGTTTGGGTTTGTCCAGGGGTGCTGACCTGGACAAGTCTTTTGGTCTGGGCTTCCTGAACTTGAGCATCCTTGCCGTTTTCGTTTGACATTGACGCCGTGGTTCTAGCGATAGATCCAAAATGCACAAATCGATAACATGAGCATGGTAGAGAAGTAGGTCATCGAAGCCAACCACGGTTACGTTTCAAAATGCAGCCCTTTAAAACCTTGCTTAGCTGCGGTACAAAAAAAATGGTGCGAACACGTGGTAGGCTACGAGACTATTACATATTTCATAAACAAAAGACACATGACGAGCATCTCTTACTCCTGAAGTGTGCTAGTGGCGACTTTGGCTCTAACTTTTAGGGAGTAGGATACCAGTAGCTGTACTTGTGTGGTGGTGGTGGTTTGTCACTTACGTTGATCTGGAATTAAATAATGAAGTTGTGAGCGAATACTACGACCAGTACGCTGCAGCAGGTGCGGCTAGCAGCAGGCGCCACGCTGTCCGCCTTCCACATAGTCACACTTCTGGACGACACAACGAATTAAATTAAAACACTCAACACGGGGCCTATTGTGACTATTTTTTTGTAATTAATTATCAACACATTTTATTTTTTATTAAAGACAATTTTTATTAAAGGCTGCTTCTCACCGCCGTCGCGGTGAGAAGCAGCCTCTTCTGTCAGGCAGTACAAAGGGCAATCTGGTCTGGGGGCTTGATCACAACACGTGTATGGGGAGGTCGACATGGTGGTCTGGCTTCACACGACATTAGGAGACTTGTTGCCCCCCCCCCAATGATGGCCTTTGATGCCCCCCCACCCACCACATAATACTTCACATTTAATCCAGATGAAAGATATTTTTGCAATAGCATAGGACCATATAATGACCCTATTATTAAAAAAAAAACACCCCACAAAGACTTAAATGGTCAGTCGTCATCATCATACAAATGTTGAAGTGAAACCGAGGCTCATTGTAAAGGTAGGTGTTAGTTATGTCCACTAGGGGGCGCTGTTTACTGACCCGCTGCAGCAGCGGCTGAGCGATGATCCACACCAAGCTGCTTATCCACTCAGCACCACTGAGAACACACCTGTGTCGTTCTCTTTGAAGATTTAGATGTTGTTGCTTCTTTATTGTTATATTTGTGTCTGCTGTATCATTGATGCATGCGGTGAACTGTCAAGAAATTAGATATTGGGAGATATTGTTGCTATTGAAAGCGCCCCCCCCTTTATATGTTTTACATGTATATAATCATGTGGTGTGTTTGCTTGTGCGTGGTTTGGAGTGTATTTGATGAGTAATGCATTTATAGCAGTGCACTGTGCATTAAAGTGCGTTTATATTACGTGCCATTGTGGCTTTCATGTGGGCCTTTGCTTTTCTTTCGTTTGGTGTGATTCTTGTCACGTGCAACCCACCCACACACCAAGCCAATTTTATTTCCACTGTCACAAAAAGTGGTTGCCTTGATGACGAATTATATGTAGGGGGGCGGGGGAGAGAAACACCCTGCAAGGATTTCTATGATTTCCCCTTTCGTTTTCCGCCGCGCACCAGATGTCTATTCGGGGCCACCGTCGGCCAGCAGCAGTAGTGTGGAGCACCGGGCAGCAGCTCCTCCGGCCGAGAGGAGCCTTGTGTGGGAGGGAGGAGGGAGGGGGCGCAGCACCGCACCGCACCGCACCACACCACACCACACAGCACGGTCTCTCCCCGTCATTCACCTTCATCGCCGGCGATAACACTCGCCCAGCCGCGAACCGCCGCCATGGGTCTCCTCTTCCTCCTCCTTCAACAGTGTTAGCCCGCTGGTTCGTCCGTCTCGCCGCGGGGTGCAGTATGCCCGGTCGACGACGATGCTATTCGAGATTTGTCAGCAGCTGATGTTTCAGGCTCCGCTCCCCTCCCTCCTCCATCTGGAAACCTATTGACGGGAGGAAGCGCGCCCCCCCCCACCCCGCTCGGTGGTATAATAACCCTGACGAGCTAACACACAAGCTAGCTGCAGGCTTCTCCTCCCCAACACCGGGGCTGTGACGGGCGGGTCGTCGAAGCCCCGTCCTCCATGCGCGGCACCGGGCCCGCCTCCGCCGTCGCCGCCGCCGCACAGCACCGGGACATTTGAAGCTAAACCGTGTGTGTGTGTGGGGTGTTTTTGGATGGGATTCCTCTCGGCGCCGGAGACGCGGGCCTAAATGGTCAACATGGTGAACTGGAGGCGGCGGCTGCTGCGAGTGTCCAACCGCTCGTTTCTGGCCTTCATCTTCTTCTTCTCCATGTTCACGACCTGCCTGTACTTCATCTACGCGGCTCCCGGGATAGGTGAGTTTAGCGCGGGTCTTAGACGGCGCCTTAAGACCCGCTTTAACGGCACCGTGCTCATGGGAGGGCGGGAGGGAGGGTGAGCTGCTGCTGCTGCTCCTCCTCCTCCCGTTCCACGGCGTCGTGCGGTTTCCAGATGCTCCCGCCCCGGTAGCTAAAGGCCAATTTATACCTCCCGACCAGCAGCACGCATGGAGCTAGCAGCTGGTTGCTAGCTCGGGATGTGGTGTCGTCTTCATGTGCCGTCTTTGTGTTTTCTGTGTACTTTTGAAAACGTGACTTTACGTCCGATTCGAGTCGTCTTAGAAAGTTAGGTTCACCCAAGGTCTATGAAAACCCGCTTTTACGAGCCGGCTTTGTAGCGTCGATACGTGAAATCACTGCTATAAATACGTGTGTGTGTGGTCTCATCGTGTCTGCAGCTAAACTTAACTACATGTCTAAGGTTGTATGATCATGTCATATCTATAAGTGGGCGGCAGTCGCTCAGGAGGTAAGAGCGGTTGTCTGGCAACAGGAAGGTTGCTGGTTCGATCCCCGGCCTCCGCCTAGCTAAGTGTCGAGGTGTCCCTGAGCAAGACACCACCTAACTCTAACTGCTCCTGACGTGTTGGTTGTTACCTTGCATGGTTGACACCGCCGTCGGTGTATGACTGGGTGAATGTCAGGCAACTGTAAAGCGCTTTATAAATGCAATCCATTTACCATTTATATGCCAACATGGGGCTACTACACAGTATCATTGGCCATGCAACATTGTTTAACACTTTGTATACTATACAGTGGGTTTTTTATTCTGCAGCAATGTGCTGACCGGAGGTCATTTTCTGCCCAATAGTTGGAGGACATTGACAGGTGGTGGTGGTGGTGGTGGTGTTGTAGGAGGCCCACCTTTCCCCTTGTCATCACATTTTAGGTGGAACAGTTTAATGTCGTCGATCATCCACCATGCCGGTAAAACGGATCAATACCAGTAGTAATGTACTCTTCCTCTGCACAGCATATGCATTTAGTGGTTCCTCTTCTTTAAAAACGGTACATGACAAAAAAAAAGTGACGTATGATTCGCCAAGTTGCCATGGATGTCCAACCGAAATGTGCGTGTTCTGCCCAAATAAGGACTTGCAAGGAAATGCCCCATTCCCTACACAGAGTAATGGGAATATACTTGGAGACATAAAGTATTGCCTAAAACCATGTCAAAGGAATCTTTCAATTTTGTCTCACGACATTGGGAGTTATGAAAATGTGACTGGCTTTGATGCTAAATCCACCTGGAGTGACTTGTATTATTGGAAAGACTGCAAATATTCTGTTCTTTCTGGATTTCAATTTCAATATGTAATACACAATGCACCTGCTATCCCACAAGCTAACAGGATATTACACTTGAAGACTACAGTCTGCGTCTGTGCCTGCATCCCATGCACTGGTCACTGTGACTCATTCTACTGTCCAGCATGGGCGTTCAAGAGCCAAGATACAGGCAATATTTCTCCACCCAGAATGAACTTGTGATGGATCCTTCCTTTTCAGATGAATCATTATTTTTTCTAATGAAATGCAAAAAGACAAGAATTATGAAAAATGTTCGATGCCAGAGAACCAGTATAGATGCCAGCTACAACCGTGGTAACCCTGCTAGGATGCTTTAGGGAAATAGATTCATGAGCATTGCTGCTATTGAGTTATACTTGACCTACTCTTTAAAACCGACGTCTTCCTGCGTCAAATACTGCATGGCCGTCTTACTTATGTGGAAGTTGGAAATGAGAAGCTGGTGGTGTTGGTGGCAAACGATTCTATCTGACCAACACTGGAACATTTCTCCAAACAATATGGCGGTGTTCATCGCTACTTGGGAGGTGTACATTTGGCAGCAATTCAGCTGTAATAGTAGCATTAGTAGTACAAATTCACCTCATGTCTACTATTGTAATTATACACATGTACGCTTTACTTGCTGGTCCATGTTTGTTCGTAGTGTCTGACTGCACAAAGTCTGAAGGTGCATGAGAGTCCTTCTTAACTACTCATTACACCATGTCTGTGTGTTGCCAGAGGCTATGTGTCTGGCAGTGCCACCGCACGGACATTCCAGTTTCGCTCTGCTGATTCTTGCTCCTGGCTGTAGCCGTGGACGGTCCCTTTCCTAAACTATAGCCGGGACAGTCCTTGCCCTAAACTAAACCTAATTTTCGAATGTTCTGGTTAATCGTGGAAATCCTGAATGCTACACCTAAGCTGTTACTTTCTACATCACTGCGATACATTGCTTCTGCTACAGAGTTGTACTTTTGTTTATAATCCATTTTCCTTCGTCGTCTTGTGCTCTCTCTTCCGCAGCCAACACATACTTCTTCATGGTGCAGGCCCAGGGCATCATGTTGAGGGACAACGTGAGGACCATTGGCCACATGATCCGACTGTACACCAATAAGAACAGCACACTCAATGGCACAGGTGCGACACACACACACACACACACACACACACTTGATCATGACTTAAGCTCGTAATTAGCGCTAATGTAATACTATACTAGAAATTAGATGGTGTGGAATCGTCTGCAGAAACGTTTGTAGCTGTTCTGCTGTTGTTGTTGTTGCCTCTGGTCGACATATCTCTGTGTTAATAGCCTTCCTGGTCACTAGCCAGTGATTTGTGTTTATTGTGTGTTACAGACTACCCCGACGGCAGTAACTCCAGTGAACTCCTGATCCAGCCCACCACATTTCTCCCAGAAAATTTCACTTATGCTCAGAACCTCCCCTGCCCAGAGCGATTACCTTCTATGAGTGAGTAGATTTGATTGAAAAACAAACAAAAGAAATGTAATGGTCAAATACGTAGAGGTGTATATATAAAGCATGTTTATTTTGTCATTTTTAAATGTATACCATTTTGACTGAAAAGATGCTTGGAAAGTGTCTGCCTAATTGTGAAAGAAGCGGGAAAAGTCCCATGATGACATGATGTACAGTGATTTAAGAAGGCAGTTTGCTGTGAGTGTGCATCTTGTTTCTGCAGAGGGCCCAGTAGACGTTAACATGACTGAGATCCCCATCGAAGAGATGGAGCTCAAGTTCTCCAAGTTCTTTGACATAAAATTTGGAGGCCATTGGAAACCAAAAGACTGCAAACCACGCTGGAAGGTGGGTCTGCCTGTCTGTCTCCCTGTCTGCCTGTCTGGCTTAGAGTTGCAGTACCACATTTGGCCACCAGTCAACTGCTGCTCTGACTGTCAGTGATGCAAATGCGTGGCCACTAGTGGTGTAACATACCCTGGAAATCCAGAGTTCTCACGAGAGCACAATTTGAATTTGCTCAGCGAGTACTCTGGTAATGAGTAACATGCTCATTAGCTATGCCTGTTGTTTCGAACATCAACCAATCACATCGGTGTATCTGATATAGGCGGGCCAGAGGCGGGCTAAACAGATGACGTCAGCGCTGCGACGGAATCAGTCAGTAAACATTGCAAGATGGCTATCGAAAATGTTGACTGAGTATCTGTACAAACTAGGGATGCACCGATACTACTTTTTTCAGACCCAAGACCCAAATGTAAGTACAAGTACTTACATTTGGGTACTTGCCGATACCGAATACCGATACGAGTACTTAATAAAACCATTACAGTTCTAATGACTTTGAAAACATGTTATTTTTTGTCTGGGGAGGGTGCTCCGTTAATTTGCGGTTCTGATGGGGGGGGGGGGTGCTCCATTAATTTGCGGTTCTGATGGGGGGGGGGTGCTCCGTTAATTCGTGGTTCTGATGGGGGGTTCTCCGTTAATTCGCGGTTCTGGTGTGGGGGGGGGGGGGGGTGCTCCGTTAATTTGCAGTTCTGATGGGGGGGTGCTCCGTTTAATTCGCGGTTCTGATGGGGGGGGGGTGCTCCGTTAATTCGCGGTTCTGATGGGGGGTGCTCCGTTAATTTGCGGTTCTGATGGGAGGGGGGGGTACTCCGTTAATTCGCGGTTCTGATGGGGGGGGGGGGTGCTCCGTTAATTTGCGGTTCTGATGGGGGGGGAGTGCTCCGTTAATTCATGGTTCTGATGAGGGGGGGGTGCTCCGTTAATTTGCGGTTCTGATGGGGGGGGGGGGGGGGGTGCTCCGTTAATTCACGGTTCTGATGGGGGGGGGGGGGGGGGTGCTCCGTTAATTGGTGGGGACATGTCCCCAGCGTCCCCACTAAATTCTACGCCCATGCTCGGTACCATGCGCAGTTGTTATTAAACATCCATAAACACAACTCGGTTGCATCTCTTTATTTCAATATTCCTTGGCTAAGAATATTACAAGGTTAACGTTGCGTTGCCAAAGTGGTATCTCCGTGGTATTTCCATTAGGCTACATTTACGTCTCTCTGTCAAACTATTCTCCAAAACAAACTCGTTTCCGTCTCTCTGGATACGTCACCCCGTGTATTCTTCTGATTGGTCGTAGTGTTATCCAATTGTGTGCAGTGATATTTTCAAATGCATGCTTGGTGCCGCCCCTCGAGTTGGGCCATTTTCATTGCTCATTACCAGACCTACAGCTTTCTAGATGTGGGTCTGGATTTCCAGGCTAGGTGTAACAAATAACCGATTTGAATCGGAAAATCGGTTTTGATTTAAACGATACGAGTGCATCGGTACACGGACCCCTGTATTGGTCTAAACGTACCATGAACCGGCCGATGACCCGATCACAAAGTTATGAATCGGTTTTATGTTGTTGCTGTGCTGCTGAATCCTCCGTCTGCTCAGTGCCTGCAGCTCGCTCTCGCGCTCTCTCACACACACACCACCACACACACACACACACACACACACACACACACACACACACACACACACACACACACCATAAACTCTCGCGAGACTTATCGTAGTAACCATGGGCGTAGAATTTAGTGGGGACGCTTGGGAGGGGGTGGGTCCCCACCAATATCCACCTCCCTCGCGGATCAGAACCGCGAATTAACGGACCACCTCAGTAGTTCATTGTTCCTGATCTTAGCCTACACAGACCTCTCCACAACTTTGTGACCACAGACCTCTACTCTAATTTGTGCCAACAGTGAAATTGAATAGTTTGTTTTATTGTCAGAGGGGCTTTGTAAAGTTCTTAAAATGCAATATGTTACACTAATCAACATGACATGTTTCTGAATTCACATGTCAAAAGTGACAAAATACTTGTTCCCTGGTCTTTGATAAATCTATTTGAAGGTAAGCAATGCCACATTTATAGTATTGACTTATGCTAATTCATAATGTAAAATGATTGTCTACTTTAAACAAGGAACTCTATCAGATTGTATCATATCCCATCAAATCGCATTGAATCCTACTGAATCGAATCGAACCGAATCGTTCCATTTTAAAAATGTATCGTCCCTGAATCGTATCGTACCCCATGTATCGGATCGTCTTTTTTGGAGAGATGCACACCCCTAGTGGCCACCAATTTAAATCCTCATAATAATCACCATATTTGATTTAAAGGAAACATATTCTACCACCAGGTATGAGTGTGATTAGCCATTCCAAGCAGTTTCAAAAACCAGTGTTATCTCCGGTGTTTGACATGACAAGTGGTAGTGTCCACACACCCAGATGCATGCTGGATAGATCAGCCTACCCCAGTAGGCAACCGGTAGGCTGATCCATCTGCCATACTTCTAGGTGGACACCGGAGATGACACCGGTTTTTGGAACCGCTTGGAATGGCTAATCACGCTCACAACTGGTGGTATAATAAGTCCTTCAATCACTGCACTTTCAAACATCAAAGCATAATGATTGTCATTTATACTTGGTATGTTGACACATCGTCCATGGAAACCTTTCCGGAACACAAAAAAAATCATTGATCAGCAGGCTGAAGTTAGCCTGTGATAATAGATGGTAATAGACAACTGGTTCATCCAATCACCTGCCAAGTGACAACCCTTTTCCAAACCGTTTCCATGGACGACTTCCCAGATGGTTCTGTGTAACAAACCATGTGGCGCATCAGGTTACAGATTCATAGGAGCATGTCATAACCCCCCCCCCACACACACACACACACACACACACACACACACACACACACACACACACACACACACACACACACACACACACACACACACCCACCAAGCACACCCACTGCCAAGTGTGATTCTAAGGACAATCCAAAGCTGTTGTTCCCTCCGTTGCTTTAGGTGGCCGTCCTGATCCCATTTCGGAACCGTCACGAACATCTGCCCATCCTCTTCCAGCACCTCACCCCCATGCTGCAGAGGCAGCGCCTTCAGTTCTCCTACTATGTCATCGAGCAGGTGGGTGGGTGGGTGGGTGTCTTTCTGTACAGCACTTACAGGGTCAAACCCCTCCTTCCAATTAATCTTATAATTCAAAAACACCTCACCTGATCTCTCTCTGTCTGTGTGTGTGTGTGTGTGTGTGTGTGTGTGTGTGTGTGTGTGTGTGTGTGTGTGTGTGTGTGTGTGTGTGTGTGTGTGTGTGTGTGTGTGTGTGTGTGTGTGTGTGTGTGTGTGTGTGTGTGTGTGTGTGTGTGTGTGTGTGTGTGTCAGACGGGGAGCCATCCCTTCAACCGGGCCATGCTGTTCAACGTGGGCTTCCTGGAGGCCATGAAGGACCTGGCCTGGGACTGCCTGGTCTTCCACGATGTGGATCACATCCCAGAGAACGACCGCAACTACTACGGCTGTGGCCAGATGCCGCGCCACTTTGCGGCAAAGCTCGACAAATACATGTACATGTGAGTCCATATTTTTTTTTATTTGGCTTAATTTGTAATTCTTTTTAGCCACAGCATGTGTGGCACGTGGATATATCTTGCGGCAAGTTTTTTTAATTTTTTAACAATTACGATTTGACATCATTGCATTCATCATGGCATCGTCAAGTTACTGTGAATGTTTGTGTCACGCTTTTGCCTATGGTGTCTGTCGACCTCCGCCACGCTGCGACTGAACGGGGGCATTGTTAAGTGTGCCGTTTTGTCGCCTCGCGTTGCGGGCTCTTCACTCGACACAGATGGCCTTTTGTGTCCAGTGCTTCACCGAACAGACTTTCCCTTTCTCTGCAGTCTCTCAACTCTCCACTTCTCAAGCCAGGGGGAAGTTGGTTCTGTGGAGAAAAGGAACTGCCGGGTGATACTTCCTGGAATCTGTTTCGTTATTGTATCCATGCAATGGGTTTCCCGTAGACATTCACAGCAAGCCGATCTGCTGAACACATATCTGCTGTAGCGTTGTAGACATTGCGTCTGTTGGGGCCACGTGATGGCTTTTCCAGTGCCATTTCTGTTGTTCTATAAATACGGTTGTCTTTTATGTATCACTGTTTCTGTAGAATAAACATCTGGCCAGCCCCGGGAACTGGAAAAAATATATAAATTGCTTGAATTTAAATGGGGGAAAAGAGACTCCACCTTTGTGAATGTAACAATGTTTTCGTTCTGTCTTTATGTTGTTTCATAGACTCCCTTATAGTGAGTTCTTTGGCGGCGTAAGTGGACTCACGGTGGAGCAGTTCCGCAAGATCAATGGCTTCCCCAATGCATTCTGGGGCTGGGGAGGCGAGGACGATGACCTGTGGAATAGGTGGGTTGAGTGAATAGAGGGCTATTTTTTTTTTGGTGCAGTTCTTTACACTCGCAGGTTACCACCTCACTGAATGCAACCTTTGCTGGCTTCTGGATCCGGAGGCTGAGAAAGAAGTTTTTTCATGCGCGGTCTGTGGGTGTGCACGTGTCCCTCCACAGGGTGCACTACGCTGGCCTGAACGTCACACGGCCGGAGGGGGAGATCGGCAAGTACAAGTCAATACCACACCACCACCGAGGAGAAGTGCAGTTCCTTGGGAGGTGAGTCATAGTAACTTGTCCGTCACCCCAAGTGCCAAATGACCTAATGGACAAATGGTTGGACCGGGGGGTTTCCATTGCAAATCTGAGTCAGGGGTCAACATTTTTGTGTCATGACTTTATACTTTTTGTGTAGCCTCACCCTTTTTCCATCTTCCCTTGTTGTAGTGGATCTTGTAGGCTAATGTCAACATAGCTTTGTAGCTGAATAGATTAATTAGAGTGGCCTGTGTGGAATGAGCCCGGAGCCATATTACACATCTCACATTGGTTTTCATTATCAGCGAAACATGTCACACTTTTTCATCTGGCCTTCCAAATTCGATTAGGAAGAGCATGGTGCATTCTAACTGGAATGGATCTAGATCATGATCCGGAGGGGGTTGTGGGGGGGGGAGGGGTGGAGTGTCTCTATGGCGATTGGACAATAAGAACCATTCCTCAGTAGGGTTGGGTGATTTTCCGATTGGGAGGGTTCGTGATTTTTTTGTATCAAATCATGACGTGTTCATATTGATACAGTCTCAAAAGATGTCTTGTTATAAGCACTCGTTGCATTTTTTTTCACACTTATTTGAATTTCTCTAACTGCTCTGATCTGGGGTCGTGCTTACTGGCATTTGAGGCTAGAGGGTTTGATCTGAGGGTGGGATGAGCTTGAGCGTGAGGCCTGAGTCTACAATGGTGACGTGGCTAAAATGGCGTCTAGCGATATCTCCGCGAGACCATGGACAACTAAAATCCTTCTTTTTGGCCTAGCCTAGCCTACTAACATGGTTAGGAATAGCAAGCTTATGAAGGTCATACTTCATTGCTTGTCTATTACTCAAAAATGCCTCCAAGCCTTATACTGGATTTTTAATGGGTATCAAACAAGACTGAGGGGTGGTAAAATTTGGGCTGCTACAACCCACCTGAAGTGGCTTCTCCAGGGCTCCTCCAGTCAAAGGACACAGGCAGTTGAATGTTGAATCATCCGGTTTGTAGTAGTTTTAACAGAGCAGGTGGAACAAATGCTAGCATGCTAGCTCTCTGTCTTAGTGTGTAGTGATTGCTGGTTTAACAGCATCACCCAATCCCAGACTCTTAACACAGGCTAGGTGAAGCTGTTTAAGCCAGCCCAAACCACACACCACCCCACACACTCTACAGGGGGAAAAGGTGTTTTGTAGACAATTGTTCCTCCTGGTGGCAGAAGAGAGCATAGCAGCTCATGGCCCATTGGAAAGGGATGCACTGTTGCTTAATTATAACAGTTGCTTTTTTAATTTTATTTTATGTTTTAACCATAAAATGTGTGTTATGGGGTTTAAATGTTTAACAAAACAAAGAGGATCACCCAACCCTACTGAGCCCAGGGAAAGTGCTGATGGTCTATAGGGGTTATGTTGTAGGCAATACCAATCTATTGTGCGAGCGTTCTCTGGCATGACCAACTGGACTCTGCTCTAGATGTGGGGGTGATTGACAGCATGCTTATGACGGTTGATGACCGGCGGTAGCTCATGAAGTTTGCTCTGCGCTTTGCATGAATTAATTTGTCATGAGAACAGGATAGTGCAGCGGTTATGAGTATGATTATGATGGTCTCTCAACATCGGGGATGGAACCAATGTTTGGTTGGCCTAAAGTAGACCGTGTAGTCTTGCTCCTCTATTGTGAGCAAAACCGTGTTTTTATAATGTACAATATATAAAAGATGCATCTGTATTTACACCATATATCCCTTTTATATTGAGAGCATCGAGATGCTTGCGTAGTTTCCTAGTGAACTCCTGACTACTCAGAGCTGTAGAACGGATGCTACCCCCCCACACCTCCTCCATCACATGGTCCCTTCCTCCCCCCGTCTCCTGCCCCCTCCCCCCTGCAGGTACAAGCTGCTGCGCTACTCCAAGGAGCGGCAGCACCTGGACGGACTCAACAACCTGCGCTACGCACCGCACGTCTCCCTGCACGGCCTCTACAAGAACATCACGGTGGACCTGCAGCCCGAGCTGGCGCCCATCGCCGACTACTGAGCGCACACACCACACACACACACACACACACACACACACACACACACACACACACACACTCCCCTACACCTACTTTTCCAAGCTCACACCCCCAATAGCGAAATACCTTGTCCCGCTCCCACCTCCTCTTCAAACTCTCCCCCCGCCCCCCCCTCCCCTCCCCCAGAGACAGAGCTGCTGTGGAGCAGGAGCAGGGTGAGAGTATTGGGGGGGGGGGAGTTACATTACAGGGTTAGGCGTTGACACACACAAAGGTGTTAACTTTGGAACAACTTTATTCTGAAGAAGAATCCAAGTGGAGGGAGAAGAAGAAAAATAGTAAATTAAGAGTCTGCCTCTTTAAAGTCACGAATTGTTGCGTTTGTATGTTGGGAATGAGCGTGTGTGTGTGTGTATTTTCCGGAATGCTCTGGATCACTTTATTTTTTATTTTGTGCGCGCGTGTGTGTGTGTGTGTGCCTGAGCTGCGTGTGCGTGAGCGACCTGCGGCGGAGAGATGTGTGCGTGAGCCGGCACGCTGCTGCATGTCTTGGCCATGTTCTGTGCCACCGGAGCTGCCCTGCCCTCCCGCCCCCTGCCTCCACCCACTGGGCGGAGGCAGGGGTGTTAATGTTCCGCTGTGGCGCCTTACAGCGTGGGTGGGCCGGGCACCACGGCATCCTGGCCGCCCCCCCCCCCCCCCGGGCACAGCGCTTAGCCTCACCCTCAAACGCCAACGCATTTTATTTATTTCACTTTGTACGGTAACTTTTTTTTTTTTTTTTCTGCCAAAGCATATCTCGTTCTCCTGAGATGAAAATATTCCTTAAAAAAAGAACCGCAGGAGACGAGCAGAGGTGACGTAACCTGTCTGTGACAAACTGTCTGTTTTTTTGTTTTTTTTGTTTATTTATTTGTCCTCTCGCAAGAAGCACTTCTTGTCTGCGCCGCGCCAGTGTTTTTTGCCGTTCCGTTTCGCTGCACTACTGCTGAGATCTGCATGCACAGAGAACACGTATTGTGAATATCGGCTCAAGTGTGCGGATACTAGTATGTATATATTGGCATTTTTACCGCACACGCGTGTTAGGCGATATTCCAGTGGGTTTTAATGAGGTTTTTTTTTGGCAGCTACTTTTCTCTCTGAAGAACTTAACATGTGTGAGTGGAGTCTTCCGGATCTAGGAGGAAGTTCTAACAGGAATAAAAATATTATGTATAGGATGTTTGGCTTAGGAAAAAAAAAGAGTTAAAGAAATGTCAAGATTTCAAGTTATCCTTTTTGCATGCCTTAATTTATTTTTTTCAACAGATGTTTCTTCCCCTCCCGCCCCCCAACATAATTTATTATATCATTTTCTAGATGTGTATATTTCTATTGAGCTTTTTTTGTTGAGGTATTTTTCTTTTTCTTTCTAGAGGTGCACTGTGTGGAGAGAGTTGTTTCACAGTAGTAGCAGACACGTGGCCACACCATGCCTTCTCCTATTACATGCGCGTGTCGAGGTCTGGGATTGGACGTGAGGCGTGTCACAAAATGGTTAACTTCATAACTTTGCGTGTGTGTATGAGAGAGTGAATGCGTGTTCGTATTTGTGGTTGCCAGAACCATGAGACAAGTCAACCCTTGCCATGCTGTACTTTGTGCTGTGATGCACAGCAATCACTTCCTGAGGTGGCCAGGCCATGGCATCGTCTAGGCCACGCCGTTTCTTTTGGCTTGTCTCCCCCCCCCAGGCTGACGAGGCTATAAGGTGGGCCAGAATGAGAGAACCCGAGCTGCAATGCGAGGCGTTTCTTGAATGGCACCATGCGAGTCTTTTCTGGCCATGAAAACTTTGATTTGTTAAAGCTTTGAGTGCTATAAAAAAAAAACTTGTTGGCGATGGTGAACCCTTTTCACACGTTCTCCCCTTTATGTTTACCCGTGCATTCATGCTATGACCTTACCAATGTGTTTTTGATATTGTAACCGTGCTTGTTTTATGTTTCATTTTATTTTTTTATGTACACATGTTCCCCCTCATAAGAAGTGCGACGGCTGAACCAAAAATCTGGGTTCAGGAATACAACGAAAAGAACTAAGTGCAGTCTCTTGTTTGCAACCCATCCGGTGTGGGGGAGGCAACTGTGGTTATAAATTGACCGACATTCGTTTTTAGAAGTGAGCGGTGCCAAAGTATTATTGCGTATTGTGTTTTCGCCTTGTTACATCTCTCTACCACCACCTCCCATGACCTCTGACCTCTGTGTGAACTTTTGGGAACTCTGCGGGTGTTCTTGATACCATTGCCGGTGCTTATGGTGTAGTGGTGGTGGATCCACTGCATTTGGCAGAGCCAGTGATCACCACCTAGAAGCCAGCGCGTGGCAAGGATGATTTTGAAACGAGCCAAATGGTTGTGGCGTTCAGTAAATGTTCAGCAAGTGATGTGTGGTTCCTCCCTCACTTATGCTCTGGTTAGATATGTATCACCCCTCTCTATCTTTCTCTGAACCCACTTTGTGTTAGTGAAAAGCAGAAATGCCTTAAATACAATTGGTGAAAAACAAAGATGTGTACAGTATTAAAAGACGGTGTTTTGTGAGATCTCCCGTCAAAACGAGGGTATTTGTCCAGTAAGCCTGGCGAGTGCAGCTCTGCTTGGATTGGATTCATGCTTTATTCAGTGTAACTGCCACAACCCCTATTCAATAAGGAGAGCGATCATTTAGCTCCAATGCGTTCCCTTGTGGTTTAGCTCTATCTTCAGAAGTAGTGGGGGCAATGTCCTGGGGTAATGTCCTGGGGTACCCTCTCTGTTCTCGGTAGAGAGGTTTGGTGGGATTTGTGTTTTTAGCTTGCACATGACCCACATGTTCTGGCCTTTCTTTTTTTTTTTTATACAAAGTGAAACATCTCAGAATTTCACCGTTCACCAGTGCGCAACTTTAATGTTACATTTTTGCAGTATTCATATTTGTGCCTTGATTTCTTTTTTTCGATTTGTATTCTTAAATTATATATCAGTGATTTGGTTTGTTTTGAAACTGAATTAAGTGCACATGCTCCGTTTAAAATATTTGTTTATCAAGTTAGGAAGTCTTACAGTGTTAAATATTCTTGCCAACTGGATGAGTATGTTACTGATTCAACAGAGAAAATAATTGCAAATGTTTTCGTCTTGTTTTTATTCAACACTGGCATTACAGAAAACAAATTCCTAATTTGGCCCTTTTAAAATTGTGTTGCTTCTGTCAAACCATATGGGACCACAAGGTGCAAGTTGATACATTCGCTTGTGGCTAACAGTATCCATAACTGGCCCTTAAATGTCTTAAAGTATGTAGGAAAATAAACACGTTCTACCCATCAGTACTGACACTGCATGTGTCTTGTTATGCTCCGTTATGACCTCTAGGTGGTGCTCTTGAGCACCACTAGCCACTGCAATACCGGTAATGCGAGGGCGTCAAATTTAAAATGGGTTATAGGGTTTTAATTTACAGTAGGCTATTGCACATGAAGTTTATCCGACAGTTGTTTTTTTTAAAAGTTCATATTTTCTAGTAGTAAATATGCTATCAAAGATCTAGGACGACAACTGCACAATGCTCATGTAAAGCGGCTGTAGTTGTAGCATCGTTATGTTATGGCCAGGAGGTTGTTGAGTTGAATTCTTCCTACACGGGGCAGTGCCAAGGTCGGCCTCTTAGTGGAGTCTGACTGGGTAACATCCAGGAGGAGGTCAAGGCTGCCTGTTAACTGTTCGTTTTTGTAAAGTTTTTGGTTAACGGAAAATAAACTCTTCATTGCCATGTTCTTGAAAACCACCTTGGTGTGACTTTCTTTTTTTCCCCCACATGACTCATCCACTTGATCACTTTGGCACAGTCAAAATCAATTTCAAGCAAAGAGAAATCCCAAATAAATAAATTGTATCTATATATAATTAGATTATACATGTAAATATATTTTTGTTTTCGTGTTACAATTAGTTTTATAAGCTGTAGGATGGTGATGTTTTATTTACTTAACGACTTAGTTGGAGTTAAGTAAGGTAAAGCAAATGCTCAGATCGCTTGTAAACTTCATCCAAACAAATAATGTTGACCATTAGATGATCCAGTCCATTTGAGGACAAAGGCAAGTTGTGACACTTATTGGCCTCACAGTACTGTTGGTCTGCACCTTGTCTGGTGTTTTTGACACAAAAGCAAATCCTAGTTTTTGATCACTAGCTTTGGTTATGTGCAGGCCATTTCAAGGAAATAGAACCTCTTCTAAAATTAAGTGGAATGCGATATGTATACATAGTACTTTGATAGATATAACGATTAATTGAAAGCTCAGAGCTGCTGCTGGTTGTTGAGCCTTAATTACTGCTCCATGGATGTGAGGAATTGAGTGAATCCCTGAGAGGAATTGTTCTACAGAAAAATGAACCGGCGATGAACCTCTCCTGAGGACCGCTGGAGTAGTGTTTGCATACGGCGCGTTAAGTCGACGCCGTTCAGAGTCCTGAAAAGGCTGTACCTCATCACCCTTCCCGTTGGTGATATTCATGGCCGTGATATCAAGGCATTGATGGAACAACAGAAGATGGGCATCTCTTGTTGTCTTCCAGACAAGCCTGAAGGATGTCATGCTCCCGACAGGTGGAGGAGGAGGTGTCCGGCTGTCCGAGGACCTTTTCACATACGAGGATATTAGATTAGATTAATTAGATTGAGATGGGACCGCTGATGAGGTGCAGGGCAGGGTGTCATTATCAGACCACCACGATGAGATGCTGCTGGTGGTCATGGTGGAACGACAGGGACAAGACTGCAAACACAAGCTACAGCAAAGTGTGGGTGTTTCTCCACAGCTGTGATTTCCATGGAGCGTCAGCACCGACGTAATTTCTGTTCCCTCCTGGCTGTGTTCTTAACCTCCCTATAGAGTCTAGACTCCTCAGCTCTACTGCTAGTATCCAGTTGGCTGCTGGTTTTTGGGGTCTCAACCAACCTGCTTCCATAGACCAGGTTGAAAGCAGTCGCTATCGATCTCCCCCATCTGACCTGAGCCCCAAACCTTTCCAAACATGGCCTCATGGCCGGGACAGTAGAATGGATTTCTTCAGCGTAGTGGCCCCAACTCCTTTGAAATAAATAAAACACATCCAGAAGATTTCTCCAAAAGAAAAAATATAGATTGAAAAGATGTAGATGTTAGAAATATGCTTTGCTCACAATCATTCACTGATTTGATTTTTATTCGACTAATCTAACCTGCAATATCCTCACACTTTACATTTTCACTGTGGAGAATTCTGAGTTCCCAGCTGTATCTCACAACCCTCCTGTTTAGCCTTCTCTGGATCGCAAGGCGCTACGCCTACTTTCTTCCTACTGGCCCAGAAGACAGCCCGCATCGGAGGCGGGCCGGTCCCGGGTATCCACCCCCCACCCGGCCTGGTGGGCCCCCGGGAGCTGCCGGGTCCCGACTGCTCACCCAGCGAGAGCTGCATGGTGTTGACGTTGCCGTGACAACAGCGAGGGTAGTGTTTGAAACACTCAAAGGTGTCCCGGCAGTGCTCGCAGTCACAGTGGGAGTGGCCCAGTGGTGTGGCCTGGGGGGTGGGGACAGAACAGGGGGTGGAGTCAGAGCAGGGGCCCAGGAAGGCGCGAGGGGAGAGGCGTCGCGGGCAGTGCAGACGCGGGCATTTCTTGAGCCGCGCCAGGATGTGCTCCACCAATAGGTGGCGGTAGTTGGGTTTGAGCAGCAGGTAGACCAGAGGGTTGTAGAGCGTGGAGGACTTGGCGAAGATGGCGGGCACGGCGAACGCCATGGGGGGCATGGACTCCACGTGGCCGTACGTGACCAGCATGGACACCAGGGCGTAGGGACTCCACGCCAAGAAGAAGCCGATACAGACGGCCACACTGAGCTGGAGGGGCAGGAGGGGAGAGGAAGAGGAGGAGGTGAGCGCTAGAGATACGAAGAGAGAGGTCAGAAACGATTAGTAATAGTACCTAGTAAGTACAGTACAAAGTTTTCTTCTAAACATAAAAACTAAAACAACTGAACAATTTGTAATATAGTACCTAATAAGTATGGTAAAAAGTAAAGTAGTAATCCTTATATTATATATAATACTGATGGTTCACAAATTTGGTAAAAGTGTCCATGTGCAGGACAGTGACATTCTTATACTAATATAAAAATGGTAACTAGTAGATAATGGCAGCAACTAGCTACTAGTTACCAATTGGTAACGGTGTGACAAAATGTTGTACAGGAAAAGTGTGTGCGTGTTCGTGCGATGCCACCTTGAGGATGGCGGCCTGGATGTTCCCGGTGCGCGGCGGCGTGGCGACAGTCGCCGCGGCAACGTGTTGCCGGACGGCGCGGCGGGACTCGCGCACCATCATCAGGATCTGCCCGTAGCAGAGCAGCACGACACCGCAGGGCACCGCGTAGCACAACACAAACAGCACCAGCGTGTACGAGCGCGCCCAGGGCTCTCGCCGTGCCCGCTGCCAGTCGATGCAGCAGGCCGTGCCGTAGGGTTCGGCGCCGTACGCCCCCCAGTGGAGCAGCGGGGAACAGGCGAAGAGCAGCGCGTACGCCCAGCAGCAGCCAATCAGGAGACGGCTGTGGTCTGGGCTCAAGCGCTTGCCTACTGGGACATTAAAGTCATTAACATTGACATTTACATTTAGGTCATTTGGCAGAAGCTTTTATCCAAAGCGACAGCAATATATCGCTGTGGCACATAAAGATAAGAATAGAGCAGGTTTCAAGCATTCATAGTTACGAGGCTAATAGAATTAGTTTCAGAATTGTTAGGTTGCATGCATAATAAAAAATAATTACATTAATTATTAAAAGGGGAAAATACGAGAGAAATACAACAGAGTACTACTGGTTCATAGAAGATCAAAATTGTTGTCTGTACTCCATTTCCGCTGACAAAGTGCCGAGAAATGTCATGTCATTTCTTCCGAATCAGACCAATGGAGACCACAAATCCTGGACCATTAACGTCAATGGTCAGCTTGAAGTTGCAGACCACAATTGATTCACAACACTACAATTAAACCCTTAAAATTATGTTTAATACCTTACATTCAAAATACATACACAGAAATGTTTACGTAATATGGTCCACAATATGCAAGAATATAAATATGCAAGGATTTTTCAACTTGGACAACAACTTTATGAAATTGGTCCAGTATTGAGCGAGAACACTTTAGCCATGAATATGAGCTGCAATGTAAACCCTTGGGGGCAACAGCAACCTGTAAATTCACATCTAAGAGTGCTTGTTTTTGTTTTGTAAAGGTTGTAAAAATCCTGAAGTGGGCTTTCAGCCACCAAGGCGACCTTCTGGCCACCAGAGGGTGCGTGTCGGTGGGTGCGCCTCACCGTAGAGCGGGTAGCAGACCTTCACACAGCAGACGGTGCTCAGCATGGTCAAGGTGCTCAGACTGCAGATGCCAAACAGCACACCGCAGAACGCATACACCAGACACACCACTTTACCGTACAACCACCTGAAGAGACACGCACACACACACAACACACACACACACACACACACACACACACACACACCACACACACACACACACACACACACACACACACACACACACACACACACACACACACCACACACACACACACACACACACACAGAGGAAAGGGGAAGAGTTTGACATTTTTGTAAAGCATTGCTTTTAGTGTTCATGCTTGTACTGCTTCCATTGTTGATATTATTGTCGTACAAAACAAAAAGGAACAATCATAATAATATAATAATAATAATAATAATAATAATTGTATAGGGATCATCTGACTCTGGATCCCCTTACATCTCGTTCGGGAGGCAGTGGCTCAGGACAAATGTCTGACAACTGGAAGGTTGCTGGTTAGAAAGTGTTGAGGTGTCCCTGAGCAAAACACCCTAACTGCTCCAGGTGAGCTGGCTGTTGCCTTGCATGGTCGATACCGCCGTTAGTGTATGAATGTGTGTATGAATGGGTGAATGTGAGGCTTTGAGTGGCCACAGGTCAGACAAGTGCTATAGGCCTATAAATGTAGTACATTTTTCTAATTAATTCCTTATTTTAGTTATGTGTGTGTGTGAGTGCATGTGCACGTGCGTGCACCTGTGGTAGATACTGGAGGTGACGGCCAGAGGGAACAGACTCAGGGTCATGCCCAGGTCACTGACCGCCAGGTTGATGATGAAGAACTCAGCCGGCTTCAGCTCCGGCCTCTTCTCATAGGACACGTACAGCAGCACGCCGTTGCCGAGCAACGAACAAACACCTGTTCTCACACACACACACAATTTGAGCAGTCATTGTTTAAACTGTTACTATGATGGAATTTGACAGACCTATTTGAACCCTGGTTTCTATGATTGGATTATTAAAGAGCTAAACACCTCACCAAAGATGGAGTAGAATGTGGCCACCACCAGGTCTGCTGCCTCCGGTATGGTGGAGTGGAAGGTGCTGTTGTCTGCAATCCACTGCATCTGACGACACACACACACACACACAGGATTAGTTTCAGGGTGCTGAACATGTCGCTCTAACATGTGATTTGTGGAGTTCCATCTTATGTTGTATCAGACTGCGGTCCAATATGTAAGGGTTCAAGCGGTGAGCTCACAAGTAACGTGTCTGGTTTTGCTTGTTATCTGTCTGTGGTAAGTGTGACTTTTTTTGTATTCATTCCTCAGTTTTTACAATGAAGAACGACACTAATAATGAATACATTATTGAATGATTAAACATGACTTACCCATCCCTTGTAGTGGATAGTTGCCTTAACCTAATTGTGTCGCTACAATGATCTTTAAGACACGTGGTGAGAAGCAGACGCTGTGCATCTTGTCATCAACACGTCATATACTACATCCAGTAGTTATAGCTGATGGATGGCCATGAGGTGAAAATATGGAGGTAATATAAGCCAATTGATTTACTGTGAAATATTAGACGCAAGTTAAGCCTCCCTCGTTATTCATTTTTATGCCCGATTTTAAGTTTAGACAATTAGCCTAAAGTGAACCATTGGCTACCATTTTAAAAGGTAGCCTACTATATGTAAGAATCAGTGCATTCTGCGCTCCGTGGGTTGAGACAACAACAATCAGAAACTAATGTTCTAATCATAATTAAACCCTGTACACATTTAAGAAAAGCTATGAAATATATATTTTTTTAATTAGTCACTTCGTTCCTTTTCCCAGCAAAATCCGACCCGATTCAAATATAAGAGAAATCAGCCCAAAAGCTGTTCTACGCAACAGTCAGGGAAGCTCTCATTTTTTCACTTCAACCACAACCTGCTCACAAACTGGCAATTTAAAGCGATTTGTGCTGTAAAATCCTACATGTAGTCCCTGAACGGATTCATTATATTATATACAGGACCTTTAAACTGTGGACATCTGTGTACAAACTGTGGAGATCTTAACATAACGAATAGTTGGTTTCGTTGAAATGGTCACGTGGCACAGTCAACTGGCCAATTAAACCCAAATCAATTAGTCCGCGTTTGCGCTCGCAGCGCGTGGCTGCGGTTTCTACGCGCCTGTTACAATGTTGAACCGCCTTACGGTGAGGAGCGCTTCTTCACGCGTCGAGCCGTTCCCGCTCGTCGCTGCTGTTGAGTTCACGTATCAGTATCCGTCGTCGCTTCGGAAAACACGAACGTACCGTTATTTCTTAAATGGGATTTATATTTTGAAGGAAACCCGATAGCAAAAAAAAAAGGTAGCAGCGACACGTGTGTACAGCAAAGCGACACGAATTCCCCGTCATTTCCATAACGGGACCCTGCTGCTGTAAGAGACCCGTCGGCGAGAAGAGCGAATAAATCAAGTCGTCGTCGTGCTCGAGCGCCTGCCTGGGAGACGCGCGCGCAGCTGGTTTTCGCTGCAGTCTGGCTACACGCTGACGGCCACGCGCTCACTGGCCAAGCCGCGCACGCACACGCACGACGTCGCTCGAGATCAAATAATATCGGATGTTTATTATTATATAATTACTCAGACAAGCTCATATCGTGATTAAATAATACAGAAGTGTTAAATGTATATAATTTGACAGATGGCCATTTGTCAAATTACACTTGGTCCAATTTGGACCAGTCTATATATTATTTTAGCAGTTTTTGACATGCATCGTCAGTGATGATTCACTGATGAATTCATTCACTTCTCAGTAAATATGGGCCTGTCCAGAGGAATAGAATTAAACACACTCACTCATGATGTGCTTCCTGCACATAGGATAGAAAACGTACACGGTGGTCATTGGTTACATTTTATTTATTTTCTATTTACACTTAATTTGTTATATAAATATAATACAGAATTTCCAAAATAAACGAAACAAAATAAACCCGACAACAATTGAGTAAATACACGACAGCTGGATCACAACGGGTGGGGGGCGGGGCTCTCTAATGGGCTTGCTGAGCTCTGTGTGTTGGTGAGAAATGAGATGGTGGAGTGGCTCAAGGGCGTAGCTTGGATCGCTGAGTAGACCGATCAATACCCAGTTGCCGTTATTGTTGAAGAGCCAGAGACAATGGGCGGTGGTGGTGGTGTGATGGTTGGAGCCGGGCGGGGGTGGGGGTGGATATGTATTCTTCTCGTCCAGTTTGTCCCTTCATGTCATGTGTTTGGTTTTTGGTGGAGTAAGCGTTATTCTCAATGCGTTGGTGTTCTGGTGATGGGGGGAGGGGGGAGTTAGCTGTGTGTGCGTGCGTGTGTGCCACACGTGTGTGCATGAGTGTAAAGGAGTACCCAGGCGGCATGCTCTGAATGCAAACACTGTGGCTACGGTTAGTCCTCCTCCACCGCCAGTCAGCCACACATGTCCCCCTGCCTCCCTGCTGGGCTGAGTGTGGGGATGGGGTGGTTAGGGTGTATGTGGGGGTGGAGGCTGAGGACTCAGGCCTGGCTGGTGATAATGATGAGGGCAGGACTGGCTGCCTGCTGGCTGGTCTCCACGCCCACACCACCGTCCCACACCACCTTCTCCCCCTCCTTCGCGGGGGCTGTGAACTTGGCGAAGACGCGCGGCGTGCTGAGGTTGTAGACGCCGGCGTGCAGGAAGCAGGCGCGCAGCGGCAGCCGCGTCACTTCCTGCGGCCGCAGCCGCCGGCGGTACTGCGTCTGGCCCAGCCACGTGAAGGAGCCGTGCACCTCCAGGGAGTCGGGGCTGGAGGAGGAGGAGGAGGAAGAGGAGCGGATACCGACGGGTTTTGATGAACACAGACCCCGGTCAGGGGAGGAGCCAACAGGATGGGTTTGGGAATTAAGTGCGCAGGCAAAGCCAAAAGAGAGGCAGAGAGAAGAGCAGAGGGACAGAGTTAGGGATGGGGGAGAAAAAAGTTCACAACATGGGCTGCATGAAAACAGACCATGAGGGGCTGTTTATAATCCTATAGGCAGGCATTTAAACACATTTAAAACATCACCAGGGGAGACTTCCCTGGACAATCACCAGCTAGAACTAGGACTCAACAAGGCAGAGGTGAATGGTCAATGACAACATATGTAGTAGGAGTCTGAACGGCTTTTAGAATAGGTTAGGAAGGGAAACTCTTAGCCAAGCCATAGACGTACTATAATAAAATACTTTGTACAAAAACACAGACCCCATGAGCTTTGCCAAAAGAGAGATGATGAACGCAAAGAGAGATTCCCTTGGCACATGGCAGTTACATGCATGTACACACTTAACCTCTTCAGGTGGTGTCTTTATGGTAAGGGGCCTTCCGTCCCCAGACAGTGTTGAGGGGCCGTGTTGATCAGTGGTGCCGTGTGGTGTACAGCACTGTGTGCTCTATGCATTGTTCATGTGTACATAGTGTCCTGCATAGGGTCCCATCAGCGCACACGCACACACACACACACACAGGCGTTGACATCCATCACATGGAGACTGACCTGATGGTCTTGTGTCGCAGGTCTATGAGGACGTCCACCTCAGCCAGGGAGCAGTTGGACAAGCTGAGGGTGACGGGTACGACACAGAGCCTGACGGGAGGGAGGGGAGGGGGGGGATTTATTCAGCAATGTTACGTTAAGCCAATAGGTTTAAAATAGTCTGCTATTTTTAAACAAGTATCATTTGTCATTTCGAGGGCATTTTAATTAAATGCGTGTGTGTGCATGCGTGTGGGGCGTGCATGTGCGTACACGTGTGGCTGCGTGTGTGTGTGTGGGGCATCACCTTTGGTGGACAAACAGGTGGCTGTAGGTCTCGGGGTAGTGCAGGTTGGTCTTTATGAGGCGGGACAGCTGCTCCACCGAGGGCTGGATCACAGGGGGGGGCAGGTCCGGCTTGAACTTGAGCAGCACCATTTCCTGAGCCTCCTGCAGACACCAAAGGCCCCCCCACATGCTGAACTCATCATTTACATTTACATTTTACATTTAGGGCATTTGGCAGACGCTTTTATCCAAAGCGACTTACAAAGAGTACATTTGTTGAAGGAGAGGCAGCAATATATCACTGTGGTACCTGAAGATAAGAATAGAGCTGTTTTCAAGCATTCCTATTTACGAGACGAATAGAACGAGTTTCATAATTGCCAAGTTGCCTGCATAAGTAGCTGGGCAGCGTGCAATTCTAAGCATGATACAACATCTGAGAACGAACAACAATGCTAAGTGCCATTAATAAATGTTAAGACATACAATCACGCAGGTTAGGTTAGTCATGTGTACTGCCGAGCGGAATGCTCGGGCTGGGGCGTAGGGTCTGACTAATGTTTGGAGGTAGGTAGGGGTGGTTCCGTTGACAGCTGTGAAAGTCAGTACCAGAGTCTTGAATTGAACGCGAGCGATTACCGGGAGCCAGTGGAGGGCGCGGAAGAGAGGGGTTACATGGGAGAATTTAGGTAGGTTGAACACGAGGCGTGCTGCTGCGTTCTGGATCACCATCACCCCACATTACATGGTGAGTGTAGCCTCACAACCCCTGGATGTGAGGCTGCATCCATCCAACACCGGCGGACATTTAACGTGGAAACTTCCTTTCATCTAATTCTCCTTCCAAGCGGTTAAGGGTGAGTGAGTGAGGGCCGACACTATACGACACTGTCACTATACCACTGGTCTTGACCATCAGTCTGGCCTCGCTGTCTGGTCGGGGGTCCGCACGACACCACTGGGAACATGCGGTTGGGTACACACATGAAGATTAACATGTTGACAACCCACAAAAATTTGGCCAGAATGTTAAATTAACATAACGAGGACAATTATATATATATATCTACATTGTAAAATAAATGAAAAACCAACATTTTAACAAACACTGGTCACAGATGCTCAACCAACTCAGTTTTGTAAAGCAAACCTTCTCCCGACTCCACGGGGGGGGGGCACGTTATGTGAGGAAGGTGAGTGATGAAGGGGAGGGCATCATGTTCATTCATCCCCATGAATGAACATGATGCAATAGCAGCAGTTGCTAGGCAACAAATGGAAGGCTGTGCTTCATACATGGTTATTGCAATGGCTGTGTGTGTGTGCAATTCATATATATCTCTCTCAGAGGTACATCATGTCCCATCACAAGAGGGTTGTGACTGTGTTCAGCAGGCACTCACGTCCGTCCCACACACACTCCACCATGCTCTCTCTGACCCTCACACACACAAGAGAATTGCATGCTATACATGTTTTATATCAACTTCATCAATAGAAGAATCAAAAGAAACTTTTATGGATGATTTATTTATTCAATAAAAACAGATAAAAATACATCTCTGGCTGGGAAAACCACAACCCACCAGTCTTCTTGCTGTTTGTTTTACTGAATGTGACTTTCAAATTGAGTCTGTGTGTGATCATTTGGGTGTGCGTGTGTTGGTTATTTGATGATGTGGAGGCAGTTAGGGGAGGGGAGGGGAGGGGGTGGGGGGGGGGCATGGTACATGGACCCACCCATGTACCTGAAGGGTACATGGTGGTCCAAGCCAAACACTAAACACTAATAGGCTACAGCTTATAGAATGACGCCACTGTCAGGAAACCATGGAGTGTGAGGCAGTGTGTGTGTGTGTACCTCTTTCTGGGGAAGCGAGCAGGCTTCCTTGCCCACCGTCTGTAGAGTCACGTGGAGCTGGCCTTCCAGGATGAGCTGTTTGTTGTCCTCCACTACGTACGCCTGCACATGTGCACACACACGTAAACACACTCAAACGTTGTTGAAACTAACAATAGTAATACGCTAAAACAACATCTAAACTAGCATGAGCAGTAATACAGTAACAACATCTGAACTAACATGAGTAGCAACTCACTAAAACATCTAAATTAACATGAGTAGTAACTCACTAAAACATCTAAACTAACATGAGTAGTAACACACTAAAACATCTAAACTAACATGAGTAGTAACACACTAAAACATCTAAACTAACATGAGTATTAACACACTAAAACATCTCAACTAACATGAGTTGTAACACACTAAAACATCTAAACTAACATGAGTATTAACATAGTAAAAAAACATCGAAATTAACATGAGTAGTAACTAGTAACACACTCAAACATCTAAACTAGCATGAGCAGTATCACACTAAAACAGCATATGTATTACTATTAACACAGTAATACATGTAAACCAGCATGTGTACTACTATTATCACAGTAAAACAACATCTAAACCAGCATGAGTAGGAACTAAGAGTGCTACACACAGTAACACACTAAAACATCAACACGGGTACCAGCGCGCTGCCACCAGCCTACCTTCCAGAGGACGATGACGTTCAGGTCCAACTCGTTGCACTTCCTGACCAGGCTGGCCACCTCGCTGGGCCCCCCACCCCAGCTCCAGTGTCCAGCAGGGGGTCTGCTGCTGGAATGGTGTGAGAGGGCCCCGCCCCGCCCCTCTCTGCTCACTGCTCCCGGGCAACAGCGGAAGAAGAAGTCTGCGCACGGCGTGGTGGAGCTGACGATCTGATGGAGGAGGAGGATTAGGGAGGAGAATCTAGTAGGACGTATGCTGTAGGTCATGTAGGTCATACTGTAGGTCATGTGTACTGTAGGTCATGTAGGTCATGAGTACTGTAGGTCATGTGTACTGTAGGTCATGTATACTAGTAGGTCATGTATACAGTAGGTCATGTATACTGTAGGTCATGTGTACTGTAGGTCATGTATACTGTAGGTCATGTATACTGTAGGTCATGTGTACTGTAGGTCATGTATACTGTAGGTCATGTATACTGTAGGTCATGTATACTGTAGGTCATGTGTACTGTAGGTCATGTATACTGTAGGTCACTGTACTGTAGGTCATGTATACTGTAGGTCATGTATACAGTAGGTAATGTGTACTGTAGTCATGTATACTGTAGGTCATGTATACTGTAGGTCATGTATAGCTGTAGGTCATGTGTACTGTAAGGTCATTGTATAAAGTAGGTCCCGTTGTACTGTAGGTCATGTATACTGTAGGTCATGTGTACTGTAGGTCATGTATACTGTAGGTCATGTGTACTGTAGGTCATGTGTACTGTAGGTCATGTATACTGTAGGTCATGTGTACTGTAGGTCATGTATACTGTAGGTCATGTGTACTGTAGGTCATGTATACAGTAGGTCATGTATACTGTGGGTCATGTGTACTGTAGGTCATGTATACTGTAGGTCATGTGTACTGCAGGTCATGTGTAGTCAAACACCCAGGAACGTTTTTTCACAGTGGCAATCGCATTTGCTCTTAATATTTTGTCCTCACACAAAATGTATTCAAAACATTTTGGACAGCCATGTCTCCCATATGAAATTCAAAAAAGAAGACTTGATGTACAAATTAGAAGAATGAACAAGCTGGTAGTCTGCTTTTCAGAGGGTCAATCGGCCGTCCTCCTCATCCTCCATTAAACTCACACGGTCGTTTCCCAGGTTCAGGTCAGCGAATGTGTATTTCTCTTCTATGGTCGAGGTAGCTGCGGGGGAGGTGAAGACAGAGCAGAGTGAGTTGACCGTTCCATATTTATAGCTTAAAGTCTCACACGCGTGCCATGCTTTGATCGTTACCTTTTAGAGGTTTACATCTGGAGGCCCGGAAACACAATTTCGCCCGTTCTCTGCTGGTGAGCTTACAGTCTGTAAAATATTCCAAAGGAAAGCACACGGGGCAATTAGCTGAGCTGATTCATGGGGGTGGGTCACAGCAAAACGATGACAACGATTAAAATGAAAATGAGCCATTGCTGTCAATCCTGTCTGGCGATTATAAGCAGAGGGAACAAGTGTCACCCAAGGTAATCACAGCCTGAGAGTGTACGCGTACCTTTATCCTTGGCAGGGTTGATACACTTGTGTAACCGCCACTGTCTACTGCAGCTGGACACCTGGATGATGTGGAACTCACGCACACCCGCTTCACTCTGACCAGGGGAGGGAGGGAGAGAGAGGGACATTCATTAATGGAAGTAACAAAAATATATGTGGATGGCGGGGACGCTCATTGTGAAGCCATATTTATGCTCGTCCCTGGCTGATCCCATTGCAATCCACTGGTGTTCGTGAAGATTATGAAATAACGGTAACCGCGAGGAGACCAAGTCAGCGTGCTTAATACCGCAGCCCCGCAGCCCTCAACACTATTTCTCCTCCTCCTGGTTCAATAGTGTTGTGTTCTGCCACCAAAAATAACTCAACTGGACATCAACCTAATCCGCAAGGCTATAACGTCGTCCTTGCCAGGATGCATGATGGGAAACGTGTTAGCTAGCTCGCGCCTTCTCAATTTCAACAACACTAAATGAAGAATTCATATTCAATAATCAGTATTCTTCATACTAATCTCCTTCACAGTCCCTTTAGATTTGGTCATATATTCATTCAACTTGACCAAGGAGTCCATGGAATAACTAATTTATAGCTCTACTGACATTAGCTATCACAATCGATGTGCACCAATCGTAGGTGTTTAAGGGTGGGTGGGGGTGGGTGCCACTCAAACAATTGTCGGGGGCTTCGACGCTCTCCGACTGAGCGCTCATGTCGCGGCGGCTGAGGCTCACCATGTTCACGTTCTCCACGTCCACAAAGACCAGCATGCCGTCATTGAGGTGGTCCCCATCCTCCTCCCCGGCGCGGTGGTCCGCCGGTGGGGGCACGCTGCTCTGGCAGGCCGTGGCGCACACGCTGAGGGAGCGGCTGGCACAGATGAAGACGTTGTGCCTCAGCACCCGGTGGCTGAGGGGGGAGGGTGACAGAGAGAGGGTTACATGACATCTACACACAGATGCCCCTTTTCCACGGTCACGGTACCGCGCGGTACGGCACGGTACGGCGCGGTATTTGCGTGTTTCCACTAGCACGTAGTACCTGATATCAGGTACTATTTGGTATCACATCTGCCCCTGGTTCCAAGCCAGCCGAAGCGGTACTATGACGTGACGTCAGCCGACTGCCTTCCACTGATTGGCCGACGAGTGTCGTCACTGGGAGCGTCATAAGCGCGCGACGACCGACCAGACATAAATAAACACGAGACTCGACCACACCACTTTTTAAAACCTAAATACACAAAGCAGCAAATACACAAACGCTTCGGTGTCCTCCATTGTTGTGTTGTTGTTGTTCTGGTCTTCCGGTTTTGTGCGTGGCTTGGCGCGGTGTAAATGACGTCACGGCAGTTCGCGCAGCCGTGTTATGACGACCCCGCCCACGTCGAGGAGGTACTATATGGTACTCAGTTGTAATGGAAACAGACCCGAAAAGTACCATGCCGTGCCGTAACGCGCCGTAAAGTGACCGTGGAAAAGGGGCAAGAGAGAGCGAGAGCGAGAGAGATCCAACCGTGACGGAGCCATGACAGAAACCAGAGTGGGGGATTCTACTTGAAAATGTGGCCAATTGTACACAAGGCTTTGGTTGAAGTGCCATTTTCTTCATAAAACCAAACGAGTTACATCCGAGGAAGAAATTCTGAATTTAAACAAAGCATTTTAGGCTTTATGTACGAAAAATACAACTTTTAAAAGTTTTATCCATCTGAATAAACTAAAATAATAACTGAACCTGTGTGTGAGGATGCTGCACCTTACCTTATAATATGCGGAGCACTTTGGTGATATGTTGTGTATAGGTCTGTGACCTTGTTGAGGTGTTCTGTTGTTTTTGTTGGTTGTTGTTGTTGTGTTGTAGTGGTTGTCGGTATTGTAATTGTCTGTTTGTGTGTCTGACGATTGCTGTATGGCATATGATGAATTTCCGAAAGGACGAATAAATATATCTATTTATCTATCTAAAGGGTAGTGCTTTTTTGAGTTTTTCTTTTATAAATCAAGCCTTGGCGCCCTACTGACCTGATCCTCCCTCCCTTCTCGGCGCTCTCGTAGTAGAACAGGAAGTTGATCTCGTGGACGCCCTCCCGGTCTGGCCCGCGCAGCCAGAGGGGCAGCTGGGCTGACTGGCCGGGCCGCAGCACGCCCCCCTCCACCGGGATCTCCATGGCGACACCCCGCCCCCGCACCGAGCCCTCCCCCGGGGATGCCAGTGCGTACGTGGGCGGCGGCGGGGGCGCGCCCGGGTGAAGGTGGTGGTGCGGGTCGCCGGGGGGCGTGGCCAGCGTCTGGTAGGCGGAGCAGACCTCCGCGCTGGCTGGACTGAGGGGCGTGGGCGGTGTGGCGGGGGACGAGGAGGAGGAGCTGATGCCGCTGCCGAAGGTGAAGAAGGGAGGGTGTGTGGAGGCGACCCGCAGGCCCCGCAGCGCCACCCCACTGACATTGCAGAACTCCACGTAGGCCTTGGTGATCTCACCGCACAGCAGTGCCGTGGGGAACTGCAGGAAGAACACCTGCAGACACACACACACACACACCAACTTCTTGATTCTATTCTATATGCCAACCTGGCAACCCCGCCACTTTGCTTTGTGTCATATATGACACATTTACAAACCTGAAACCCTGCTACTGAGCTTTGGGTCATATATGACACATTTGCCAACCTGGCAACCATGCCAGATTGCTTTGTGTCATGTATTCAGCTGTAGTGACACATACCATTCTAGCATGTGATTCCTCAGAGCACTTCTTGAGTTGTAATGATTATACCCTATAAGATGGACACAGACTTATTGCTGCACGTGTTGATGTGTTTCCTGTGCGTCAGGTACCTCCAGCAGGGGCATGGGTGGGGTTATTATGGGATGCAGGCGCTGGTCTTGGCCGTGGGAAACCGACGTCTTGTCCTCTTTGGTGTGGTTGAGGCGCGGGCCCCGGATCTCCAGGTCCTGCTGGCCCCTCACCACCAGGGGCTTGGTGCTCTGCTGCCCTGGAGGGGGAGGAGGGGGAGGGGGAGACCAGGGTGTTGAGAGACACAGTCACAGGCGCCCTGCAGGGGGAGCTGCTGAGCATCTCTGCTGGTTTTGCATGCATGTACTTGTTGTGCTTATCCGATGTGAGATACTGAGAGGGAAGGGATCAGGAGAGAGTGAGCAGAACATGAGGGGGAGAGTGTGTGTGTGTGTGTGTGTGTGTTGTGTGTGGTGTTGTGTGTGGTTGTGTGTGTGTTGGTGTGTTGGTGTGGTGTTGTGTGTGTGTAGTGTGGTGGTGTGTTGTGTCAGTTTTAATTCGTTTAATGAAAATGTTTTGAACGAAAAATATGCGTTAACGACCTTTTTCCCATGACTAAGACGTGACAAAAAAGGATCTTGAAAATAAAAACTGACTAAATCTATTTTTACTTTCGTTGACGAGACGAGACGAGACGAAAATGTTAGTGGTGGACTAACGGACATTCAAAAATTGGAATTAATTATTAAAGAGTTTGATTCCAAAACGCGATAAGCGCCATTTAAAAAAAAAAAAAACGTTTTCCCGCAAAACGCGACAAACCGGCTAGTTTCTCTGATTTATTATTAATTATTATATTATTATATTATTCACTTTCTTTACAAACTGTGGATAAACGCCACGGCAGATTTTCAGCAGACTCAGATATATCCGCTCGGCCAATCACAGCGCGCCATTCCCCGTGACTTAACTAGCCTAGTGACAGCTGTCAAAGTCCTGTCAGAGACAACACACACATATCGTAAGAGATTTTAAGCTAAATTATTCATTGAAATGAAATAATGAATAACTTTGATGGAACAGAGGAGCCGGTGGTTGTTTCTACAGTGGGGAAAAAACAAACCATCAAAAGATCATCATAGACGGGAGAACGTGAAGAAAATGCGACATTCTGGCGGTGGTCGCTAGACCTTAATTAAGACGCAGAAGCGCCTGGTCCTGTTCACTTTAGTTGAATGAGCGTAGAAAGACTGGACGTTTTGATCAAAGATCACCAGCAATGAGTTGATCACCCGTGACTATAGTCCGTCTTCTTGGTGTGGTGTGTTGCCCGGCGATTTCTTGCACACACACACACACACACACACACAGCACACACACACACACACACACACACACACACACACACACACACACACACACACACACACACACAACACACACACACACACACACACACACACACACACACATCACCAATAAGACGGACTGTAGTCACACTTATCAGCTCATTGCTGGTGATCTTGATCAAAACATCCAGTCCTTTCTACGGCTCATTCAAGTAAAGTTGAACAGGACCAAGGCGCTTCTGCGTCTTATAACAGTTTAATAAGGTCCAGCGAGGAGGAGGGGGGGGGGGGGCAGGCGCGCATTGTCGGGTTTTTATCAATCAGATGAATGCATCAAATCGTCCGCGCAGTAATGTCGATCTATGCAATACATCATTAGAAGGATACCCGGTCTGTTGTTTCACAGCAGTTCCGGTCATCTTATTTTTTTAAAATGTTGACTAAAACTAGACTAAAATTTGTGGAGTTTTCGTCGACGAAAACTAGACTAAAACTAAGAAGGATAAAAATGACTAAATGTGACTAAAACTAATATGCATTTTCGTCTAAAGACTAAGACTAAATCTAAAATAGCTGCCAAAATTAACACTGGTGTGTGTGTGTGTGTGTGTGTGTGTGTGTGTGTGTTGTATGTATGTGTGTGTTGTATGTATGTATGTATGTATGTATGTATGTATGTATGTATGTATACATACATGTATGTATGTATGCATGTATGCATGTATGTATGTATGTATGTATGTGCGCATTACCTTCTGCACAGTGAGCCACTTCTTCAGAAGGAAGGGCAGCGAGGTTGTAGGCCACACCCAGGATGTTAAGCTGACCAATCATGTGAGGCAGCAGCTTCAGACGGGCCTATGGCAGAGGTTTGTTTTGCTTTGTCATGATATTCTCATCTCTCATTATCACAATGCATTACCATTTTGCTTATGTACAATACAATTATTATAAAAACTGATCATGTCAATACTGCCCACTCCTAGTGACTTGTACAAATAGCCATAAGGAATCAAACGTGACAGAAAAAGCAATAATCCCGAATAAAAGTAGCTCACCACTTTGGTCTCCTTTGGGCCAAAGTTGAACACTGGAATGATTTCAGTGGTGATCACATCGTCTTTATTGTCAGCCTGTAGGGGGCAGCAGAGAACAGAGATGGAGGGACAGTGAAGACAGTGAATTCTGTGTTGTGTCTTAACCCGGGGAGGAAGGGGAAGCCAACCTTGAGCAACGCATCGCCCTTCTCTACAGAGGGTTCGCATCAAGCGATCGCTGATCGGTCGAGCAGGAAATGGGAGTAGCATTTAGTTTTGGAAATAAAATGAATGCACCCGGCAGAATCAAAACACTGTTTTTTCACTTGGTTGCGATACACCAAAACAATTTTCAGCAGTGCAATTGGATGCCCTTTCCCACATGGCTATCTTGCTTTTTCAACACAGTAGACCTTTTTTTAAGGCCTACTCTGCTGTAAATAAGCATCAAATATAGGATATTTGTAAGTTCTTTCACAATGGGGAGTGTGGCGGTTTAAATTCAGACCCTGCAGACAGATTACATTATTAAAGAATCAATTACTAATGGTACAATACATATACTTTACATAGGCAAAAAAAAAAAAAGGTTAGTGTGTTTTAAGATTCCTTAAAAAGTGTGGAGCGGGTGTGTTATTGTAATGTAAAGCGTCACCAGCAGCTCCCACCTTGTGGTTGGTGACGGGCTCCCCCGTGGCCGCGGCCGCCGACAGGTCCCCATTCTGAGGGGCCGACAGCAGGTCCTTGGGGGTGAAGCTCCACAGCAGGGAGAGCTCGGACAGGAGGAGAGACACTTTGAGTGGGTTCTGGAAGGTCACCTCCACGATGATGGGCTCTGCGTGGGGGGGTGAGGGAAAAAAAAGAAAGAAAGAAAGAGAGAGAGAGAGAGAGAGAGAGAGAGAGGACACCACACAGTTTTCATTTTCAATTAAAATGTTCTGTTACTGCTATGATAAAAAAAAGTATTTTGATCATTATTAGTCTAGGTTTGTTTCATTTAGCATATGAATGAAAATGTAAAAGCAGTGTAAACTTTGTACTTCTATAAAATATTTTTCATCATATTTTAACCATTTTAATAATAATGTATGCATTACACATACATTACACACATATTTAAAATCTGTGTAATGCAATTCTTCCGATCTATATTATAAAGTACTCTGTACAATACAAGTTACAATACTTTCAATAGAAGCACAATGAAAGGGTTTACATACCTTCCACCACAGCCAGCGGGGGTCTCAGGTTGTCCGTCTGGCTGTTGAGGCAGCACTGGGTGGGCTGGAAGGCTGCGGGCACCACGCCCCGGTTAGCAGAAGCCACCGCCTGCTCCTCCAGCTGGCACCACATGACCGCCTGCTCATGGTCGTACTCCTGGTCTAGAGACACGTGAGTGGCCGCCTGCTTCTCACCTGGCGCCCACGCACACGTCAAAAAACCAGGACACAGCGCCATCAGGACCGCAGAAATACCATCCACAGTCGACAGCGACAACTGCTACGACAGTTCCTCTGATACTACTTTTATGCCATTGTTGTTATGTTATGATGCATTGTCTTTTTCTTCACACTTCAGCCATGAGCTGAGCCAGCTATTTGCAATTTGCACCCTCTATGTACGTGAGGACGTACAAACATACCGGCACTTACTTGTATGTTCATACGTACGCCGTGGCTCTTAAAATAGTACTTAGCATTGTGTAGCACCTTGTATGTTCATATTCAACACATACACACACACTCAGAAACATCCATTGCTTCAAAATCCAATATAATTTATTTGAAACTTTGCGTTTAATTAATACACACCTGCAACTTCAGCGTGTGTGCGTGCGTGCATGCGTGCGTGTGTCTTACCCTCTGCCGGACGCCGCTCGTGGCCGAAGTAGAGGCGTGTGGCGGAGCTGTGTATGCAGGGCAGGGGTAGCTGGGGTAAGCCCACCTCGCTCTCCGCACTCACACTCTGAAACACACACACACACACACACACACAGGGAGTCACATCCAACTGTATGGCTGCTCTACACAACGGTCCCACCCCCCCCCCTCCCATAACGATTTCCACCAATAACAAGAGACATTGTATCGCGAGATAAAGAGAAGAGAGAAGCTGGTAGGATTGTGTCCTTGTCCTTTTACATGACAGAGTGAAAAAATCTACCTACAGCAAATGGATTGCATTTATATTGTGTTTTCATCCAAATTGCTTTACAATATAACCTCACAATTGCCCACTCACTCGTACACCCACACAAATACGGACGGCGGTATCACGGTATCAACCATGCAGCAGGCTAGTTGGGAGCGGTTAGGGTGAGTCGTCCAGTTCCTAGACAACCGCTCGACCTCCTGAGCTCCTGCCGCCCTTTATTTTTTGTTGCTTTGGCCTACTAGTGGCAAATCATACATATAAATAAATAAATAATAAATAAACAAAAGATATGAAGTATATGTGGCTTGTGTGTGTGTTTGGTGGCTGGTTTAAGCAGCCCCCCCCCCCCCCCCGCCCCCCCCACCGGGCCCTGGCAGATTAGTCCTGCAGCTGGGTGGGTGGGGCTGCAAACCTTCAGCGCATTGTCTCACCAAGCGTACAGGTTAAACCAGCCATCAACACACACACTCAGGGAAAGTGCTAGCATGCTAGATTTATACCACCTGCTCTGTCATTGCATTTGACAAACTTTACAACAAGGAGCCCCTCAAAAGCCACATTGAGTGTGGCGTGGAGCAGGAGCAATTGCTGCAGTATATTTATAGTAAGCGACAGACAGAATGGACGGACACCTTGTAGACGTAGAGGTACTCGCGCAGGATGGAGCCCTGCTGCACGGCCGTCTGCTGGCTGTCGTTGGTCAGGATGTGTCGGAAGGCCTCCGCGGCGTGGTCGGGCTGCCGCAGCGTGAAGGACTGCCGGCCGATGGTGAAGTTGATGTGGTCCTCGGCCAGCGACCAGCCGCGTGCCTGGTACACCTGCATGGCCTGGCAGTAGCAGCGCAGCGCGTGCCTCTTCTGGGGGACCGAGACACACAGAGAGAGAGAGGGATGGAGGGTGAGTGAGTGAGTGAGAGAGATGGAGAGAGACACATACAGAGAGAAAGAGAGAGAGAGGGTGAGTGAGCGACAGAGAGATAGAGAGAGACAGAAAGAGAGAGAGAGAGATAGAGCGAAAGAGAGAAAGAAAGACAGAGACAGAGAGATGCAGAGACAGAGAGAGAGACAGAGAGAGACAGAGTCAGAGAGAGAGACAGAGAGAGAAATGGAGAGACAGACAGAGAGAGACAAAAAAACACAGAAACAGAGATAGGGAGAGAGACAGATACAGGGGCAGAGAGACACAGAGAGAGAGAGACAGACAGACAGACAGACAGACAGACAAAGACAGAGAGAGACACACAGAGAGACAGAGACCTATTCTATATCCCCATTTCATTTTGTGGTATATTTTATGTTTCCCTTGCCTTGTGTTATATTGTATGTGTTAGGACTTTTGAAAAGTACAACACAAATATTTGCATATACAAATACTGCTATAAAAATATTGGTATAGGAAATAATATATGCTATACAAATATGATTATTATTATTGTCGTCATCTTGCATGTACATGCGCACACCACACACACAACAGACCATGCACACCCAAAAAGTGACGACTTGACTCAATCAATTGCCGGGCAATTGCCTGGCGGTCTGGATGGGAGAGAGAGGAACCGAGGAAAGAATGTTGACATGCAACACACATACATAGGAGTGCATGGAGGGGAGGGCATCACCTGTCCAGCCTTGCTGAAGCGGTGGCCCGCCAGGATCATGTGGAAGGCGAACTTGCGGACCATGGGGTTGCGCATGTTGATGAAGCAGTGGGCGGCCTGCTCCAGCAGCAAGGCGCTGCGCAGGTCTGAGTCCTGCGGGACAGAACCGGGGAGAGGGCGGAGGTTAGCTAACCTGAGAAAGGGTCAGGGGTCACCCCATGATGCGTTTATTTGTACAGGGGACAAGTAAACACAATGCGAAAATGGGTTTTCTAATATAAATTTACAACACACACACATTGTACTTTACTAAAATAAAATGTGTATATTTTTTATTATATTTTTAGACACACACACACACGCACACACTGCACTGGCGGTGTGTGCCCCACCTCGCTGGTCATCTTGATGAGGAGTGCGGCGGCGTCAGAGTACTTCCCCTGGCTCTTCAGCACCTCGGTGCTGAGCAGCGCACAGCGCTCCGCTAGCACCATGTTCCTAGTGGTCCCAAGAGAAATAGAAATATATATACAGTGTATGCATTAAAACCTTTTATTTATCCACGGTTAAAAACAGTGAGACAGCAAAGTCACGACTTGTGTTCAGAGAACTAAAACGATCTGTCAATTGAAAAGGGAACGTACACAAGTCCATCCGTAGTATTATATTTTTTAGGTATTGATTGCTCTCGGTACTGTAATGATGTAAGCAAAAAGTTTAAAGTGATGGACAACAGGATCTAAAAACGTAAAATAACCACAACATATAACAGAGGGATATCTTGAATATCTTGTCAGGAAAATGTTCAAAAGCATATCAATGTACATATCAAAGTCAGCTAATAAAGACTTGTGGGGTGTCAGAGGTCTGAATGTCTGAGTCTATAGTATTTAATCACCCATTTGGCTATGTAGCCGGGAGGGAAACTAGAGTCACCCATTAAACCGGCTTAAAGGTGGAGAAATAAACAAATTACATAATTAGGAGTCAATACAAAAAAAATCAGTTTCTCTAAATGACCTATAATTCAGTCAAGCATTTCAACCTTTATTGTACACTTCTTCAAAACAACCTCTAGAGGGCACCAAACTAGTGGATGTGGTTTAGCACGCGGCTGGCTCTTTAAATTGATGCAAACAGCAGCTCGTACTTGCAGCTGTCCCGGTACGTCTGTATGGCTGTGTCCATGTAGTGCGCCGGGTACGGCCTCGTAGCGCCCGCCTGCAGGAACGCTGACACGGCGGCCATCTCCTAAAAGCATAAGAAGGGAAGACTTTTAGGAAGTTTCCACTGAGGTGCATTCAGCCTTTAGAAGGGTATCCATCTACTGATAGGATGGCAGTGGAGAGGAGGCATCTGTCATGCGAGAGCAACACAATACGGCCTATCTCATTTCTTTTCCCTCCTGTATTGATGGCCAGGAAAACGACAATGCATAGCTTGCAGAAAAACAAATAACAGAGGTCCAACTGTGTGTGTGTGTGTGTTCTGGTTGATTGAGCATGTGTAAGCTATGAACCCAGCCAGCAGTAGTATAACTGTAGAAAAAAGTGTCTGGAAAGGGTTTTAAATTAACACTATGGAGACTGGCTAGAAATAAACCTATTGCAATCCCCTTCTGAAAGCTTAATCTAGCCTACTTGCTTAAATGACTTTGTCTTTGGTACAAATATCTGAAGCTGAAACTCAGCCCTTTTCAGTTTCTGGTTTCCAGCCAGGCTAGGCTCTGAACTGTATCCCTCCCCCCCCCCCCCCGACCCCCCAGAAGTTCTACTATAATATAATAGGACTGCTGGATCCCAGATTAGATTCTGACCAATGAGAGCATCTCTTCCATGACTGGTCCAGGGAATCCATCTTGCATGTCAATCACAAGTGCATGAATGCAACACTCGCATTTGCATCTCTCAAGGCTTACCTAAAGCCCTGTTAATATTTACAAAACACTCTACCAACTTGGATTACGGTTTACAAGATGGTCTCGTCTGGTGTGTATTTAGTCTTGTGATTTGTGCATGTGTCCTTACCAGTGCCCCCGCAGCATAGAGCATGGCTTGGTCTGATAGGAAGTCTTTCTTGGCGGTGTGGTAGCAGCTGTAGGCCAGCTCATAGTGCTGGACGAGGAAGCACAGGTCGGCCATCTTCCTGATCTGCAGCTCCGGGGCCTCCGGTGGGTAGCTTCATGGACCAAAGGTCAAAAGGTCCATTAAAATGACAGTTCACAATTGTGATCAATCCTAACCTCGGTCTAAATGACTGGATGAGTCTGTAATATAGCCATTTAGATGGCTCACATCCATCTATGTTGGTCGGAATCACAGTGACGCATTGTGTTAATTGATTATTAATTTAAATCTGACACATTTGACGTAAATTAGTACAGTTTTATTGAGGTGTGGGCTCTTACGAGTTTACTAAATTCATTCATCCATCCAAACAACCAACAAACAAAATTATGACAGTCACACACACACACATGCACACATGGCAATAATGTGAGGGAAACTTACAGCAGACCGGAAGTGCTCTTCAGTTCACTGATGCTCTTCTCTGGAGCTTTTCCTCCACCGAACCACTTCTTGGTGGCCGAGAACAGAGAGCGGCTGAGACCCTTCCGAGATACCAACTGCACCGAGGGTTTAGTCAAGACAGGAAGAGAGTTGGGGAACAAAATTAAGAACCCAGAGGGAACAACATTATGCTCATTGAAATAATAATTTTCAAAAGGTCCATATGTCAACTAACCTATGTGCACGTGACTGTGTGTGTGTTCTTTTGTGTGTGCGCGCAAGCATATTCACAATGCAGGGATTCACGATGTTCTTGAATTAATTAATATAATTAATCAATAAAATAAGACCGTTTGTGTGTCTGAGTGTGTCTGAGTGAGTGAGTGTGTCTGAGTGAGTGAGTACCTGGTCATTTAGCTGCCGGATATTCTTCTCTATGTGGGGCAGGAGGCCCCTGAAGGTGAACTCTTGGAGGAACTGCCGGATGTGGTCGTGGTCGTTCAGCGTCAGACAGTCCCCGTGCGTCCCCGCGGCTGTCGCTGCCACCGCCGCTCGCACTGCCGGCGGGGCCCCAGAGGTCGTGACCCCAAGGGTGTCCAGACGCCCGGCCTCACTGGGCGGGCACTCCAGCTGGAGTGGGTGGCCCTGCATGTCGTCGGGCGTGTCATCTGGCGGGAGTACACAGGTTTTGTCTTAATATATTTAATAGATCAATAACAACATGTAACTTAATAACGTAACTTAAACATAATAAATGATTAATCCACACCAGAGAGCAGGAGCCACAAAGCATTTTGGCACAGAAATTGACCACACGGGTGATTATCGTTGAAATGGTGGTGGAGACCCAATGGCAGCACTAACCTTTCTCTGAGGAGTCCTGCGAATTCAAGTCGTTGCTATGAACGTTGTTCTCAGCCACAACGCTGTTTGCTTCTGCATGAGGGGGCTCCTCGTACGACTCCTGAGGAACGAGAGGGCATAAAACATTCACATAAAAAAAAAAAGTGTTAATGTGGCACAATAAGTCATGTGTATGTTATTACACAGAATAATTCATTGAATGTAATTGCACGTTAAGAGAGTTTTACACATTTCCTATGTGTTTAAATTGGTTTATGGGAAGAACATGTTCATTTTAGTTAGAATTTAGGATATAGTTATTCAGTGCCAGTGTGCCATTGTTAGGCAGTAGCACCAGGGAATCCAGTAGGTGGCAGTGTCGCTACAGGGGCAGTGTATGCGCAGAGAGAGACAGGGAAGTCACTACATTAACATGACGAAGTGAGCATAACATCAGAGTAGGTCCAATCAAAAGGACCCAAGGTCAACTAACATGCAAAGCCCAATAATGTTCACATGCATTTATACAGTCTCTTCACTTTTATACATTCACGTATTCACACACTTGAACAATGTTTCTACATACACTTCAGGGGTAGTTTATTGCTAATATGGTCAAGAGTAACCAAACACTAAAATCAAACGGCAAAGAGAGAAACAAAGATTATTCCAATTGTTGTGATTGACAGCAGCAATGCTAAACACTTGCCAAAAACAACATGTTGTATTCAATTCTGTTGTTATTGTGAACTAAATCAGCTGCTTACCTGGTTCAGCATGGTGTTCTTGTGCAGGTACTGACTCCAGGGGTCAGGGATCTGTTCATTGGCACCTGTGGGAGCCGTTCGAGAGTTGATTTTGAGAAGATAGCAACCTTGGGAGCCGTAGCGCTGTTTCATATCCTCATACACTGTATCCGCCCTGGGAGGACAACAGAGACAGAGAAACAAAAAAAATATATACTAAAATCCACACTCAAATGACTCATGAATGATATACAGAATGCAGTGAGTGCACTCGAAGCAAGGGACACGAAGAGATGCTACATTCTGGTTGTTGTGCTGCAACTGGTTGGTTCCAGTCAGAGTTAGTGCCTACAACTACATTCACAGTAACACACAGGAAAACCCAAAACCTTTAGCACCAAGAAGGAATGTTAGTGAAAGCGCTGTTAGGATGTAAATTCTCCCCAAGATATATATGCAATTTCAACTTATGTACTGTAAATCGTCATGTAAAAAAAGCAAGAACGTAAACACGTAATGTTGTATCACAAGAATCACAATACGCCATGTCGAGGTCCCCTGCTGATTGTGCCCCGCTGCCCAGCAGGCGTACCTCTGCTCGTCGCCCTGGCTGGTGTCGTGCAGCAGGACGTAGTACTTGAGCGTGTTGGGGATGAACCACCTGGGGTGGGTGTAGTCACCGCTGTGCTGGATGCGGTGCTGCTCCTGGGACAGCTTGAGGAACTGCTCCACTGGGACGGCTTCACTGGAAGATACCACCAGCAGGCCTGAGAGGGGGGTTTATCAATCAAGGACAAACACAGCCGATCCCTGTGTGTGTGTGTGTGTGTTTGTGTGCGCGTTCGTTGATATAGATGTAGATGACATAAGATATAGTCGTCACTTTTACATAAGGTCTAAGATGTTAAAAGGCCCCATTTTTACCACCAGGCGTGTCACGTGACTAAAATTGTCATTGTGACACAATGACAATCACAAGTGGGGAGTGTCCACCCAGATGTATGATGGATAGATAAGGCAACTGCAGTTTGTTCAGTTTACTGGGTAGGTTGGTAGACTGATCTAATTGTCACACATCTAGACTCACGTCTGGTGGTAAAACCGTTTTTATATGATTTTGATATGGAACGGGTTGTCATGGAAGGATACAGGCGAGGTAGTGGTTGAGAAACTCGTGGTCGGAGGCCGGCATGGACTGCAGGAAGCTCTCCCTGTAGGCTTCAAACCAGGGTGTGGTGGCTGCAGACACACACACAGACACACACACACACACACACACACACACACACACACACACACACACACACACACACACACACACACACACACACACACACACACACACACACACACACAAACACACAAACACACACACAGCAGAACAAGCCACGTGAAAAAGATAAGCGATACACTACAATGTGCCAATCAAGCCCCTCATCGCCCTCGATGAAGAGGAGTGAGGAGCCTCCATCTTGGAAATGAGCTGAAAAGGTTAGCTAGGTTGAAACTGCAGTTGAGGACTAGTTGCAGTTAGTCCTCAACTGCAGACTAACCCTTACAGGGTGGAAAATGAACATTATCATGCACTCAATATATCTTTATATATATAATGAGTGCATGTGGGCGGAAGAAAACCTGTGTTTTGTATTCGTCTGTGATTTAAACCACAGTATATAAATACATTTAAAACTCCCTATCATCCCCCCTAAAACAATTGAATGCACAAAGACACACACACATACAAACCTGTGTCATCAGAGTGTCAGAGCATCCCCCACATAGATTCCTGAAAAAGGGGCGACTGCCCACTACTTTGCATTTAGCAGGTTGTGACATGGATCCGCTAAAGTGTAAACCCTTTCCCACCTTTTGGGTCACAGCATGTAATCAAGAGGAACACCCTAATTCGGCTCAGTGTAAGAGAGTCACAGCATGGGCCACAGCGCACACACACACACTAAAACAGTCGGTGGAGGAGCAGAGCTGACGTAGCTGACAAGAACAATGATATCAGATATGGTTCACATCGTAATTCCCACAAGTGTCTCTCCATCAACCACTTATGGCGTGGTACACTTGAGAGGTTTGGCCTACATGATGCAACGTAGTACATTAGTTATTTTACTCTTTAGAGTTGGCTCAACAGATTCCGGTAAGCCTACTACAGCCTTTTCTTTTTTTATGACTTTACAATGTATTTAATAATAACAGCATTTATAAAGTTTTATGAAGCACAGAAAAACTTAAACTTGAACAACACATTGGGCCAAAACACATGTTTGGATCAGGCTCCATACTTAATAAGCATATTATGCAGCAATTAAGAAACTCCATTTAAGAACGGCATTAACACTAAGCATTATCGCATTACAAAAAAGCTGCAATGCAATGGAACTCTAGTCCTTAATCCTCATTAACATAGACCAGTTCCAACCAAGGCAAAATATACCCCCTGGCGACAAACAGTGAGAATTAGGCTTAGTCTGTGTCAGGTACTGTCATGTCTAGTGCAAGTATTAAAACGTGCCGGAATATATAGCCTGGGCACATTTTCATTAGATTCTCAAAATGTACTTTGAAGACGGCACAAAATGCAATTAAAAAAACAATTAAATGTTGGGACATCAAAAAAGCAACACAGCACAGCACACGTCAAAAGTCTAAGCCTGGAAAGAAGGAGGCCTTCAACACATGAGGCAAAGCCTGTAGAGAGACATAGCTAGACATAGGAGGAATGGAATACATTCCACTGGGAATGGAATACATACTATATACTAGGAGAACGTGATAGAAAATGATGGAAAATCAGGTGATTGGAGAAGTAAAAACACACTTCACTGCCATAGATTCAGGGTGCAGGATTTACAGTCCAGTTCATCAAGCCCATCCACTACTTGGACTACATGACAGCATAGATTTAGTGATTTGGAAAACAATGATTATGAAATATTCATATTACTTCAGTGCCCTGTAATGGTATCAGACCAATATCCGATAGCAGTATGTGTGGCGGCACACTGCTACAGATCCAGGGTTGTGAAGTGCAAAGCAGTGTATCTGGTTAGCGGTTGAGGTTGCTAGTTCGTGAGGTTGCTAACCCTACACCCATGTACAGAGGGAGGAATTAAGAGTACTAAAGAAGGGAAGAGAGTAACTATACAGTGGCCACATTTTCTGCATTTGCTGCCATCTAGTGTTTTGAACGCATCATCAAATGGTACACATATCTAATCCTGTGTATAGTTACTCATAAAGGAAGGATCTAAGCTAGAAGAGTCAAATGAAGGAAGAATTGCACACTATTGTGAAGATCAGGGAGAATTGAGGGTCACTACCACCACCCACCACCACCACCACCACCATCCGGGGCCGTGCTGAGCGGCAGCAGGCACAAGACAAGGGTACCTGTGTAGTGCTTGGAGCTGGAGAGTTCGGAGAGTGTCTGTCTCCAGGCACTGTACCATGGGGCGCTCGCTTTAAGAGAGCGATCTGATAGGTGGAAGAGCGCAGAGGGAGAGAGGAAGAGAGAGAGTGAGTGAGAGAGAGAGAGAGAGACAGAGGGACGGAGAGAGAGTGAGTGAGAGAGAGAGAGTGCCACAGGGCCTGTTAGCATTAGCGACAGTCCTATTCCTGTCAGTTAATAACAACATAATATTTAGTGAGTAGAAACAAATAAGCATTGTCCATGAGAGAGGCGTTATAAGGTGGGTTCCAGGAGGGAGGTCAATTCTGGGAGGAGAAGGAGGAGATGTCAAGGGCCTACGTTGGACTGCACACACCGTAGGGAACATGCTAGTGCTATGCTTAGCAATACAGGACCCAGTGCATCTAATTTCATTTCTACCCATAGACTTTTACAGATTTGTACAGCTGTAACACATACACACACACTTGCACAAAATTGACATTTTTCATTTTATTTTAATTATTTTTAAACAAGGCAGTGTGTATACACCCTTAGCCCTCGATGCTAATAAAATTATGATATTTCAGCACAACCCCACGCATAACCATTGCTGCTAGTCTCTAATGCAGCCATCAAGTTGTAAAAAGGCTTGAACCTACACTTCATTAAAATACTCAAGACCAATAGCGTGTTAAGGGAAAAGATTGTTTTGTTTTGGGTTTTTTTAACCTTTTAGTCATACAAATAATCAACCATCTACATAACTTTTCAGTGCATATGTTTTTATTTATCATTATAAAACCAAACAAAACAATGTCAGAAAAAGACAAAATACATTGAGCTAAAAGTTAACTTTTGCATTGGCTGTAAAGTAACAGGTTGAGGTCACGAAGATGACTCGGAAGATCTCAGTGATCAATCAACTTTCCATCAGAACTCTTGCAAAACCCCAAATTAGCCCACACTTCAGATTTTGTCCTCTTAGATGGATGGAAAATACCTGGATCTCTGTCACCGGTTTCTGCCATTTTGTCTGATAATGACATTGTAAACAAACCCATGTTGCATGCAGCACCTGCTCACCTGCGTCTGGGAGACTGTCGCTTACTTTGGTTGATGCTGGGCAGTATTTACGTCAGTTTTAGCGTGGTAATCAACCACGGTTAACCGTCAGGTTAGACCGTGACAGTTTTTATGATAATTAAAATTTGACACGGTTCTACTAATCGTCTGGAATTTTACCCGTTTATCATGAAAAGCCGACACACCACAATACACGTCATCAACAAATGACACAAAAACACTGTGTCAAAAGCAAATCAGCTATTTATCACCTGGTAGTGCAATTAGTATTTTTTTTTCTCTTCAGATCTACACTGATCTCATACATGGCCTCTCTGGAATATAATTTACGGAAATCCCCTCGTGGTGACGGAGAACTTTAATCCCCGCACTTGGTAATAACAAAATACAAATACAGGCTTTTAACACTCCTACTGCAGGATAAGGGCTTCCAACTGTGTTCAGTGTGTGTGGGACATGGCTCTTACCCAAGGAGGATCGGGACATGCACATTAACAAGGAACAAGAGGGGGAAAGAGAGCCATCAGTATATGATGAAGCAACGTTTTGTGCGCTGCTGGAGGAACCCGTGGTCGGCTGGTGATTCTGTACATGCTGAAACACTATCTATAGAAACCAGCTCGGAGTTGGGTCAGTAACCCAGCCTGGTGGCAAAGTCACTTAAGTCATTTAAAAAAAGAATGAAAAGGAAAGAAACACTTAAGTGTCTATTCTGGGGGTTAAAGATGCCTTCAAAAAATCTTTGGTTTAAGGATGCTTTTCGTCAAAATATTTCAACAAAAGGATTTCATTGTGAATGTATAATAAATGCATTTTATCTGTTTGTATAGGAGCTCCATTCTCCATTCTAAATGACACATTTTTGGAATCAATGTGTTGGTTTTAGCAGATGGTATATTAGGAGCAGTTTTATAAATATGTGCGTTCTCTTTCTTGATTAGATAAAAGACGGTCGAGTTGAACGTTTCTCTGCTCAAAAGCAGTATACAAGATATCCCCTCCCTATCCCCAACTTTCTGTTTATTTGTTGAATAAACAGCATGTTGTTGAACACCTCATACAACTAGTGATTTGTTGAGACCACGTTTTGAACTATGCTTGCAAAAAGGCACACTATTTATTCACCACCGTTCTCCCCCCTTTTACTCACCATGAAAGCTGAGGTCATAGTCTCCTGCTGTGATGATGTTTGCAGCACCCCCTTCTGGTGGCTGGCAGGATGAAACCACTTCGCTAAGAAGCCGGCGCTGGGCAGGACTTAGGGAACCTGTGGCTGGAGTAGGGCGTGTGCACACGTTGTTGACGCTGATGCGCAAGTTCTTCACCGGCTGCATCTGATTATTGGGGTCACGTATGTGGCCTGTGGGGGGGAACAAGGTGTATTTTAACAATTACGCTACAACACCAAAATAAGTAATTAGTACAAAATGGCTTGAAGAAAGGGCAACAAATGATTGACTGTTATTTTAAAGGAGCATTGTTCTGTGGAATCACTACCAATATGTGGAGAACCATAAGAAAATGAAAACGCAGTTTTGTTAAAGGTGCAATCAATAATTTATTAATTAAAAAATGTGAGACGAATAATAATGTACAGCTTTTGGAAGGATGCAGATTAAAAGAAACCAAAAAAATATGATTGTGAATTAGGCTAATCATTCTGAAAATGTTTAGGCGTCCAAAATGAATATTTTGTTCATGTTTGACGGAAGCGCCCGGCTTCACTCCGGTACCAATCCCAAGTGCTCAGTGACCAAGTAACCTAAATCTATAGCTAATGTATAGCTACATGGTGTAAGATGAATTAATTACTCTATCATGAAAGATCCATTACTTGACATGACTGAGTCTGTCTGAGTCTTTCTCCACTTGACCAAGAAATATGCAGGTTATACAACGAACAGGCAACCACTGGAATGGAATGGAGGGGGGAGGGGGAGTGCGACATCTAGTGGCTGAATGTTTTCAATGTTGTAATGTTGTCAATTGTACCGTTAACTCAGAGTGGTGTGACTTGGGTGTAATGTGCTGCATTGTCTGAGCACGGGTTCCAGCATGGGTGGACAGTGGAAAAGCACCATAAGCAAGGACCTGCGTTGTTCATAAAACTTGCCAGGTTTTCCTCGGGCCGGTATAAGAATTAGACACCGATTTAGTTTATGTGTATCAAAATATGTAAAATAATTCATTTGTGTTGCTCTTCAAATGTATGATTCATACAAAAAAATGGCAAAGTATCAAGAAGAGCGCTTCAATAAATGATTACAACACAATTATTATGTAGCAATAAATAATACCAGTAGAAAAGATCATACTCTGGAATCTATGGAATTCATTTGTTTACTTTATGTTGCCATTCTTTATCCAAATTAGTGGTCTGTGGTGACTGAAGTTTATTTTAATTCAGGTTCGGTTAAGTTTCTAATAGCCATTCAAATATTCCTTCCCATGTAGAAACCTGTTGGTTTGCATGTACTGTAGTTTGAGAATTGGGCGGAACACGTATGTTTGCAAGCCATCTTATCCAGAGATGACAGAGAAACAGCTATTGTCTCAGATCAGGTGGACACACTTGTTACTATCTCGGACAGCCAAGAATGACAAATGTTCCCTTATATGCAAAACGTTTGTAGTTGCATGTGATGCATGTGATGCATGAAGATGCATAACAGATACACATTTTGAGTCACAACAAGGGCACAACCATACTCATGTTGTTTTATGAGACCCCAGAAGCAACACATCTCAGCTATAGTGACATGCATACCGTACCTAATGACACTATGACATCATCCCCATGTTTCTCACCATTGTGAAGAAGTGGTAGACCAGAGTACTACACTGTGCTGTCCATTTGAATACAAAATTAGGGAACAAGATGTGTTCCCCAAGATGTTCCTGTCTACAGTGAAGTGTAGTGAGCTGAGACAATTTCTGGCAAATCCCACACACACACACACACACACACACACACACACACACACACCAAGCACGATCAGAGCAGATAATCATTGACAACACCTCCAGCACACTAAATAAGCTTAACTAGCTAGGGATAGGGATAGTCTCTGTCCCAGATCCTCTGTGTGGAAGCACTTTGGGGCCTGACAGATCTGCCCCACTAGCAGTGTGGTTAGCCATCCACCCCTTTAGCAGGGGTGTTAGCGGAGAGGAGCTGGCTAATGTCTCCGAGAAGAGGAGACGGCTCCTCGGGTGTCCACAGTCTCGTCTCGCATGACACTTTGACAGGCACACGGGTTCAAGAATGGCCCCGGTGGATCCTAGCCCTAGCCCTGGTTCAGCCTCGCCTGTGGCTGACAGCAGTGGCTTACTAGCCTACTAGCATGTTGGTTGCGAGCTAACCTGAGTGTTGAGGAACTAGCTAGCCCAGGGTTAGCCGCCAGCGCAAACCCGGCGGAATAACAGGATTAATTCGGGTGCCGGGGGGTGTGACACCTCCTCGAAGAGCTCACTCACCCTCGGATGTGAGTCTGCAGAAGGGCCTCAGTAGCTCTGCGAAATTCAGGTTGTTTCTGCGAGTCACTTTCTCCGCATCTTCGCTGCATAAGACGGCCACCATCGGGACGAACGAGTCCTGGATGAACTCCTGCACGGACTGAACACACTGGGCCATGGCGCCGAGCGGCCTCGCGACAAGCTCAACGAGATATATATATATATATATATGTATTTATGTGGATATATTTAATCCCGTAACGTGGGTTGAGTAGTGGCGATCTGTCCACTTGTGAGTTGAAAACAACTCCCCTTCTGTCAGTAGACAGCAGCCATGTTGGATCCTCCCGGAGCCGCTGGTCCGTCCCGCTTCCTGAGTGCAACCCCGAGGAAGTCACGTGACGCCGCCCGTGTGACGAAACAGAACCACTGTCAAAACTTACTGGGTGGGACCTGGTTTGGATGGGACCTCCTGGGTGGGACCTGGTCTGGATGGGACCTGGTTTGGATGGGACCTGGGTGGGACCTGGTCTGAATGGGACCTGGTTTGGATGGGACCTGGTCTGGATGGGACCCGGGTGGGACTTGGATGGGACCTGTGTGGGACCTCGGTGGGACCTGCATGGGACCTGAATAGGACCTGGATGGAACTTGGATGGAACTTTGTATTTTTATTTCTATTTCAGGGTAAAAACAAATTGCCACAGCTTTGGTGTCTTTCTCGTTGGATCCTGTTTCTGGTCATTTCGGGATGGGACCTGTGTGTGACCTGGTGGGACCTGCATGGGACCCGGGTGGGACTTGGATGGGACCTGTGTGGGACCCCGGGAGGAACTGGATGGTACGTTGCAGGGTTTTTTTCTAACCATTTTTAATACTATGTTTGTTTGTACACAACTTGTGTTAAAATGTGTAACTTTGTATTTTTATTTTTATTTCAGCGTACATTTTTTTTTGTTGTCTTTCTTGTTGGATCCTGTTTTTCTGGTCATCCTATTCTTAATGAACCTGTCATATTTCCATATATCATAGAGGCCTTTCACAATTGACTGTTATTTGAACCGCAATTGGATATATTAGGCCTTTTCATCCTTTTCATGGCTATTAGAAACATAGATAAAGTGGGTTACAAAGCTTCAAGTGGGGGTCAAAGCTTATGTTTTGCCACTCTTTCTGTAGAATCCTTTGGTGTTGGTAAACACTGGTGACGTGTTTAGTGGGCGGGGCTTAGTTGGTGGCATGTCACTAAGCCCCGCCCACTAAATCTTTCACACCTCAGGTTATTTTAAAGTTTGGTCGTCACAGGACAAGGAGAGTTACACCAATAAACTCACACTTAGCAATGGGATTAAGTTGACTTGACGTGACTGGTCGATACATATAAGACTTACTCTTTACTATCATAGATTTTTTCCCCACATTACAATATATTGAATTATATTTTGCAGCATATGTTTTAATATGTTGTCCAACAATATCTATTGTCCTCTTTTCTCCATTGGATAAAAATTATATCTCTGTATCTGACACTATGGTAAACTGCAGGATATATGGGTTATTATTAAGCATGCCCCAACACATGCAACACCAATAAATGAACAATGAATAACCTCGCTCTTTAAACCTTATCCACCCTAGGCCATAAAGAAGAAGGAGAAGAAGAAGAAGAAGAAGAAGAAGAAAAACTGCAGCACACTTCATTTCATTGTAGAGCGAGAAGATTCAGTGACAGCCTTTTCTCTTTCTCTCTGGCTAGATTAGAGCCATGATGTCCAGGGGGCTCCTCCTGGTCATTGCACTGACCTGGTGCACAGTGAGTAGGCCTATATGCATGCATTCATTTTTGTTTCATGGAATTTTCTTACTAATACTATTTTTTTAAAAATAATCTGCTGTTGGGTGTTGATAGACAGTAAATGACTATGCTGTCATGTTGGGTGGGAAAATGTACATAATTAGAGCTAATGAATCCCATGTCAAATAAGGGATGACAGTTGTCGGTATAATTTAGGCCAAAGCCAGATCTAATAGACTATTTTATTTAGCAACTGCCAATAGTACACTGTTCTATGTTCTACTCACTGCAAAAGTGAGCCAGTGAATATAACCGCATCCCTGCAGTGCACAAATGAAAAGGGAATGGAATAGTGTAAGAGAGTAGCCTCACAGAGCCAGCCTAAATCGTGCAACGCTAGTGGAAGAGTGGAAGTGGAATAAATACATTCTAATTCAAATTTTCTATAGACGGTGGCCAAACTCTCAGGAGAAACAGGTATGTGAATCTATTGCCATTTATTTGTATTTTTGGGATTAAGAGAGAAAACAGAGTATTTCACTGAAAGACCGCAAGGCATTATTTGTTCTCTAAAATTGCTGTTCTATTTGTGCATGTTATTTCATACATACCTTCTTTTCCGTAGAAATTGATGTTGATCAGGGCCAGGACTGGGATATCCTTGACATCAATAAGGGTTTGTATATTTTTCTTTGTTTTTTCTTGTTCTGACGAGTGGAAGAAGTACGCAGAGCTTTTACTTCAGTAAAAGTAGTAATACCACACTGTTGAAATACAGTGTTACAAGTATATATATATATATATATATATATATATTATTGGATAATAATTATTGATGCATTAATGTGTTCATTGCTTCAATGTTGCAGCTGGTAAAGTTTAAGCTCATTTTAATGTATTTATATTTGATATATTACTTTACATACTGCTGGGTTGCCTGTGAATTTCCCCCTGGGGACAAATAAAGTCTCATTGATATAATAACAAGTATTTATGATTCTATTTTGTATTGTTAAAATGTAACAGTTGGGTGTTGGGATGTACGTAATTACAGATTCTAGAGATCTAGTATATAAGGAGAACAGAAGGGTCCTAGTACTGAGCCTTGGGGGACTCCGGTGCCAAGGGTGCAGGGTCTGGACAGGGAGCCATTCCATGTGATCTGATAGGTGTAATCTGTCATGTAGGAAGCGAACCAGGATAGCGCTGATCCAGCAATGCCAAGCTCTGCCAGGGTGGAGAGGAGGATCTAGTGGTTCACTGTGTCAAACGCAGCAGACAGGTCAAGAAGGATGAGCACTGATGAAAGGGACGAGGCGCTGGCGACAGGAGCAGGGCTGTCTCAGTGGAGGTTGTTTTGAGAGAGATAGGAGGACAGTTGGATAGATACAGCATGTTCCAGGGTTTTGGAGAGGAATGAAAGGAGGGATACAGGTCTGTAGTTCTGTGAGGAAGGGCAGGATGTCGTCCGAGATGTCTTGGAGAAGGGAGGAGGGGATTGGGTCAAGGGGGCATGTGGTGGCGTGGTTGGATGCAACAAGCGTATTGACTTCTTCAGAGGAGAGGGGGGCGAAGCAGGCAAGGCTAACAGAGGTGGGTGTTGGAGGAGGGAGGATTGCAGCAGTACTTGAGTAAATCAGAAACAGAAACAATCTACTTAGTTATTTCCACCACTGGCTCTGACTATAGCTTTATAATCATTATTCTGAACATACCTCCTTGTGGATATTAAAATTAACACTTGCATTTGTTGTGGCAGGACTTGACTTGCTGGAGGGTGATATTGAACATGATGAGGTGAGTCTTATGAATACCATTAGGCCTACCTGTTCAACTTGATCAAGTTACATCATCCACACTGCCATCCATATTTCACCATAATATTAAGTGCTTTCTTGATTGCATTGACTATTTCATTGTGAATTCATATTACATGTAAATGTGTACTCATGAGATGTCACAGTACCACTGTAGCAGCTTCGGATCATTATAATGGACACATTATGTGCAGACCAATATTAATTAGTTCTGGGAGGTCTCATGGCTTTCTAAATGCTTTCATTCTTCCTTCCCAATAAGTCAGAGGGGAGAAACTCCATCATCGGAGACGAGTACCGCTGGCCAAAAACGATTCCATACTATATAGAAGACAGCGTGGGTGAGATGATGCTGTCATATGGACACCAAAAAGCATCAGAAAATTGAAATATTGGAACAGTGCACACACATGGACCAAGTGTGTAAATCTGTATGTGTGTGCGTGTGTGTGCGTGCGTGTGCGTGCGTGTGCGTGCGTGTGTGTGTGTGTGTGTGTGTCCTGGTGCATACATGTGCTATGGGATGTGTAGAGATGAATGCCAAAGGGGTGATACTGAAGGCCTTCGAGCAGTACAGGCTGAAGACCTGCATTGACTTCACACCATGGAGAGGGGAGGAGAACTATATCTCTGTGTTCAAGGGCAGTGGGTGAGAACAAATATGCACATTATGCACCTCTGACTTGCTGTAAACCTTCATATACATGACAGGCTTGAGGCTGGGCTTGGAGAATTGTAATGACTATGATTTTATTATTAATTTTATAGTGCCGATTCAAATATATCAATACATCTTTTCATTGATTCATAATAATCCTCTGCTAGAAAATCAGACTCAGGTGCATTGCATTATGCATCCACTTAATATTATGATCGTTATTAAGCTTTTCATCATACTTAAGAATTAAGACCACACCAAGTACGAAAATTAAACGTATAATGGCGTTATGAAATGGACCTGTTCATTTTGTTGATCACTTCTGTTGGTATGAAAGGTCCCTCGGGTCTGACTCCAGACCTGAGAAAATGTAGCCCATCCACGTCTTCATCAGCCCCACTGTTAACCCCGCCGTGTGTCTCTGGCTAAACTACAGCTGCTTCTCCTCGGTGGGAAACCGCCGTGTGGGCAAGCAGAGGCTCTCCATCGGCAACAACTGCGACCGCCTGGGCACTGTGGAGCACGAGTTCCTGCACGCGCTTGGATTCTGGCACGAGCAGTCGCGGGCGGACCGCGACGACTACGTCAACATCATTTGGGATCAGATTGAGCCCGGTACGCTGGTGTCGGTGTCGGTGTCAGTGTCAGTGTCAGTAGTGAGCGCCTGCAAATGTTTTCTCACAACAACAACCTGGCCAATCAATATGGATGCCTGGTGCTATGTAGCTCTATAGTTCTATATATCTTTTCTTCAAATTGCACCTTTTTATTGCTTATTCTTTATATATTCTTTATATATATTTTTAGAAATGTTTTTGAGAATTTCAGAATTTCAGAATTTTACTCTGTTTAATGTTCAATGTTAGGCACCAATTGCACAAAAGCACATTCCTTGTTTCCAAAAACTAGCAGTTTCTGATTCTGAGAAAGACCTTATTTAGCAAAATGCTAAATATTGTTACTTCTATATAGATGCGATATGCAGCCATGTATCCATGTGACAATAGGCCTTATAATGTATATAGTGATTGTGACATACTGTACATGCATATGACGACTGAACAAAATGTAATATTTTGTGTCAGACGAACCCACCTACAATACACCTGGTGGTGAGAGCAGGTATGTTGTATGTCGTTTTCAGGTGTATTGTATGGTGGATGTCTGTGCTATGGGGTTGTTATGGAAATTCTTTCTGTGTTTTCCTGTTTTGCCAACCCTCTGCACATGCATGTGTCGAAGTGTCCCTTAAGGAAAGGCACCTAAGTCTAACTTCCCCCCTGACGTGCTGGCTGTTACCTTGCATGGGTGACACCGTCGTCGGTGTATGAACGTGTGTATGAATGGGTGAACGTGAGTCCATGTAAAGTGCAATCCATTCACCATTTACCGTGTGTTCACAACACAGACAAGGAGCACAACTTCAACAAGTACGACGACAAGGTGTCCAGTGCCCTCGGCGTGCCCTACGACTACGGCTCGGTGATGCACTACAGCAAGACGTCGTTCAACATCGCCACAGCGCCCACCATCGTCACCAAGATCCCGGAGTTCATGGATGTGGTTGGCCAGCGGATGGAGTTCAGCGACAGCGACCTTCTCAAGCTCAAACGCCTGTACAACTGCAGTGAGTTGGGTTCACATTCTGTTGGCCAGGCTTCAAGCTATCCGTTTTTCAAACAGCATGCAATAACCACTGTTTCTGTGGTGAACACTTCACTGCACTTTGACTTTCGTGTCTATTGGACTTTCGTGTCTATTGGACTTTCGTGTCCACCAGTGGTGGTTCAGACCATGGCCAGACAATTCTAAAGAGAGAACGCTACGTCCGTGGTTTAGATGTGATGACAGCGAGAAGCAACATTTTGTTCGCAACCAATGGCGATAGAGACAGAGATGATCCATCCAATCACCTGCCCAGTATATCTTGAAAGCGCCTGCCCCTTTTCCAAACAGTTTCCGATGACGACTTCTTTGATAGGTCTGTGAAACCAACTATCTTGGTGCATCACGCTACATGTGTGAACCAATAGACACGAAAGTCCAATTGACACGAAAGTCCAATAACAATAAATTAATTCCCCACTGTCATATTTTCCATTATAAATGCTTACCTCAGCAGGTTTAATAATGGTCAAAGTCTAAACAGCATAACATTTTATACATTTTTATTATTGTTTTAAAAATTATTTTATTATATTATCGTATTATAGTTGCAGAGTTCTTAACTTTGTACCTCAATGATCCAAAGGGAAGTACCATATTCAATGTGTTTTGTGCGATAGCCTTCCCCGAGTCAAAAAAACTTTGCTTTGAGGAATAACTCATTAGAAAGGATCCAATGTCAAATGAACACATTTCCAAAACAGAGATATGTTTCCCAGGTATTTAAACCGGCTATCAACCCGTGATACGGTCTCAAAACGGGTCGTGCAATTGCAGTGTGTGTTTGGCATCAGGTCATTTAAGCTTTTTAGCAGAACAGCATTATGACGCCATCACATGAATCCTTCCACAGCCTCCTCTTCCACCTTTGTGGAGAGCTGCAACTTTGAGGAGTTGAACATCTGTGGGATGATCCAGGATCCCAGCAACAAGTGGGAACAACGCATGGCTGTGGGTGCAGGACCTCAAACAGACTTCAGCTCAATGGGACAATGCATAGGTGAGATAACTTTTCCTACAACGTAGAATGAAAAATAAGGCTTTTTTTCTGTTCGCTTCTATCAATATGATAATAGATGGAATAGATTGGTCAATGGATATAGTGGATAAGCAATTCTGGAGTAGACTACACAATATATTAATTTTTTTTATTTGTGAGTTTTACAACCACAAGTCAATAAATATAGACTCAAATCACAGGTCATCACCTTATCTGGCCAAAAATGTATGGGGTCAGATAAGTTTTATTAGGAAGGTGATATGCCACCAACGCTATATGTGACCTAACCATAAGGACAAAGTACAGGATGCCCTAGCAGCCAACAGCTACCATACATTTATTAAAATGCCCTCAATTCATCTGAAGTACGACAGGCCAATGCTATTTACTGTCAGGCTTTTACAATAGGTCAATACTACACGATTGACGACACTATTGAGTTTACACAAATGTATTACAACTGTATCATGCCAATTGGAAATTTGAATGGAAATAGACTTTGAGATTATGATGTAGGTAGGCTTCATAGTATTTATTTACAGTAACAGACACTCTTGCCCACAGGAAACGGCCGCTTCATGCATTTCAGCACTGCATCTGGGATGGCTGGGAACCGCGGCTTTCTTGAGAGCCGTATCTTGTATACTCAACCTGGAACCCAATGCCTGCAGTTCTTCCTGTACAACAGTGGGGGCGCTGGAGATGCCCTCAACATTTGGCTGCGGGAGTATGACCAGCAGTACCCTGATGGACACTTGCAGCTTTTTAAGACCATTACGCCAGGTGTGTTCAAAATGAAAACTAGTCATACAGCATGCTGCAGCAGAATATTATGCGCCCATTATATGAAAGCTTACTACTGGACATCATTGTAGCATAGTCCCTTGCCAGCAACATAAATGTGGCTTCTCTTGGGGTTCCTCCAAGGACACAGCCACGATGGTGTTGAAGAGTCTGATTTATTGTAAAGATTGGAGACATAACATGAGCAGAGACAGAGCGCTCCCTGAGTGTGTGTGCTGGTGGCTGACTTAACCTGTGGTGCACTGACTAGGCAATGCACCCCCCCCCCCAGACTCTCACTGGGCCAGGCGAGGCCAATTAAGCCAGCCACCGAACACACACACACACACTCCCACAATCATTTTATTTTCTGTGTACATATTTTCAGTTTGTGTTGTATTCTTTTTATTATAAAAAAAAAGTCTCCTCTTCAGCTTAAAAATTCTGTCTAGCATTCATGTGATAGACATAAACACAACAAAAATTGTTCTGTTATTGCCCCCCAAAAAACATTGAACAAAATGTGTCTATATTATTATTAGTGAATATTAGTGATGATTGCGCATGTCGATCTTGTCAATTAATTTGTTACCATATTTCACAGGCTCAAAGGGCTCCTGGGAGCTGCATCACGTCACTCTCCCCACGACCAAGAAGTCCCGGGTGGTGTTCGAGGGGGTGAAGGGTGACAGCTTTGCCTCTGTGGGGGGTCTTTCACTCGACGACGTCAACCTTTGGGCCGGCCGATGCCCGCAGCACGTGTGGAACGTACGCAACATCACGGGTCTCCTAGCAACCACGCCAGTCGGCACCAAGGTGTACAGTCCCCGTTTTCTGTCGCCATCTGGCTACTCCTTCCAGGTGAGTTGATCACCGACACCTGCTTGCTCTTCCTGGTTTTCACTCCCCGGTGAATAAAACTCACAATAATATTCATATTCATACTCTAAGCAATTCTCAGTCTCTTCATGATTACTGTACCACAGCTATTCAACTGCTGCGATCAATGAACTAATTGCCCCTATTTGTCTGCAATGGAGTGCTATCAATTAATACAGGGGGTTCGCCCAGGGGGTACACATCACGTGAGTTGCACCCGGAAAGATTTAGACCAGAAACAGAAGATTCAACACCACATGTTGCAACGCCTAGGCCACTACAATATTAAGGATGATGCTCAATGGTAACAAGTACGAAATAAATACAAAATGGTGGTTTGGCGTCGATGCACTGGTACTTGATTCGTACTGATGGGGCAGTGTGGGATACATGACATAATACAAAATACTTGGGAAACACACAATTAACATACCACTTTGCTGGCCACAGGTCACCCGTGGATGGATTGCATTTTTTGTAACTTGCAAACATATGGATCTACTCGAATATCCGCATAAAGAACAAGGTGTAACATTTCCAATGACACTGTCATGAATGTGGCGGTCACTGGTCACATGTACATAAACCTGCATGCCATTAGGGCAGAAATTCTTCAAAAATGGGCTTTTGTCCTTCCTGCCACGCAGGTGGGCGTGTACCTCAACGGAAAGGACCGCCCGGGCACCATGGGCATCTACCTGTACCTGACCTCCGGCCCCAACGACGACAAGCTCAAGTGGCCGTGTCCCTGGCACCAGGCCACCATGGCACTGATGGACCAGCAGTCCGACGTCCGCAGCCGCATGAACATGTACCGCATGATCACCACCGACCCAAACAAGCTCTCGGGTCAGCCTGCCTGCCGCCAAGCCCAAGTGTGTGTGTGTGTGTGTGTGTGTGGGGGGGGGGGGGGGGGTGCTTGCATGCATGTGCATCCTCCAGTTGTTTAGTTACAATTACAAAGTTACAAAATAGGTTCAGTAGTTTAAGCAGACGCTAAACAATCAAAGCAAACATTTGAGGAACCGAAAACATTTTTGTAATTAATTGGACAGTGTGTGCAGAGTAGATAAAGGTACATTGACAATAAACAACAAACTGCTAAAAGGGTCTCTGGGAAGGCCCCCGGTAGGCAGTGAGCAGGTCGGAGAAGAGAATGGATGTGAGTGTGAAAGAAGCTAATGTCCCGTGTCCTTCCATTCACAGGTTCAGAGTACTTCTGGGACCGGCCCAGTAAGGTGGGCTCCCTGGTGAGCGGCCCCGAGGGGAGCTACTACCGCGGCCCAGGCACCGGCACCAGCGGCTTCCTCACCCACAGCCGACTGCACAGCAGGAAGTTCATTAAGGGAGACGACGCCTTCTTCCTCCTGAGTCTGGAAGGTGTGACAGTGACGGGGTGGTGGTGCCTGGAGCGGGAAAAGTTGACTAATGCTGTGTTCGCTGTTAGCCAATTACATGCTTACAGAGACCCGCCTGAACGTTCACAGAGAGATTTGAGCTTGTCTGCTACCAAGACTTTATATTATTATTAATCGGGTCTGATTTGTGAGACTAAAATATCAGCACACAAACTGTCTTCCCTCCTTCATAGATATTTCCGAGCTGCTGATCCCCCAGCCCCTGCCCGGCTCCGCCCTCCACACCAAGGCGAAGGCCGCAGCCCCGGACATAACCCAGGGGAGCAACCACGGCCGGAATACCCTGGTCATGGCGCTCACGATGTCGGTTACAGTGTCGCTGCTGGTGGTTGCCATGGTTACCGGCGCATACGTGCGCAGGAGAATGGGGGCACGGCGGAAGCAGATGGACACAGCGGTCATCCTAGAGGACAGCACTGGATTTTAGGACGTGTGAGTGTAACTAACTAGGTGTAATGGTGGAGGACCACCACTAGAGAGCACTGCACCAACACCATTCAATTCCTTAATGCATTTTATTAATATATTGGATTGAGGTTTTGCATAATATCCAAGAGTTAAACAGAGTTGTAATACATATCTGGACGACAACCTGATGTCTGCCTTTGTCCGATTGGCCCTGCCAACTGCTGACTTGGTATTGCCAAGTATTTATAGTTTGAATATTGATCAGTGGTTGAACCGTGAGTTGAAGGGGAACTTTGCCGATTTGGAACTAATTTGGTGTGGGCAGTATATGCAAACGAACAATGTTTGCGGCTAGATGGAGACATGGTTGAGACAAGTGTCACTGCTCCCCTTGAAGTCATTTCATTATCAATTTAGACTTCTTTATTTTTGGCTTACAACTACCAGGACAATTTCAGTCATGAACACACTGGAATATTTCCAACTATGCAGAGTTAACCTTTCTCCCCCTCGACTCTTGGGAGTATTTACAATGCTTTGTGTCCGCCATCACAGGAAAGCTTCTAGAAGGAGTTACCAGTCGTCTCTTCGGTCCACCAGCTGAGAGACACCTACAAGACTGCACACTGAATTACTATGCATGAAATTACTACAATCAATGAAAATACACATTTGAATGGAAATATACTTTTAAGCCATGCTATTGCAATGCTTAAATTTCTAAATAAAATTAAACTGTTAATAAAACGCAAAACGTTCTAACTGCTCAAACAATTTATTAACATCCTTATTTATTTACATCCTTTTTTGACTGTGTGGGGGTTTGACTAAAGTGCTAGCATGTTGAGGAAGTGGGAGGAGCCCGGTATCAGATGAGGAAGACCACGCCCTCAGACACCATGACCTGGTTGTCGTCCTGCATGCGGCCCAGCAGCTGCTCCATCTCCCCCTCCTGGAAGCACACTTCCTGGGCCGGCGGGAGGTCCTTGTTGACCAGGCCCAGGAGCTCAGCCACCGCTACCGACTGGGAGCGCTTGCTCTTGAAGGCCTGCAGAAGAGCCGCCTTGAACGCCTTGAGTCTGGACGACATACAGAACAATAAGAAGATTACACATTCAGTAGTCTATTGCATGTATACATATAGTGCACTTTTCATGGCGAGTGAGACACTACTAACTCAGTTTGCTTCTGGTCAATGGTGAAGCATGTGTGGCATGCACGGTTGTACTGTGGGGTCGGCCAATATTATGCCACGCTACATTTTTTGCATGAATTGAATTTTTTTTAAAACATGGGGTACACAAAATGTGTGAGTTACTTGTTGCACCCTGTTGCCATTACAATCACCATTTGGTTGCTATGTAGGCACATGCCATTAATAGAAATCATGCATACATATACTGCTGCATGGCGTGCGCGCATAGATAAAATACACTTGTGCCTTGGTTCCTTAGAGGGCACCATTTTGCATAGGGTCCAAGTGTGGATAGTGACACAGGACAGTGTGTTGACACTTGTTTTGAGAGGCGTTCCATACCGGTCCTGACTTATCCCAGTCTTCTTCCGCAACGTCTGCGATGAAGGCTTGGGTCTTAGATTGGGTTGGGCTGAAGGAAAATAAAACAAGTCTTTTACAGTACTTCATTTAAAAAAAATAACATTTTACTTTATTTGAACATCACACAAAGTCGTAAGTTATGTAAAATTCAACTGACGCGAAATGCAGAAAGTTAAACGTAAATTCCAAGTGTGATATAAAGGCTACACCATACAATCTTCCTTTATGCGCCGAACTATTGCCATTGTTCGAGTGTAGCCTTCCAAGTGTTGGGTTCATCATACCGTTTTCGTCATCCCCTGCAAAGTCATAAGGATCTGCCTCAGAGCCTGCCATCTTGTTAAGGTCATCTTGGCTAGCAAGAGTACGTTTCCTAGTCCCGGAAATGGAGAGGCATATCATTTCTGGGTCTTATTCAGGTTTCAAACAAAAGCTGACAAATACAGATCTGAAGTTTTAGATTATCATTGACATTTAGAGAACATTTGCAGATATGGTAAAACTATTAAGTTTAGTTTGTGGCATCTATTTATACCATGAAAAGAGAAAACGATAGAACCCTTTTAAAGAATATATCAAGTGACTAAGTCAGTGGAAACTTGAACCTAATAATGGTGGTGTTCCCCAATCACGGAGCCTCCAAGAACAACAAGGCATATTTCTGATTATTATGGAGGAGAGAAGAGGGATTGAACATAAAGAAGTGGACCTGGTACTCCTCTTGGGTTCCTGGCTCTGACTTTGGGACTGTGACTGACTGACGTCCATGTCTTCGTCCGGAGCCTTGCGCTTCTTCTCCTTCTCCAATATCTAGTACCCAACATTTAGTTTTAAGCTGGATTCACCAGTAAAATACGCATGGACATGTATACACTTTAATACAGAATTTTCTATGGCTGAGGCGTGGCAATTACTTTTTTGAAGTAGGCAAACTGAATCAGTTCGAGGGCAGCCTCCGAGTCTTCAAGGTTGATGGTTTTACTCATTCGGGCTTTGGCATGTGCTGTGGCCAATCGAATCATCGTCTCAAGGGCACGGGCGGTTACTGGGATAGTCTGAGGCAAAGGCGTTGCAGTCTTATATGGTGGCAAAGTACTTTCGCAAATACAAAAAGGAATTTGACTACATAAAACACACATCTTATAAAAAGGTTTTTTCAATGCATCAGGGTTTTTATCATCCAAGTCCATCTTCAAAAGGTCACTGATATTATCCCTTTACACTTGTGGGGTTTGTGTGTCAAATCAGGCTTTTCCCCCCCCCATCCTCCCTCAGTCAATGCTATTGTAAAGCAAGATACACATTTAGCAGAGGAGCAGAGTGTGCAAGGGCTTCATCGGGGGAATACAGACCCGGGCCGAGTCTGAATTGAACTGGTCGTGGCTGCGGAGCTTGGCGTACTCCTCAGCAATGTGGTCCGATGCCTCCTGAGTCAGGCTGGGCTTCACCTGCTTGGCCACGTGGATGTACTTCCTGATAAACTCCATAGTCACCACCTTCTCCCTGGAACCAGTGAGTAACCAGGAGTAAACCACGTGATGTTGGCCTTCTCTACCTAAGCTGGGTTTTTCTAGTCCAAGTACTTTAAGATGCCCAATCACAGATCGTAGAGTGAGCACAGGAATTAATTTTGTATTATACCCGTTCCAAAAAAGCTTTAAGCAAACAGCAATTATTTTCGAACAAAATGAAAGTTTACCTCTTCTTACGGTGGCTGTGGAGGAGGCCGCCCTTTTCGTATATCTGTAGCTCCTGCTCTGCCGTGTCGGTGATGTTGGGGTCCCCCGTAGCAAAGATGTCCACCGTGCTACCGAGAGGCATTGCTTCATGAAAACCAAAATAACACATGCCATTAATTACTGCAGGTGACTTTAAATGTTCTACTTGCCAATACCACATTGTCTTCCCCCACACCAAAAAGTTCAAGGACCCCCCGCCCCCTCCCCGCACCCCGGCCACTTCCTCACCCGTCCCCTCCTGCTCCCCGGGGTTCCGGTAGCGGTGCATGCGCAACACGTGCTCCGAGATCTCCATGTCGCTCTCCGGGTCCATCTGGTCCAGCATGATGAAGAGCAGGTCGAAGCGGGACAGCAGCGAGTCCTGCAGGCCGATGTTCTCCATGGGGCTCTTGTACTGGTCGTACTGGGGGACAGAAACAACATGGGTGGAGGGGGGGGCGGTAACCGGGTCCAGACCCAGCAACCAATCGCCACACTGCATCCATGAAAATACATCCCACATAGGAACAAGCAGAGGCAGGCGATTGTAATGCATAGTTTAAATTGATAATTGTATATATTTCCCCCCAAATACTACACCCACAGAACTTCTAGAAAAGGTGTGGAATAAAATTATCGCATATCCCCCCAAATAATTAATCACTTTAAGGACAACAGGTTCATGAATGTTTTTGTTCATCTCCAAGATGGCTGACGTTCTAACAAGGCTTGTGAGCCAGTAGTATACAGGCATACCCACGCATCACGTAGTATTAAGTCTTCGATCTTGGTAGTTACCAGTGACACCTAGTGTGTGACTGTTGTCAATCTTAGAAACATTATCAATTGTACCCTTATCATAGTGTTGTGATTGGCTGAAATACCTTGGCTCCGGTACACCCGCCTTGACAAACAGTTAGTCAAGCTATGAATGGTGGTGGTGGGAAGGGGTGGGGGGGGGGATATAAGCTATACCATATGAAAGCTACCCTTACCCTCCCATACACAGGGTTAGCGGCAGCTAGCACGCTGCATCGGGCGTTGAGTCGCGCCTGAATGCCGGCCTTGGCGATGGTGACGCGGCCCTGCTCCATCACCTCGTGGATGGCCGTTCGGTCCATGTCGGACATCTTGTCGAACTCGTCAATGCACACCACCCCCCTGTCGGCCAACACCATGGCTCCGGCCTCCAAGCGCCTCTCCCCTGGCAACCAAACCAAGACAAACCAATCATGTGATTCTGACCCAAACCTTTGCATGGAAGCAACATATTTCCAACATGGAGACTATGAAATGTTTATTTGTATGACATTTTACATGTAATGATTTGTTTGTAAATCTTGCCGAATGCTGTATAGCTTACTCTGGGCCAATGGTTGTGTTGTGCATGCCCCTTTTCAAATAAACTTATGTACTGACTTCCAAGTTTAGAAAAAAATGTGAAATACATAAAATGCATTTCCAAATCCATTTCAGCCATCAAAATATAAAGGAAAAGTACCAGTCTCTGTATCCGTGGTAACGGCCGCCGTCAGACCGACCCCAGAAGAGCCCCTTCCCGTGGTGGGTATGGCGCGGGGGGCCGTGAACAACACGTAGCGCAGCAGCTGGGACTTGGCTACCGACGGGTCCCCTACACGGCGACAAGGATGCAACAAGTCCCTGTAAACCACCAGGGCCAGGAATCTCCATCATTACCCTCAGTTTCCCAAAGCTTCCCATTATAATGCTCTACAATTTCCAATATGGAGTCGTAGGTCTTTTTGGAATCGACTCAGTATCGAGCATATTGTGCGGCAGAAACTGGTGCCATCCTGAGCCGTCTGTATGACAGTACAGATGTTTATTTCAATACTAAATAGTTAATCTTTATGAAAACCAGGTAGCTCAATCGACCATAATCAATACTCATAATTTCTGAGGTGCTATATTAGCTGTGCATTCCTTCAAGCAATTCATACTGCATTTAAAGATGGACCAACCTATCAGCAGGATGTTGATGTCCCCACGGATACGGGAGCCATTTTCCAGGATGGTCTCATTCCCTCCCAGTAACAGGCAAAGGATGGCCTTCTTTATGTAGGCGTGGCCATGGATACTGGGGGCTAGCGAGCGGCCCAGGTGTTCAAACACGTCCTATCACATTAGGAAATCATAAAAGGAAACGCAGGTTTTAGAAAAATGCTCAAATTATACCTTCACCAACATACGGCAACCCCAAATTATCTTGCCGTCCACACACGCACACCTACTTTCGAGTGGACTTTGCAGAACTTCTTGATCTTCTGCACATCGTCAGCAGAGAAGGTCGGTACAATTTCCTTGCTCATGAGTTGGATATGATTGACGAGAAGAATAGTTCTGCGGATGAAGACAAATAAACCTGAATGAAACAAGATTGGCTTTGTGATAAAGTCAACACGAGCATATCCCAGCTGCCCCAGATTACCTTTAGATTCCACCTGGCTCACATTCATCCAATAGTCGTTCCCGACAAAAGCCCTCTTTACCCTTTCAATCTGTTACAAGCTGCCACAAAAGCTACACATTCCACAAGGTCATTCTTTACCGCCACCTCAAACTCAAATAGGCCAACATCCAGACAGTGGCAGCTGCAACACAAATCATCCACCCATCCACCTGCCTTTAAAAGACTTGGTAGCAAATTCTCTTTTATACATTTTCTCAAATGATGGCTCTTATTATACAAGCCATAATGTGAGTGTAATTTAGTCAGAAATGGCATAGCCATCCGTCAACCATTAGTGAGTTAAACCATTTGTGGTTGACTGTGCCTGCCTCTGGATGAGATTTTGGCCACTCCTCCACTCATTTCTGACCAATCAGGGTATCTCTTCCAATTGGTTAGGTTTAGAATCCATCTCGCCTGCAGTCATTCACAGGTGCAGCAATATCATAACTCCACTACAGGTGCGTGAAGGAAACTCTTTGCAACGCAAATCTTGCCTACAGCAGCTTTAATGTACCATGTCCAATGAAGTCTATGGGCAAATGACACGGCATTAAAGCACCGCACCAGGCTGAGCAAACAGTCACCTCTAGCTCCAATGAAACTGCCTGAGAGCATAAACGTTGCCTTGCCATAAACGTAGGCAATAGCAGTAGCACTTTGTCTTTATGATGGGACATTCTGTAAAGTAGGCATACATTTATGGCATTCATTCATTGATGTCAAAAATAGCTACTACCATCATTTACATTTGTGGAGAGATGACACTAAATGTTCTCAGCACTGGTCTGCCCCCCCTTCTAACCTGACATGCCAGATCATATGTTTCACAGAAACATCTGGGAAGCAAGAACCATCTCATTGTAAGTCGTTTTGAATAAAAGCCAAATGCCCTAAATGTAAATGTAAAGTAGTCATTGGAAACCGTTTCGAAAAATCCTTGGCAGGTGATTGGATGAACCATCATTGTCATTTCTGCACAAATAGTCGCTTCTTGCCGGCGTCACACCTAAACCTCGCCCATTGCTCCCAGTAGGACACTGGTTGGTCCGAACCACTGGTGGTCTGGAGACAAACTGATAGCTTGAAGCCTGGCCAGACCGAATTTGAGAGAACAGTATGAACTCGCAAGATGGGAATAGTCTCACTAGATTATGCGCCTCCCACCCCACCCCACACCAACCTGAAGGTGCCTGAGGTGAAGCCACCCTGTTTAGCGGGCAGACAGCGGTACACGCCCACCAGCTGGACACGGTCACCAGGCTTGGCCTGGTCCACTAGGTCGTCGTCCATGATGACGTCCACCGAGCGAGGCAGCTGGCCGGCGGGAGCCTTCTCCGGCATCTCCTGGATGGTGAGGGTCTGGTGGTCCCGGTAGGCGCAGAGCCCGTACTCAGTCTCCAGTGGGTTGTTCTCCTCATCCTGGACACACACAACCAATCAGAAATCAGAGCTGCTTGGAATACAAGTCATTAATGGAGGAGGTGCTTAGGGGTATGAACCACCAATCATAATATAGTGTAGGTGACATTTTGATAGGATAGAAATGTATACCTCCAAAGCTGCTATAACAGCAAGTGAAAATATAACAATAATACAACTACTGAAGGTGGGATTAAGACTTGCACAAAAACCACAACACACATACCAACGTCAGGACAGCAGAGTCGCTCACCAGCTTCTGCAAGAGACTCACTTTGTTCACCTGGACTCACTTGTACCTGCCCCTCATCGCCTCTCCTCCCGAACCCACTTCCATTTACCCTAAACCAGGGTACGTCCTGGCACTTAAAACTAGTACTTTGCATCGTGTAGCATCTTATCCTAGTCATTTTGCTGTTCAGCAGCAATGGGTTAACTTATGAGTGACAGTGCTTGAAACTTTTCAAATCTTACTCTACAGTCAGCATTCCAGCATCGACAAATCTACTTATTGTAAGTCGCTTTGGACAGAGACGTCTGTTAAATGCCTCAAATGTAAGTGTAACAACCTTGGTGGGGTATATGGCACTGGAGGGGAAGGCATCCAGTGAGGTGAGGTCTGTGTACTTCCGCTCCAAGGTCTTTTTGGTAGCAGGGCAGTAATGCACACTGCGCATGATCTTTGGCCTCACAAGTGAACCTAAGATGAAATGGAATGGAAAGGCTGGAACAATTGGTGGTAAAGTGGTTCCACTCAAATCAGTGCATTGACATTTAAAAAGGCATGGACAAACTTACACAAGCACATTACAAAAACACCCCTTGTTTCCCCAGGTTAATAAATGTCAGATTGCAAAGTGATTTCATCCCATTTATACATTACACTATGTCCCCATTACAGGTCTTGACTTGTGTCCCGGTAGAAACTACTTTCTACAAAAGGTAAACATTTCATCACATTACGTTGACAAATTGTAGTTCTTCAAGGAGGTTCTACCTACACTTAGTAACAATGCCTTCCACACAGACCAGGCTTCCAAGGTGCCGGGCAGTGAGGGTCCTGGGGCTGACGTGGTTGGTCCCGAAGCTGCCCTCGAAACCCACGTGGAACTCCTCAAACTGCTTGGCGAAGGTAGCGTCAATGGAGGCCACCAGATCTTTCAGGGCCTTCTGGAAGGCAACAAGTTCACCGAACGAATCCTTCAGCAAACTGCAAAAGGGGAAATCCAAACAAGAAATCCAGAATGACATCTCTGCAACAAGCCTTTTTGTATTCCTTTTCAAGCTAAATAATGCAACGGGTGCCATGTTGTGTAGAGCCTACTGGTGGTAAATAATACAGAATAAATATAATAGGCCTGCAGAAGGAACAGACTTGTACATTTGATTATCATATTCATACTTGATTATCATTCCACATTTTTCTTCAATTATATTAAAATAAAAATCCTGCTCCTTTTGCTGTAAAGACTAAATAGTGTCGATATTTGATTATTTGTATTTGTTCTGTTGCAGTGCTGGGCATCACCACTTTCTCATTTCACTGCATATCCTGCAAGTGTATGTGACAACTAAAGTTCTTGAATGTTAAAGTGCTTTAATCTTGACTTACCATTTTACAGTTGGTTATGGGCTTATAATGCATTATATTTCACACCTTTATTGACTTACTCTTTTTATACTACTAACTTATTGTATAGCCATCCTTGACCTTGGATCACCACACGTGAGCAACACAACTCACGCCTTCGCCCTCTTTCCGTTCCTCCTTCGCAGGTCGTTGATGTTCACAACGAGACGACAGGCGTTGTCAGACACCATGTTCCTGACCTTCTCGTGATACACACCTTGGTCTTGCTAAAAATGGACACACACACACACACACACACACACACACACACACACACACACACACACACCACACACACACACACACACACACACACACACACACACACACACACACACACACACACACACACACACACACAGCTATATTCTCTTTCATTTTGGACGCACACACGTTTTACAAGGCAACAACTTTCAAATTGTAGTCAATTCGCCTACGTCATCATCCAGGAAGTCCAGGTATTCCCTCTGCGCCTCTCTGAGCTCCAGGTCCTCCAGCCCTCCTGCTGCACCATCCATCGTCTCCCGGTGGCTCAGGTGAGCTGCTCTCCTGGGGGGTCCTGCAGCAGGTGTGTCATCTTATCACCTTACAGCTGAGCCAATCACGCGTGTGTACACAGGTGTGAAACGGAATCACTAATAATTGTGTTTTAATTTTGTTTGTTGGTTCTACTCAGTCTCTCTAAACCTTTTAGTTCACTACTGCGAGTTTAATTGTTTTACTACTTTTATCATGATTGTACTACTTTACTTACTACTTTTGAGTTTCATTTTCTCATTTGATTTTACTTTATTTTATTAGGCTATATTATGATTTCATTATTTTATTGTGTTACCCACGGGGACTTAACTTATTCGTATTCCTTTTCCTTTTATAACTTCATCCGCCTTAATCAAGTAGGGGAATCAAGTAGGCAGCTGTAATTTACGCATGGCGTGGCCGAGTAAAAAGATGAAATGAAACAAACATCCACTTGAGGGCGCACCATTCCCACTTGTATTATTGCTATAAGGACACAACATAGCAGCAGCAGGTGCAACACCACCAGGTATGCCCAGAATGTTGGTCACACATGCGGGGGAATCCAAATACAATACGCCCTATTTATTTAAACACGTCATCATCTTGAAATGAAAAGGCTTTTAGGATTAAAAAACAAAAACAAAAAAAAGTAGGGCAATAATTGATTTATGAGTGATTGAGTGATTAAAATCCTGCAGAAATACGCGCGTTGATGTCAATTAGGTGCGTCGTAGAATGTCGTTGGACGCATGGACGTACAGTAGAGTAGTACGCGACCCACATGCGATCCCTTTTAACGTCCAATACAACAAGAAATCACGTCCGCGGACGGAGTGACGTCAGAGAGGTGACGTCAGGGAGGTGACGTCCACGCTCGCCTGTGACTGCTGCGTGCGCGAGGAGGCAGCAGCAGCAGCGGCGGCAGCGGCAGTCGCAGCAGACAGGAGCGGCGAGTGAGTGCGCGTGAAGCGAGCTTCCAGTTTTCGCAGCGCCGGAGCGGGAAGGAGCGTCTCCTCGCCCACCGCAGCATGGACCACGTCCTGCCGGGGATTATTATTATTTACGGACACTAACAAAGAAGCGTCGGGGAAAATGGCCGAGAGGTAGGTCATGCCGTCACGTATATTGCTGCGGTTTAATTCACGGCTTCATCATCTCGGCTCATGGGGAGGCGGCGGAGCTAACGCAGCACACACTGACGGCTGGGTGGGTGGGTGGGGGGCTTGGCTACACGGCTACACGGCTAGCTCTCCGCTCTCACGTCACAATGCTCCGCGTTGTGCTGAATGAACATGTGTCTCCGCTCCAGTCCCCTCACCAAACTGCCCGTCGCCTTTTTTATATTCGGGATTTTAAAGGACGTTTATCAAGGTGGCCGGGCGTGTGCGTGTGCGTGTGTGTGTGTGTGTGTGGGGGGGGGGGGGGTTCTCTCTCTCAGAGATGCTGTTGCATCCCGGCTATGTACACCTGTCTGTCTGTCTGTCTGTGATTCCTCGTCTGCGGCTCCTCTGTGGTCACTTGGTTAAAGCGGACGAGGACGGCGTTTATTACAGCGATGAAGGGCGTTTGTCGTTGCCGTCATCATCCTCCGCGTGTCGTAAACGCCTGGCCACCTCTCACCCCCTCAGTGTCTCTCAGTGTCTCTCCTCCAGCAGCAGCAGCCCTAGCCCTGTTTCAAGGATGCTGCGCGCTCACGCCAGCAGCGGTCACGCGGCCACAGCCCTTGTCTGCCTGTACGCTGATCACCCAAACTACCGGCTTACTGTGTGACAGGCGCATATATAGACATACATACATACATATATATTATACGTGCTTTCTTCTCCCACCAACACGTCATTTCTGCTGTTTACGGCCGTCTATGGTCGTGGACATAGAGCCACTTCCTCTCTCCCCCCCCCCCCCCCCCCAGCAGCATGCGAACTCAGGAGGGACCGTTAATAATTGATGCCGATTAAATTTGCTTTGCCTGGGGTTCATTCGAACGGATGTAACACACACACACACACACACACACACACACAAATTATGTATGTACATTCTAGCACCTGTCAAACTATTCACTGCATGTGATATCATGCTTATTAATGTCCTGCTTTGCTCAGAAGCCAGTAAAGCAGTGAGTTTATATAAAGTTTATAAAATAAATGTCCTTTTATTGCATTGTTCGACAGGATCCTGGCTTAACATGTAGGTCTTTATCGGTGTATGTAATTTGTAAAATGGTGAGCCTTTATGACAACATCTTGACATCTATGACAACAAATGTGAACGTGAACCTCCCTGACGTGCTCTTTCTGTTCACACATTTCTTGAAAGATGTTTTACTTGTTCAGCTCATGTCAAATATGGTTGTGGAATGCCTTTGATGGCCTTTTGGAAATCTTGACATTGCTATCTTTTTTGCAACAACAATGGAACAGGTATTTTACCCTGTCAAAGCCCCCTCTTTTATTGGATAGGCGTAACATATTCCTGAACATAACTATCCATAATCTAAATAGAACCATATCCAAACAAGTAATATAATCATCATAACCGTGTGCCTATATGTAACCATTTGGAATGACTATTGGTTAGATTTTATAAAACCATTTTATTTAAAAAATTTAATGGGCTTGGCATAATGAACTCACAATCTCTTCCATTCATTGAATCTGTCCTGCTGTGTCAATAGAATTCTGTTACCTTTGTCTTGGAGCTCATGTTTAATAGCCAGATCTCTTTGCTAATGCACAAGTGGGCAGATGCATTAGCAAGTTGGGCCCAGAGCCCAGGCCTATATTATTAAGGCTGCTGTCGAGAACACATGTCACGCATAGTAGCCAAGCCTTGGCTGACATTCGATCGTAGCAGCAGCAGAAGTTTGGCTGGGTGGGGAGAGCGACAGTCAGCTGGTGTGATCCACTGACTAACACATGTGTGCTCAACATATATTCATATGGCCAACCGTGTGAGATCCTGCCATATCTGTCACATACGTTCATGTCACGTGTGACGTGTGCAGATGCGCCGCCTGCTTATGTGACCTATAGCCGCTGACATTGTCATTGTGATGACAGATTGTGATCTGTGTGTGTGTGTGTGGGCGGTTGGCATTTGAATGATTATGATTAAGCTTATGAGTGGGGAGGTTGAGCCATGTGCTGGGTCGTCTGTGCAGAACTAGAGACTTCAGATCACTTGAATCTCAAGCAACGCTATTCAGGAGTTGTGTGTGCATGATGGCGGGACTGCAAAAATGTCAGATTTAATTGAATAAAAGTATAGCCTAATTGTTTTTCATCGTGCATCATTCATTCCTGCATTCCGTGATGATTGTGGCACATGTATAACATAGTTAACATCCATCTGCCACTGTGACACATTGTACTGCGATGGTGGCAACTGCAGTGTAATTGACCATTGTAGTATTGAGTAAATTATAGCCAAACGTATCACATGCCAAACGATGGGTTTGATGGCACTCTTATGGTGCGACTATAATCTGACCACGTCAACCCTTAAATGGTGCCTGCCTGGCCACCGCGGAGAGAGCAGTCTGAGAGGCCGTGGTTTCTTCCTATTTATTTGTAGCCGGGACATAGACGGTGGGACCATGTGACGCTATTGAGCGCGCCCGGGTTCCATGAGCCCTCACACGCCTGCAGCAGCTTAGGCGCTTGCATTGAACAGCGAGCAGCGATTTGAGTATTGACCGGCATGCTCAGTGGTAGGGGAGGGCGAGAAGGGAACGATGAAGTGTGATCACGGGGGTGGGTTGGTGGTGGTGGTGGTGGTGGCAGCACTCTCTCTTAATAGGATTACTGTGTAAATGTGTTTCCTTCCCCCGGAGGCTCAAACTCTTTGAGAGTATGTGTTTTTTTTTTTCTCCCATGGAATTAGCAAATTACCCTATCAGCACATTTGGGTGAGTCAATCTATCTATCTGTGGGCTTGGGTTTGAGTCCGGGCAGGAGAGGCACAGTATGGTGCTAGTAGCCCGCTATTGATTTTTTATTTTTTTTTGCTCTCCATCCTGACCATGGCCTCATTAATTCCTGACTGGGGGGTGGGGGGTATGCATAGATGGACAGACAACAAGCTGGAATGGAATGCAGGATTATGCATGTGCGTTCTACTCACTCTCTCATTCATCCATCATCGTCTCTCAACTTTCAGGATCTGGTTTATACCTTCCTTTCATGTAGCTACTACCAACACTTTCAGTAGCTCTCTCTGTCTGCCTCCACAGCCACATTGCATTTAAGCAAACTTCTTTTATCTACCCAAGTACGTATTCTGATGTCGGGTTGATAAATAAAGGTATATATTACTCTGATGTAGTGAGAAGTATACACACTTGTCAACAGCTACATTTATAGAAGCAGTAGGCTGAATATGAAATACAAAATACTGGATTGAGACTTTTATTTTATTTTATTTTAATAGAAAGCAACCATAAGCCAAAGCTAGCATCACTGCTCTATAAAAACTGTCACATGGAAAGTGGGATGAACATGAACTGATTCCGTCTTTCTGACAAGTGTAAGGGTATTCTTTTCCTCTTACACGTTGCTACAGTTTGTTACCCTATCTCCAAGGGGAGATGGGAAGATAAAGGCAAAATATGTAGCCTAGGCCTACCTGTAGCTTCCATTACAGAAACTACACCACCAGCAGGCATTGCTGACTCAACAAAGTCCTCACAGCTCATGAAATGGCTGCGATTCGATTCGGTATATGATATATTTAATGTTGACTGAAACGGGAATATGAAATGATGTGCAAAGTTGTCCAACACTCACGGAACACCCCTGCTACACAGTATACACATCTGCGCCATAAGCTTCAGGCCCTAGGATCCATCTGTGTTGGATGAAGATGGCTGAAGCTAACTCTGTGTGTGGTGTGTGTGCGCGCCATGGAAGCCAAAGTACAATGTAGGCATACCTGATTTTCTTGAGATCCTCATCCTAACCTTATGTAGAGATTGAAAGCATATAGGGCATTTGGTGAATTGCATTTTGCTCTTGAAATGTATTCTAGCTCCCTGTGCGGCAGCGGCACCCACCCCCCCCCTCCCTCTCATCACACTCATGGTCCCCTTGGCCTGCTTACGGAAAACTCAGTGACACTGCCCACAATCGGAGTGCTCTCTGTCTGCCTGTCAAGTCCCATTTCCCACTTAACCACCCTGTCCATGGTAGGGGGGGGGGGAGACGGGAGGAACAAATAGGCGATCACATGGCCTGCCAGCTCTGGACAGCCAATTAAGTTGTTTTAAAAATGTTTGTAATTTCAAACACGCCATGTGTGCTCTGCTCACACGGTAGGCTATGTGCTGCTCGCCCCATGCAAATCATTGGCTTATCATGAGTTGAGCTGATGCCACAGCAGTGGACAAGAACTGAGTATCTTTTGTTATGTTGTGAAAAGCATTGAATGCGTAGGACGACCAAATGTGTAGGACTCGAGATATAAAAATAACGAGCAAAACCTACCATATCGATCGTGAGGACTTGGGGAAAATGCAGTGCAAGTCCGCTACAATGTTTTTGGACGATATGGAAACAAAAACACATTGGTTTAGAGCCAGGACATCATGTAAAGATGTTTATATATTGTTATATTTTTTAATGTTTTAAGTCAGAATTTAACATGGCTATCTTACCTGGTGCCACTGAATGCTCTTGCGTTGCATCTTTTGTAGACATCTTTCAAACAATACCTAAAATATTTAATATAAAATATTATTAAAATATTTAATATATAATTAATGTGTAAGTAATGTGATCAGGCTACCTTTTATTTGAAAAGTAAAAATACTGTATCTGGAATGAAACAACAATATTGAGGATGCATATTGCATACCAACGACACAGTTCTTCGTCAAATACGCAGTTGTGAGTTAAAACTATGCAATGATGTGATTGCCAGAAAGTGACTCGTTTAATTCTATATTCAATCTGTTCTTCATAAAGGGTTGACCCTTGGGAGTCAAGATGTCGTGCTGCAGAAGACGACTCTCTACTAGAGGAATTAATGTCGTCCTCTCTCTCACATGCACATCTTAGTCCAGTTTCGGCTGAATACACAGGTTATGGAAATGTTCCTGTATAAATGTATTCAATGGAAGTTGGGTCAATTGAAGAAGTGATGGGCATTCTAAATCCAACCATATCAACAGTTATTATTGTGTTGTCCAGGTGGATGTGACAACACTGCAGCGTGGAACTTTTGCATGGACCTTTTCAGTCCATGCGCAGAATGATTTCACTGACCTGTAACCTGTTCAAGGTGTTTCAATTTCAGTAAATTGTGTTGCTGTTTAACATACTGATATTACACATACAATTAAAATTTTTTTCATGGATAACTGACTTTCTTCAGAGACGTGTTGTTAAAATACGACATGGTCTATTAAATTATCTGCTACTAAAAAGCATGGTAACCTTCCGATACTATCTTGTAGCATACCTTCATTAGCGTATTGTTAACCAGGTTGAATTTCACCCAATGCTTGAAATAATGCTAAAAGATTTGTGTTTTATAACACAGGATATGTGCAGGATAATTACATTTTTTTTTTATGAAAATATTATTCTGTACCAAAGAACGATGCGTGTGTCTGTATTTAAATTGGAATTTAATTGATTAATGACATTTGTAGGTTACGTAATTTTTTTTCACCCATAACTACTTCCCCATCTGGCGACATGGTGGTGGCCATGTCCTACCTTTTGTTTTATTCAGCTTCCGTCAAGTCTGCCGTTGTGGGATGAAGTGGGGTCATTGCTGGTCTATTGATTGATGTTTGACGGTGGGGAGTGTTGACAGGCTTTCAGCAAGAGGCCCCCACACACCAACTTTTTTTGGACTGCAAACCGACTGACAAGTCACCCACGACTTCGCAGCGACTTCATTAAAGCTTCCCTTGAGGTCAAACCAACACGCACTTGAATAACGTCCAGATGATGTTGGAGTACTGCAGCATGCTACTTGAGTTGACGTTGTCAGTTGCCTCTGCAAATGTTGGTGAAAAAGCATTGTCTGCCTTAACAGACTTTTGGCAGGTCGAATTGGACATGAATCAGCCAGGCCTCCACTTGCAGAGGATTTGCGTGGGATGCTGGTTGGATTTATTTTGCCGAAAGCAGGCTTGGGTGGGGGTGAAAGTAGGTGGAATTGCTAACAAGCTGTAGGGGATTTCTAGGATGCAGCTTTAATTAGCCACAGTGCTGAAGTAATACGTGGATTGCTCTTTCACACACATACTCCAATAAAGAAGAACAGGTTTGGAGAGTGTTGTCACCAGACAAGCTGTGATGCCTGCGAATGCCAAAACTATTTTAGCAGGAGAAATGGCAGGAGAAATGGCAATGGCAATGGTCTCCCCAATCCCGCTGAGTGGTTCACACTATGATGTGGCAAAAATGTCTTTCATTATAGATGATTCTGGAAGGACGCACACTGTGATCTCTTGGCTGAGTAAAATGAACAATTCCTTTACCATTCCTATGCGAGATCAATACAATCAAGATCAATGCGAGCAAAATTGGTTTGAGAATGTCACAAACCTGGCTTCGTTGATGGGCTGCGTCGATTTGCAATGAAGTGAGCTATTGTAATCGTTACCCTGGTGTCTACAAGCAGGTCCTGTTCAGATCAGAACTGGAATGAACGTTTCCAATGTTTCGCTCGTCTTCTCGGCCATTCTTAGTAGGCTTAGCCTACTAAGAAACACAGAACCAAGCCATGGATGTTCATCTGGTAAAAAGCCTGGGATTTGAGGTGAAGGATGAATTTGGTGGGAACTTTGTTGGTTAATCTTGAAAAAGGCGTTGCCATAAATTAGACAGTTAGGCCTAGTTGATAAGAGGTTTTGAATGATCCCTGATTTTGCAAAAATGTTCTCGTTATGTTATCTGTGTCTCTGACTTTTTCTATAGGCCTAGCCTTTTGCATTATGTCCAGTTGCAGTGTAAATATCGTACGATATATATCTATAGGTGGTCTTTGTGGTGTATATGTGGGGGTGGTTAGGGGCGCTCATAGGGGGGGTGGGGGCGGGTCTCATGATGAGGCACTCTAAAGTGTGCTCACAGTTGGCAGTTATGGTGCTAACCCCCCCGCCTCCCCCTCTACCACAATAAAAGAGACCGAAGAGGAGACTGAATGAGACAGAAGGTGGATGCTGGGGGGGAGGAGCTGTGACGGTAAAAGGATTAGAGAGGAAAGTGGAGCAAAGAAGTGATTTTGCTCTGCTGCTGACATCACTTGATCCTCTCCTAGCCAGTGCAGGTGGAGGTCGGCCAGGTGGGATAAGTGAATCAGAACCACTCCCCTGAAAGGCCTCAGGTCTCAGCAAGCATGCTGGTTTTCAGCTCAGAGGAGATGTGGGTGGAAGGGGTATGCAGCTCAACATTGATCCCCTGTGTGTTCTTATAAAATAAAATAAGGCCGAAAGCCTTGGTGGAACATTATGAGTCATCGTCACATGCTCTGGCCTCTTTTTGATGCCTGTATTTGTGCATTTGTATCAGTGCACATCATCATCATTGTCCGGAACAAAACATTGGCACGGTTTGGTGTTTCATCTGCGTACCTTTTTTATTTAGGTACTGACAAATGTAAACAGTAGCAGCCTTCTCTGCTGCATCCCCTGCAGACCTACTGTCTGCCAAGACGGCCCCCACACTAGACCCCCCTGCAGACATCTACCAAGACCACCGCAACAATAGAACTCCTGCAGACCTCTTTCAAGTCACAGCACCAACAATTGAACTCCTGCAGACCGCTACCAAGACACAGCCTCAACAATAGAACTCCTGCAGACCTCTACTAAGACATACTGAACAATATAACTCATGCAGACCTCTACCAAAACACATCCCCAACAATAGAACTGATGCAGACATCTCCAAAGACACAGCCTCAACAATAGAACCCCTGCAGACATCTACCAAGACAGCTCCAAAATAGACCACCTGCAGATCTCTACAAAGACACCCCCAACAGTAGAACCTCTGCCAAGACACAGTCCCAATGGTAGAACACCTTCAGAACTCTGCCAAGAGACATTCCCAATGGTAGAACACCTTCAGAACACCTGCCAAGACAGCCCCAATGGTAGAACACCAGTGGCAGACTGCCGAGCTTGTTCCCTCCATTTACCACTTTGCTAGCCTCCTCAGCAATTTCACTGCTCATTCGTTTACACCGTGTGCACAGATAGGTCAGGTGTTTAAATGGCTACACCTTTTTTTAAAAATGAACATTTTCCCCAGGCCCTGGTCCTGAGGAAAATGTCTGCAGTGTTTCCCCAACGTTTTTTTTTCTTCCAGCAGCGGTGCTGAGGTGTGTGTGTGTGTGTGTGTGTGAGGGGTTTCCGTGTGATTCTAGTAGGGTTTTTGTTCATTCCAACAGAAATGGTCTCGTACAATGGTATAACAACAGATGACAAGAAATGGCATGCGTGCAAGGTAATTTTTGGGGCGCATTCATTTATCCCTTTGTACTGTGCAAGAAGGAATGCTTTTTATTTTTTAAACCAATGTCTTGTTTACTGCTTGTACTTGGGAGTTATTTCCCCAAGTATTTTCTTATGGGTGAGGTGACAATTAAACATAGTTCCCTACTTGATGAGGGAAATACAATCAATTAAGTAACTGCAAATGACAGCATAAAGTAATATTTGGGTTCTTTGCCGGAACACTCCTTTCGTCACACTATATTATAAAAAACAAATATAGACAACACATACATTTATTCAGTGTTTTATTCTGAATGTGGGAAATGAGTTGGTTAGGAAATTGAATTACATGTTCAGCTAGAATAGCATCCAGTATAGCCTACTCACTGCAATGCAGTCTTTATGCTCAGAAGAGGACTGTCACAATGTTATGATGTTCATTCTAATAGGCCTATATTTATGAGCCATGATCTCAAGACATGCCTGGTGTCACTTGAATCTCTACAGTGCTCTGTTAGTAGTATTTTTTTTTTAATTACACAATTCCAACATGCAACAATGCAACGCTGGCAATCAAAAATGTGTGTAGCACCATCCTGACCAGCTACCCAATTCCCACTGTTAATTGTGAGTGGCAAATCATAATATGAGTTACTATTACGTTTTATTCTATTAAATACAGTCATAATAATATACTTGCTGCTACTTTGCTGCTAGTCGTGGTTTCACGTGAAATATTTTTTGTCTGTCCCTCTAGTTCCAAGATGAAATGGCATCATAACTTCACACTGCATGGACATAAAACAGCTTGTCCAACATAAACTATTCAAGGATGGCGGTAATGGCTAAAATGGATCTCTGGGGTTTTGATTTGTGGTTGGAGACGGGAGAACCTTTTAGAAGGGCAGGATAAGCTCGCTGCAGAAATGAAGTCATTTATATGACAGCGCAGCCACTGAACTGAGCTCCCCTCCACTCTCTCATTGTCCACCATTGATTGGTCCTCATGGCCCGGTAGTATCTGTCATTCTAAAGGCACACATCCAGCTTATAAGCCACACCAATCAGAAGAGGCAAAATTTGCTACGCTTTTACAGTTTATGATTATAATTATTCATACTTTTTTCTTGTTATTGTCACCTTCTGTGCCTGCTGGCCTCCATCGCGTCTTAGTTTATTTAAATTTTTTTATTGTTATTTGTTCAGTTGAAAGTTTTTTACTTGTATGCATCCACCTCCTAAAGATGATCAACACCATTATATACCTTTACAATATATGGATGTTTGGATAGAAGTTATTTTTTTATAAACCTTTTATAAACCTACAATATGACCAGATATTTCCTGTAAGTTCGAGTTAGGGTTAGAATATGTCATGTTGAGTTAACAAATGAATTAACTGTTACACACAGAGGGCCACTTTCCCGCTGTGTACATACTGGTAGACTTTGGTACTTTTTTTCATTTTTCTTTGCCACATCCAACCCAACTCTCAACTCCTTGAGAGAATAATTGAATCTGTCCCCGTTATCTCTGGCCGCTCCTTGTCCCCGTTATCTCAGGCCACTTCTTCATATGGACTCCCCATGTTAGGACTGATGATGGATGCAACAATATAAGACCACCAGAAAGTCTTATTAGGGTTTCTACTGTATGTGCTCCCTCCCATTTCAAATAATTTGTAGTGTGTATCTTTACTTCATTATAAACCAAAATGACAGAGAAATCTGTTGACCAGATGTCTGTCAGAAGTTGGATGACGGAAAGTATTACAAGTGAGGATTACAAGCAGAATAAGGTGAATACTAATATCTTTAAATAAACAGGAAACATGCCATGACTCTGCCCCCTTCAGGTTTTGGGTTCCGGCCTAGTCTCTGTGCCATCTCCCCCCAGACGTTGTGCTATAACCGAGTAGGATTGCTGGGTTCGAGATCAGTATCATTTTCCACTGAATTTGGCAGTCAGAAAATATATGGCACCCCATAAAATCTCATATTTTTAGTTTCATTATAAAAGGGATCCATCTTATGCTCATCTCCATCATTTGTATGGCATGTGCAAGGATGCTTTCTCCTCCTCCTGCTTTACTGACAAAAATGTCCCTGAGGCAGTGAGGTTACAGAATATACACACACATACAGTAACACACACACAGAGTAAAACTGAATGCGCCCTTAATCAATTATGTTGTCAGGGAAAATGCAGTAAACTAATTTTTCCAACCGCACTGTGGCGCTAGCTGCTAATCTCGTATTCATCAAGAACTTGGCATCAGTGAATCCCGTGAAAATGACATGAATTACATTTTCATTTTGAAACGGCCGATTTCATATGTGCAAATGGCCACCGTTGATGAGGTCATGACTATATCTTTATCGCCAAGAAATGCCGTGTTGGTCCTGATCGCATTTATGAAGATAATTTAATGTTCATGTGCACCGGATATAATTATTGTGTAATGCTCACTCATTGGTGATGGCAGGTTATGCAGTCTGCTGCAGGTAGGCCTACTTGGTTTTCCAGACACGCCACAGTTGTGCTGCCCCAAGGGGTCACGCAATTTGCAGAGGGACACTGTTGCTAGGAGACAATCTCACCCACATCTCATCCCCCATCATTTACTGCCCTGTATCATCTGCAACACTCTCCGCGTCAGAGCTCTGTTCAGATCTACTAACCAATAACCAAACTCATCTGTCAAGTCAAAGTTAATAATAATATGCAAATTTTTATGTTTCATCATTATCATAAAACAGACCTACAGTACATACTTTTCTTTGCTTCTCATCAGAAAAAGCAAGCAAATTCCTGCAAATATCACTTTGGGCTCTTGTAACTTGTGTGGACTCGGTGATTAACAGGCAATTTAAATAATCGTTAGTTGCAGCGTGAGTGAAATGTGTGACAGTGTGAGACCATTTGTCTAATAGTTTGGTTCAAATTGGATAATTTAGTGTGTGTGTGTGTGTGTGTACAGGGGATCACTATGAGCAGCACACAAGATTTGTTTTAAATTGCACACTCGCCAAGGACCATGGAGTGACCCATGTACTGACCAAGCCATCAGTGAAGGCTGTCAGAATATAGAGCTTATTTTTTAACAAATATATACCACTACAGCCTACAGACTTGAAATTGTTACAGCCTTGATCAAATATGATGTAGGAATAATACACATAAATGTATTCAGTAGCTTTAGTTTTCTGTAGCGACCATGCTACTTGTAGTACTGCTGTAGGCTGTTGAGGTGCCGGAACACCAAAAATGTTGGTTATTTATAGTCTGTAGGCGTTGAGGTGGGTCCTGTTCATCTACTCCTGCTCCACTGGGGCCTCTAACCCTAACCCACCACCTGTGAATTCTGCAGTCCAGTGAAACATTGATGGAATTCACCATTTCAATATTTTTTTGATATTTGTATATTTAATTATTTTACCATTTTATATAGTGGAAGAAATACATGAGCACAATGTTTTGAAGACACATTCAAATGTAAAATTAAGTGAACACATTCAATAATTCTGTCATTTCGAAATCATGTAAGCTATGGACTGAATTGAGGTCTAGAGGTACCACCAGGCATGCAGAGCATCATGCCCTACCCACCGGCTTCGTACTTCCCCACTGTGATAGTAGACCAGAGAGCATTATTTGTTTCAATGGCTAACTGAATGTGTAATTTGTTAAAAGAGAAAGGAACATTAAAAATAGTTTGAGGTTTTTGGTGTCAAGTCATTGCCACCAGTTCCTGTTTCTAATCAAAAAAATGCAGAGCCGATTTGAATACTGATCTAGGTTACTTTATAGAGAATGGAAATCGACCAGCATGTCTGTAGTGGTGGTGGTGGTGGTGAATGGCAACCTAATCTTAATGGCAGCAAAGCAAACATTTTAATTCTACATTTTTTTGTAGGCCTAGGCTACTTAAATATATCCCACAGTCCCACAGGCCTTTTTTATTTAAAAATAGGTCATTTATGTGATCAGGTAGATCTGCAATACATTTTTGGGAGCGAGTGGGGTGGGGGCTGGTCATCTATTCAATCCCTATCCAATAAAAACTAAGGTTTGAGTTTCAAAGCAGAAATTCCTGATGAATATCTAATCCTGATTGGCTAATGAAAAAAGCAACCTTTCCTTTTGCACCTACATGCAAAGGCACCAACCTTGTACTGAACTGTTGGACTTCCTCTAGACTCCTCCGCTGAGTTCTCCCGTCAATATTAATTTACACAGGGGATATCAAACAGTCATTATTGAAGGAGGGCTAGTATGACATGTTTATTTGTTTGGGTGGGAGTGCATTTAACATGGAATAGGAATACATTTAAAGATCCCATGGCACACCTATTTCATTAATTTTTTTTATTATCATTGATGTCCTTTGATCGAGTTTGTAACATTATTTGTGTTGGAAATGTCTTGGATGGCTTATTTCAAGCTATTCGAACATGTCTGAAAAGCCTGGTAGAAAAGACGACTGCTTTTCTCATGAATATTTAATGTATTAATGAGCTTTGCTCTGATTGGATTGCTGTTCTCATGAATATTCAATATTTAAATGTTGCTTTGCTCTGATTGGTTCAGCCGTGGACGACAAAGCAGCCGTCAACATGCTTACCGTGCCACAGCACATCATTGTCTTTGAAATGCGCCGAACACAGCGAACACATCGCTCATCTGGTTCCAAGTGTTTTGGTATTTCTCCAAAAATAAATTGCAACCATTTCTCCCTCAGAAATGGTTGAATTTCTGTGGGTGGTTACGAACCAACCAAGTGGGCAGGACCATGAATAATAATTTGTCAACGCTACGTAGCACTGACTGCTTATCCAGATTGGCTCAATTTTTCTGCCATTTTCCTTTCATTGGCTATTGCATACAGCAGACAAACTGCATAGATTTCAAACGTACCACAGGTCACAAACTCATTCTGACCTATGTTATTTAACAAACAATAGGAAAAATGGGATTTTAATGGCATGGGATCTTTAACATGAGGTGGCTTGAGGTGAAACAAAGCGACAATGAATCATTCATGTGCTCCAGAGTTTATTAATATGTGAGAGAGGTGGAGAGGGCAGGGGGAGGGATGAGTTTGTTGGGTATGATTGCTGCAGTTTCAGGTTTTGGCAAACTAATCTCCATCCATTTAACAACCTATTGTACTCATGAGTATAGACTGTTTTGGTGCCGAAGAGGCTTACAGATTAATCAACAACAAATCAACAGTAAATGTAACAAACATTTATATTGGCCGTTTCAAAGTAGGACAGAAGAGAAATATTGAAATATGTTTTAAATGTAGGTGTACACAACATATTTAGCTTTATGCTAACATTGTTACCATGTTGAGAACAATATTGGCCCACCTGATGAGCCTAAGTGTGTCTTGACTTGCTATTGTTTTGGTATGACTATTTGTCTGGGAATGTCTTGATAGCTTGTGAATGGGTCAGTGTTTGTTATTCTAACATGTTCTGAATGATTTTCTGTGCTGGTAGTTTGAATTCATAACATGCAGCGCAAGGCACTCTTGCAGATGAGACATGGACAGAAAGTTGGGGCAGGCACGACAGGACATACTAAGAGGACTTGAGAGGTTGGGGGTGGATAATGCCCGGGCCCCAGCTGGGAACCGATTGGGATTCCATGAGTAGATTCCTTCGATTCCATTGAGCTCAGTATGGTGGGAACAATGCATGGGTGGAATGTGTGGTATGGTTGCATGACCAGGGAGCATGCCCCAAGGACCAGGAGGAGTGTCTGTTACTTACTTGGTATGGTGGACAACGTCAGTACTGCGTCATGCCCACCTCAGACACCGTTGACTGCCACTCACAGAAACCGCTCGGGCAAAACCCCCAAGTCAGAAATGCAGATGATTGCATAACAGCTGGATTTGGAAGTCGAATTAGGTGTGTGAATGAATAGGAAGCATTCAGTAAAGGCAGAGGATTCAGTTGAACCGGTACACTGCATACTGTTTGGAAACAGTGTGCAGTGTTCTACCGACCGTTCTACCAACCGAGGTACAGGCTGTGCCAACCAGTGATGGCAAACCTCTTCTCTGCGAAAGGTCAGCTTGCTGGAAATTGGTGACCATGTATTTTTATAACAATGTTGTGTAGTTTTTTGCACTGGTTTTTATGGCCCTAGGCTACTTGAAAAGTAAGGCAGGGCAGGATGGAAGCATGGTATTGGTATTTTACGGGAATGGTATTTTACAGGATATCGATATGGAGATCAATCACATGAAATGATACTGTATATGGTATAGTAAAATAATAATAATTAATGGAGAGCATATCTTGATTATCATTACTGATATTTTATTTCATATTGTTGAAATCCAATTTAAGGGCAGTATTGTAAAATAAAATGATTGTCTGTGATTAAAATTGAGAAGCCTTCTTATCTCCACTAGGGGACGGTTCCAGAGTGTTGGAGCCCTGACAAAAAATGTAGGCCTATTAGTTTTCAGTCCAGAGCAGAAAGGACATCAGAGAGGCTGTGACCTCACAGGGGATGAATGACATGGCATGGCGTGGGCTAATCCACGTCTTGCCACAAAAGGTATTAAACTCAATGGCTAAAAGTGACATTTGTGACAACAATAGGCTGATACAGGGATTGTTTGGATTCCAGCCAAACTGCTGCATTTTGAACAGCAGGTGGTGGAAGGGATGCTGACAGGAGGCAGTTACTGTAAATAGGGTTAGTCGTCAAGGTGAGCTCAGAGACAAAGGCATAACTTCAGAAATCAGCAGCTGGGCTAAAATACTGATACTAAGCTATATTACACAGCAGAACTGTGCACCCAAGGGTCTAGCCGCTGAATCCATTCAATTGGTTAAGGTCTATTTTAGAGCAAATGACAATTAGCCGCTCTGTATTACAAACAGAACCCCACCAGGGAGGGATCTGTGCTTCATATGACACAAATAACTTCACCCGCCGGCCCGGGACTAATAAGGCCGCAAACAAAACACTTAAATTAATTCATTATTTAGTATCTAGCGCATTTCTCAGCACTGGGCCTCTGGTGGGAATGATCCGTCAGTTGAAATTCAACTGTAGCCTCGGCTAACGGAGGCCACCATGGCACCACGGGCCAAGCCGCCCTCTTCATCCCTTCTTGCTTCCCTTTTTCATCTTCCAGCCAAAGTCGGGCTCCCCGAGCCTCACCGATTAAAGCTAATTAAGTTGAGATGGGCCTCCGAAAACAAAAAGCAGGGTGAAAGGAGGGAAGGAAAGGGCCTACATTGTGCTGGTCCCTGCTCAGCCAAGAAGGAATAATTCCCCCCTCATTAGAATCTGGTTAGGGTCACAAGTGCAGGCAGAGAAAGGAAGGCGATGAGAGAGGCGGCACAGAGGAGGGCAGAACTGGGGGGAAGCAAGTGGACTGAATTGAGGTCTAGAGGTACCACCAGGCATGCAGAGCATCATGCCCTACCCACCGGCTTCGTACTTCCCCACTGTGATAGTAGGCCAGAGAGCATTATTTGTTTCAATGGCTAACTGAATGTGTAATTTGTTAAAAGAGAAAGGAACATTAAAAATAGTTTGAGGTTTTTGGTGTCAAGTCATTGCCACCAGTTCCTGTTTCTAATCAAAAAAATGCAGAGCCGTTTTGAATACTGATCTAGGTTACTTTATAGAGAATGGAAATCGACCAGCATGTCTGTAGTGGTGGTGGTGGTGGTGAATGGCAACCTAATCTTAATGGCAGCAAAGCAAACATTTTAATTCTACATTTTTTTGTAGGCCTAGGCTACTTAAATATATCCCACAGTCCCTAGTGATAGGAATGTTGTCAGCAGATGAATGACTTCATGTAGGAAAGCTAGGGGGCTGTTGGTCTGGGAAGGTAATGTAACGAGACAAATCAATCAGTGGTGCCAATATAAAAAATCATCAATATTTAATATTTAAGACAGAGAAGGTTCTGATGATGAATGTGACAAACGTAGCCAGATCACACCGTGGGCTGGTCTAAGATCTCTAGCGCCATGAGAAAAAGTCTGTCTCTCAAATCTTTTGTTCCGAGATATAATGGCCTTGTGACGGGGAGCTGGGGGTCAAACCACAGGGAGGATTGTGGTTGACGGTTTGTGGGGCATGGTTCACAACATTCCCCGAGATGTCCTCTACAGGCCTTCCTGACGGATAGTGATGAAGGAATCAATGGGATTAGTTCTAAGCTACAGATGCTATCGGGTTGACCGAGATCCATTGCGTTTAAAATACAATTTGTGTATCACATAGCGCCATGAGATACCAAACTACTAACTGTCCTACTGCGAGTTAGAACGACATTCACTCAACAGAGTTGCAGACAACTTGACTGTCGCCAAGACGTGAGAAGTGTGGTGGTGTTTGTGGAACCTTGTTGGTAGGGCTGGGTGATATGGCCAAAGTTTGCTGCCCTGATATAGGTGATTGGATATATCACAATATAGCATGTTTTCTGGTAATTCAATAAAAAATTGTTTACCTAAAATAACCACATATTAAAGCCCATTTTTGTGTATATTGTTGTGAATTAATTACATCAAAATTAAACATTAAATAATGAGTATTTAAATTTTTTATTGCAAATGATGGAACACCTAGAAGTTCAGAAAATGACTTTAAAACCAGGAAAATACAACATTTAGGCTATGCCACATCGACACATAAATTGTTTACATTTTTATATATTTTTTAGATTTCTCATTCCTGCAGATTTTTTTTTTACTGGAAATATCGAACATTTACTGATTCTGATCCCTCCAATTCATGTTTTCTATGGTCTTCTTTTGCACATTCCGCTGAGCATTGCCACTTTTCATGTCTCGGCATATCCTCTATGTGTATGTGACCAATACAATTCTTGAATCTTGAATGTCGATATATTGCCCAGCCCTACTTCTACTTGTTGCTTGTAGTGTTGTATTTGCGTCAGAAAAGATTGAGCTGGCGGCATTCTCCAAGCAACTATTTCTAATCAATGGAATGGCATAAAATGGCTTCCGCGTGGGCTCCCCTGCAGCGGGTCTACTGATGGAGGTTATGATGGCCACGCAGGCGGGGGCGAATGAGTTTTTCAAGGGGTGCAGGTGCGGCCCTCACCGCTCTCGATGAATAGCATTCCCTCCCCCTGTTTCTCACACACACACACACACACACACACACACACACACACACACACACACACACAACACACACACACACACACACACACACACACACACCCTACAGACTCTTCTCATCTCCTCCCACACACACCCTCCTCCTTCACACATCCACTGAAAGAGCTCTCCATTTTTATGGTGTGTGTGTTGTGTCGAGAGGAGACGTGGAGGAACACCCTCTCCCTGGTCGAAGAGAGAGAAACTGCTCTAGACGAGCAGGCTACAGACTGGAGTCCGTCTGTAGAGACTTAAAGAGAGAGAGATGGACAGGCCGGGGGATGGAGATGGAGCAAGAGAGGGAGAGGGTGAGGGAGAGAGAGAGGGGTGTGGTGTAGGCATTGAGGGAGGGGGGGGGATGGGGGACACATGATAGGCTACCAGATGTCCAGGCCAGCCGGCTGCCTTGTAAAAAGCTTCGATTGAGGAGCGCCTGACGTCTCCTCGAGGATCTCTTTTCTCTCCGGGTCGGGAACCAGTGTGTGCACATTGTTGGAAGCAGCAGTAGTATAGTGGTGCACTGTTGGCCATTTCCTCTGCCCTCCTCTCCTTCCCCACGCTAACAGCTGCTGCAATAACCCACAGTACACACTTGCTGTGTATTTTTTTTTATCAATTTTTGTCCCATTGATCATTCATCATCATCATCATCATCAGTATGGCACGGGTCGACACGTGCACAGTACTGAGGAAAACGTTAGTCTTGCGTCGTTACAATTGAAGTCTCCCAACTTATAATCAATGCTCACGCTTAAAGGATCTGTAGTATCTCCTTGACATGCCCGCAATTGCTTCCGTTTCTCTCTCCCTCTCTATATCTCTCTCTGTCTCTCTCTCTGTCAAATTGACATCATTGGTCCCCTAATACCTCTTACTGCTTCACCACCAGCTCCGCCCCCTCTAGGCCAGTGACCCCCCCCCCCCCCCCACCCCCCCCCCACACACCCCCCACACACACACACACACACACACACACACACACACACACACACACACACACACACACACCCTTAATTATTTTTGTTTGTCCCAATGGTAATGTGGCTGCTGCATTGACCCATGAGGACTATGATGAGAGAGAGAAAGGGGGAGAAAAACGGGGGTGGGGAGGGAGACAGAGACTCCAAGCCTATTGGCAAAGAGGCCCAGCTGTGTGTCCTGGTGTGTTTCTCCTTTCAGTGCGTGTCCTTTTGTTGGTAAGCCCTACACATGTCAGTACTCAGTCAGAGGAGCCTGTCTCTGTGGGTGTGTGACGACAATGATACTGTATGTAGTGTGTAAGGTCTGGTATGTTTTTACTGCTCTCATACTTTATCCTCACCTGGCAAAGGGGTGTGGGTGTGTGTGTGTGTGTGTGTGTGTGTGTGTGTGTGTGTGTGTGTGTGTGTGTGTGTGTGTGTGTGTGTGTGTGTGTGTGTGTGTGTGTGTGTGTGTGTGTGTGTGTGTGTGTGTGTGGGGGGTGTGTGTGTGTGTGTGTGTGTGTGTGTGTGTGTGTGTGTGTGTGTGTGTGTGTGTGTGTGTGTGTGTGTGTGAGATCTGTGTTGTTCTGTTCATCACTCTGAATTTAGATGTTGCATATGAATACAAGCATCTATAAAAAAAAAATAGCCTAGTCATAGCCTGGTTATGGAAATGCATGGGATCCCAGAAATATTCTTGCCATAGGGAGAGCAGCATATCGGAATATTATGATGACACACCTATTTTCCAGGCTAAGGTTATTGCAGCAGGACATTTTCCTGCTCGCTGTGGCACAGAATTGAGCCCTTTCGTATGAAAGATCCCTGGAGATGGATATTATATTACACTAGTCATTGACGTGACACATGCAGGTTTTGAAAAAAAAAAAGCTGCATTGCAGGTTACATAATTTAATGCCAGTGCTCTGACAAACAGCTACCTGCTCAGGATGTGCTGTCTAAGCTAATGAGCACCATGACAGTATGGTGAGGGAGCTCAGTGGATGGCCTCGTATGTCAGTGTAAGACACGGGGTAGACCATCTTAGATAGATACAGTATGCATGGAATTGTTAAGAAAACCTTTAGCAGTAAGTGTACACTCGATATTCAACGTGATGATCCATTGTGGTCCTGACTATCACCCACGCACCACTTGTGATTCTGTCCTCCACCCTCCCCCGCTACCTGCTCTGCCTGTCTTCTTCATTTCTCTCGCTGTCTGAACCCCTCTCCTCCAAGTTCACACACACACAACACTCACACATGTGCACAGAGTCATAACCTTCATCATAAGAGAATGGTGTTGCTCGGTGAAGCAGAAAAAGTTAGAGATGAGGTGAAGGGGCAACGAAAGGAAAGGGTAGTTTGTGTTCATTTCCAAATGTCTCCATTACATTTTCGAGACATGTTCAGCTCGACCCTTGCAGCATCCTAACCTGCACTCCATTGACCTCTGCAGAACTTGCAGTGGTGAACATAGCATGGGAGTTCAGGGCGCTTTGATTTTGATTGCATGTAGTGACAGAATCCTGTCTTTCAAGCAGACCAGATGCAGTCCATACATCATTGTCCTAAACCAGACCAGTGTGTCTAGCTGCCCATCCTGCTGTCCACTTTGCTGTCCAACATGTCTCTCGGATGTTGTGATCAGACTAACCGACTTCTCCACCTGTCAGTCTTGTCTTTCTTTACCTAAGCCTCAGCAGTGGCTAAGGAGGATGGTTATCTGAAGTTTGCTGGTTCGATCCCCGGCTCTGTCTAGCTAAGTGTCTTGGTGTCCATGCAGCAATTGAACTGAATTCCCATTTAATTTGGTTGCTTTGACCAGAAAATGCTACAAGATGTAGATTTGGACACAGCTTCTGCTGCACTCTCCAATCAACCTGACTCGGGCCATTGAGGCTGCAAGTTATTGCGAAAATGTTATTAATTTACAGCCTCTCTTAGCTCTGAGGAATGGGTCATTTGCCATCGCATATGTGTCGGATGATCAGCCATAACATATGCTTCTTGGGGGGTGCACTGCTCCTCGATAGTGCATCTCTAAAGTCCTCCACTTAAATTGTCAAACGAAATTGGAGAATTCATTGATTCATCTAATCTGGAGTCACGCACGCTTACACTCAGGTCAAGGATCCAAAACCACCACTACCACCAGTAGTCCAGGTTAAACGCTGCTGTAACCAGACCCGGCTGCAGTAACCAGACCTAGAGACTCCAAGTGTCTGGATGAGCTGGGCGAGTCAGCTTTGCATGGGGAAGGGAAAATTATTTCTAGAAAAGATAGGCCCATCCTCCCCCCACCACTCGCCTGCGGCAAACCGTGCCTCCATCCTTCACACTTGTGCTCTCTTGACCTCGGCTATCCCCGTCGCCTTTCATAACAGCCTTCATAACATAGGCTAATAAGTTAATGTCCGTTTTAATGCCAATACATTTCATTTCAAACTTATTTGGTTTGCATAATTTTTTATGTTATATATTTTTATTTGAAATTCTTCCTTAAACATGCAGGTTTGCATGATACTTCTACATTTATGCAGTTGCTATTTTACACATTTCAAATATCTTACAAGGACTGGTGCCTTTGATACTCCACATATTTATTAGGGTGGCTTAATTATGTTTGCTTGATTTATTGATACTACCCCAGATTTTCTCAGGACAAAAAGCTGCTTGTGTCAAACTCCACCAAAATTGAGATTGAAGAACACATTTAAGTTGGCCGACACTAAGAGTAATAGATGTATGACATTATGTATAATGTTGAATCATTGATTTGGCTTTTATAGCATGCATGCATCCATTAGGCCTAACCCTAAAAATGGACATAAGTGCCATTATAGACACAGGATAACAATATGGATATCTGTCAACCCACTGATTAATGTCTGTCATTAACTAGATGTCTTTTGTTGGCTGCTAAATCTTTACCTTCGCTACACAGGGGGGTGCTAGCCAAGGAAAACCAAACACCGCTGTCTGAGCTAGTCCCCGCACACTTTGAAAGATGCCTGCTTTTGTCGCACGACTGGGAGACATTTAGTTTTTCTTTTGAGGCTATATCGTTGCTCAGGCTGTACAGATAATTAATTAATTAATTAATTAATTATTAATTATTAATATATATAATAATAATAATAATGGAATAATTAACCTATATGGTGCAATTTGAGACCATTTACATCTTATCCTACATTTTAAAAACTCGATCCATATCACGACTGGTAACCCACCACCAGTTCTCATATCTAAACCAAGTTGTTTTTAGGGTTTGGTTTTAATTGCCTGTGAGTGGCTTCGTTTGACAGTTCTTGAGACAGCTGTCATCTGAGTGGAATGCATGTCATCCTCGACCGCCGGCTACGCGGACGCAAGACACACAGCCAGCAGTTGTTCCAATCCATCACCCTGCACCAGTTCATTTTGAGGCCTGTCAATACTATATTGGCTCTGCTTTTGTGATTTGCCTCCGTGTCCTTCTCAAGCAGGAGGAGCAAAGCTTCTAGGCATCTCTTTCTCTCTATCACATATTCTCTCTTGCTCTCTTTCCCACTCTCTCTTATTCTCTCTCTCGCTGTGTGTGTGTGTGTGTGTGTGTGTGTGTGTGTGTGTGTGTGTGTGTGTGTGTGTGTGTGTGTGTGTGTGTGTGTGTGTGTGTGTGTGTGTGTGTGTGTGTGTGTGTGTGTGTGTGTGTGTTGTGTGTCAACTGCTCCCACACACACAGCTCTGCCAAAAAAAAGACCCCAGAGTTGGCTGCTGATGCTAAGGACTATTAGCCTCCGTTGTACCAGTTATGTCAGGAAAGGGAGACGACGTGCTGGCTTTTTTTTTTTTTTAAACACCCCTGTGTAAAGAGAGGCGAGCCCAGCGAGGCTTCATCTCTGTACAGCAGCAGTGATGAAGATGAAAAACAGCGTTGTTTTCAAACCCACGAAATGTATTCACTGGTGGAGGTGGTGGTGGCTTCCAAGGAAGACTGCATGGGAAACAAATGTAGACACGTCTACCGTTTGATCGCCCTCTGTTCGTTGATGGGCCTCCCCACCCACCCACCCTGCTGGTGGTTCTGCCGTGTGTGTGTGTGGGTAGGCCTTAATGGCTAGGCCTAATTGATGGAGGGTTGATTGTCACGTTGTCTTTATGAATAGAGGGAGGGTGCAAATTGAGTTTTTAAGGACATTAATCCAATCCCAAGTATTTAACTTTTTTTTGTTTTTGAAAATTGGAGCCAAATTCACCTTTTCGTTTTTGAAAATTTTAATGAACATTTTCTAAAGGTAGAGTGACGATCACACTGAGAACAAAGTAGTCTAACCGTTTGTACAGTTGGTCTTACTGCATATTCATCACTAATTGCCAAGTTGGAAGGATTGAGGACTCACCAACAAGACTACATTTTCCTGGCCACTTGAGAATGAGGGCTAACAGATTTTATTTTTGCCTAAAACAAAAATCCCTTTTAGCCATTTATTCTTTCAGATCTCTGTATAAAGCCAACCAACAAACAACCGGAGGGGTGTTTTTTTTTTTTTTTTCTTTTCACTTAAGAATCAAGTTTACAATTCTAATTAGCTATGTTCAAGCACAAAGCACTAACCATCTGCCTACTCCCAGGAACCCCAGGGAACACAAACAGGCTTGGCACTAATTGGCTCTCGCACTTTGGACAGGAGGCGTTCAAAATGCATCCGTTTTATCTACAAATGAAAGAACCTGCCTCTGTTTAAAGTGTGGGCCGTTAGCGCATTATGAGCCGTCAGCTTGTGCTATCCGTGTTGTTATTGTATAGACTGACAGGGACTTGTATTTGCGTAGGTGTGCATGTGGTGCATATTAAGCACTGACTCATCCATCACGTGTACCGTCGGATGTGCACCATAATGTGGTGGATGTAATGGAATCCTGAATTCATTCAGTCTCATCGCTCTGAACGATATGGTTAAAAATATTTAGACAGATATTGTGATTATGATATGATTCATTATTAGTGTTTCACTGTAAAATCTATTCAAATCATGATGTGATGTTTGTTGGGATCTGCACCAATCAAACATGTGTTCATCAACACATTCAAACATGTGGAGGGAAAAAATGTGTAAGCCAGGGCATCTCTGCAGCACTTAATTTATAATGGTGTTATACATTTATACTTACACATTTTACCCCTAAAATTGTAGTTCCTGTGATTTGGATATTGCACATTGCCATATTGAGATTTTTTTTAATCATATTTCAATACATTTTTCAGGGAATGGCTCACTTTCCATCACTCTCTCCATCCTCCTGCTACTCCTTGCATTCCCGCCAGCCACAGCGAAGAAGTTGCGTGTAGTTAATGCCACACCACACACACACACACACACACAGACACACACACACACACACACACACACACGCCCATAGTGGAAACACAATCTCAATCTTCGCCTCGCTCTCCCTGTACCCCACAGGGGGCCTCGCCCTACCCGTATGCGCCCAACACTCTGCCAAACAAGAGAGCAATGTTTCCCGGGCTAGATAACGTACAATAATACCCTGCGTATTAATTTATCTTCCTCTCCTTCTCCTCATCCTCATCATGCCCGCACGCTGTTTATCTAGGATTGAAATGAGGCGCTGGCTGCTTTATAATATTAGACATGGCAATTAAACCCTCCGGGACATCATTGATAGTTTGTTGTCCAATGCCCTTTGTGATTGGCTGAGCATGGTGCAAGTTGATGTCATGCGATCAATGAGGAGTGACATCACCTGTCTGTGTTTGGTGCCGTCTAGGGCTGCAAACTATTGATTTCATATCGCGCTCGCAATGTGAGGGTGCAATTTCCAAATTGCAAAAGATACAGTTTCTTCAGTTGTATTATTGTTATCAAATGTGATTTTCAAACATCTTTGTCTTTCCGGAAATTTTAACCCCATGTACTGTTTATTCCTACTTAATTGATTTACTTTAATTGAGAATCGCAAGCTAATCAAATCGGTAATCAGGCATTCACTGCACGATTTGAGTTTTTGACCCGATTTTAGAATGGGGCCAGAAATTTTGTCCGAAATTTGTCGGCCGTCGAGCACGTAAATTGTGAATTTTCACTTTACATCAGAGACAATTTACTCGTACAGTAGGAGTTGGAATGAAACGACACGACTGCAAAAATCGTACAATGTATGCCCAGCTTAACGAGGTCAAACTTCGGCATACTTGAAAGCAGTGTTGGAGACCCTGCTGAGCTGAACAACACATTGTCGGTATTAATCAAGCTTGTTTTAACACCATGCGTTCGACCAATAGGGAGTCCAAACATGCCATCAAACAGCATTTTGTCACCGAAAAGCAACAATACATGTTGCTCATGTGTGCTTGGCATGACATGCAATGAGAATACTTGACCCTACCCTGTCGTGGTGCCATTCATCATTGACTTTCCACACTTATTTACAATCACTCCCATAACCCTCCCCTGTCTGCTGTAAAGAGGCATATATTGCTAAGCTAACGCCAGCACGGCTGGGTTACTTAATACTTACTACTTATTACTTACTTACTCACTTTTTACATCTATGAATCTCTTATGTCTGGTACTGCTCTACAGTATCTAGGAAGTAGCCTATCACTTACAGTTGCATATGTAGGCTTACAATGATTCAACACATTTTAAACATTTACATTTAGGGCATTTGGCGCTTTTATCCAAAGCGACTTACATTTGTTTGAGGAGACAGCAATATATCACTGTGGTACATAACGATAAGAATAGAACAGGATTGAAGCATTCATAATTGCAAGTTTACAAGTTTAAAGTGATGGACAACAGAACAGACAAGAGTTCTATAATTTGATTGTAATTTGGTAGAAATTTGCCACCACAGCCACCTGTCGGCTACCAGTAAGTGATTTAGAATGTCAACATCATGCAGTGTGAACGGTGTTGCGACCGGCAATGACAGCAGCGACGACCGACAGCCGACCAATGAGAGCGCAGGACCACGGTGATTGGAAATCAAGGGGGGTGAGTCGTAGTTTTCAGTCAAAATAATGTATTTCCCTCTCTCTGCAGAACAGACAGTCCTTGCTCTGCTCTCCAACCGTTCTCGCCTCCATATTTAATTCCTTTTCCTCGTTTTCCTTCACGACAAGCAGCACAGAAACAACTTGAGATCCATTTTGATGTTCTCGTGTGTTGTCGTGACTTAAAGCGTAGTTTGGAGACGAGACAGACTCGACATGTGACTCCTCCTTGTGAAACATCTTGTAATGTGACCCCCCTCTCCTACACCCCCGTCACCGATCCATCATGTTGTGTGAAGCCCACAATGACTTCAAGACAGACAGCCCCGTAGTGTGTGTGCAGTACAGTGGTCTGACGACTTTGAATGCTGTGTTGTCGTGTGTAGGGGGCCGTGAGTTGGCAGCATCAGCGGCTGATTGGTCAGTAGTAGTGGTGGTCCTCTACTGCAGTGCTCATCATGAGCCCTCAGGGGGCCTAACCAAACACATCCTTTCCTGGTAGGACTCAATCAGCCACTTAGGAGAGTTATGGTTGGATCAGTGGCGGGGGGGCTGAGATTGAGGCTCCAGTAAGCCGCGCACACACACACACACAGACACACACACACACACACACACACACACACACACACACACAGACAGGATAAAACCATCTTTGCACAGAGGCAGGGAGAGGGGGATGGTCAATGAATCAATCCAAAGTAACCTACCTAACGTAACCTCATGCACTGACACACTCACATGCACACACACTCACACACACACACACACACACACACACACACACACACACACACACACCACACACACACACACACACACACACACAACCACTAAACCTACCTATTTGGAACTGAAGCACTCCCCAGCCACCATTATTGCTTTGTTCAGACTTATCTGCTTGTATTTAATAGTGATAAATGCACCAATATTGCAACTCTATTGCACCTCTACGGACAGCTTGGGTCATCCTCTTTGTATCATTGTAACATTTGTCATGTGTGTGCAACTTTCTGTCGATAAAATCTGTGAAGCGTTCAAAAGCAGAACACTGAAACAGTTCAGATAAGACTTACATTTCCATGAATATTATATATTTCCGCAGAGGGAGTTGGGACCAAGAGGTAATGACCTCTTGGTCGATTGCGTCTATGCCTTCCTTGCCCTAATGCTGTTCTTTGACCTGCCTCATCTGCTTTGGCTGTGCTATGCCCAATAAGCAATAATGTGCATGCTGGTATCCAAAATTACCTAATTAAGTTGGCTCATTAATCCACAGTACTTATTGAAGCAATTGAAATCCTTAATTTGATTCATCATCTCGTGTTCAAAAGTCACCTGGCGAGCAGAATCCTAATCGTCCTGTGGGTGCTCTGGGATTCTAACGAGTGTGTGTTTTTGGGGTGAGCGCCATCTTGATGGCGACCGTGTTGTTGTTGATTTTGATTGTGATCACTTGAAACACTGCACTCACTGAGACTGTTGTCAGAGTGCTTCTGTTGTATTACTCTGCATAAACATTACAGTACATTACAGCGTGTGTTGTGTGTTTAATCACCCAAAACTGTGTCGTGTTATATTAGTGGGACATGCATGGGAATGTGGTCTCAGCAGCTGCTACATCTTCTGGGATGCGCTTGTATACAAACGGTAGATAGTGCCAGCACCTGATAGTTGGGGGGGGGGGGGGGGGTGTGAGTGTGAGAGAGAGACACGTGTGTATGTATGGCATGTACATGTGTGTATAATATGTGTGGACGACGTGTGTAGCCTAGCGTGTGAGTATAGTATAGTGTGTGAGAGAGAGAGTATGGTAGTGGGTGAGAGTATGATGGTCTGCACAAGTGTAAGAGATTAGGACAGTGTGTGAGAGAGTAGTATGAATTATGGCATAAACAGCCTCTCATAAATGTACATGTCATACATGCACACACACATACGTGTATGTGCGTGTATGCCATATGCGTGTATGACATGTACATGTGTGTGCGTGCGTGTGTCTGTGTGCGTCCTGGAGGACGTTGAGCTGTGCGACCCAGCCCCGCAGCTCCCAGCAGGACTAATGAATCATGGGAACTGGCTGTCCTCCAAAGCCTAGCCCTCACACACTCCAGAGAAATGTGTTGGTGTTTTGCACACTGGCAACCGTAGACGCTTATTTATTTACTTTAGCTGTGGCAGGTATGATTTAAGAGATACCATTTGAGTGCAATTTATTAAAAATGCCACAGCCATCCATCAGCTATTAGTGAGTGAAGTGCTCTGTGAGAATATCTGTTCTGGTGGATGCTGCGTCTGCCTCCGGATGAGACCGTTTAGACTTGAGGCCATCCCCGGTTTATTCCTGACTAATCAGGGCCCCCCTTTCCTGATTGGTTTGGGGAATCCATCTTGCCTGTCAATCACATGCATGCTCACAGGTGGGTGAATGCAACATTACTCGATAGTGGAGAAACTTAAGGAGGAAGCGGGGGGGGGGTGGTGAATGTATTGGTGAGAGAGAGGGCAGGACGTCCGGTCTAGGACCCCCCCCCCCCACGCTCTTGCAGTAAACTCAGGCAAAGCCGCTGCAGTGGCCTCAATTGAGAAATATTCTGGACTTCAGGTGTTTCTGATATTCCGTTTTTGTAAAAACAACAACTCCCTACTACCTACAAATGTGTTTGTTTTGCTCCAGGGAGAACGTACATTGTTTCGGATATAAACGAATCGATAAAACAACTCATGACCTTCACTCAGCCAAGCCCAGCCGGGTTGGTCACAGGAGCCCTTCAGGAACAGACTGTTACCGCCACCACTAACTAGCGAGCAGGTTTAGTTAATTGTTATTGCTTATATGTTTATTGTTAGTTTAGTAGTTTACATTGTTGCCTCAGTAATTGTTTTGCACTTTACTACTTTTATTACATACACTTGACACACTGTGCACACTTTAATTGGATTTAGTGTGTTTTAGTGATATATTGCTCTTTCTTCTTTACCTCATGCTGTTTAATGTTTCCTACTGTGTACTTAGTGCAATAATTTAGTATTTAGTGCAACTGTAGTGCAATAATTTCCCCACGGGGAGTAATAAAGTACCATCTTATCTTATCTCTTAGCTGAAACTGCAGAAGAACACCTTTTGCATGCTTTGCCTTCTCATCTCTCTCCATCTCTTGTCTTCTCTCTTTTAAACCACACCAATAATTAGGACTGGGCAATAATAAGTGATAATAAATGTATTATGATGAGAAGATGGGCCCTTATAGATGATCAAATGTGTTGTTTGAGATGTCAATGAGACTGGAAAACTAGTTTTAGTCAGACACCATACTTTATGACTCCATATTCCTCAATGTAATGACCCTAAGACTGTTTTAGAATGGTATTTTGAATTCACGACCATATTGTGATATTTATCGATGTTGTGTAAATTTCCCCCATTATTATCGTGATAATAAATGTTTCCATACCCCCTCCCCTCTCTTCCAGGCTGGAGTGGGTGGAGATCATCGAGCCGCGCACGCGTGAGCGCATGTACGCCAACCTGCTGACGGGGGAGTGCGTGTGGGACCCGCCAGCGGGTGTGCGCATCAAGCGCACCGGCGACAACCAGTGGTGGGAGCTGTACGACCCCAACACCTCGCGATTCTACTACTACAACGCTGCCACGCAGCGCACCGTCTGGCACCGCCCCCACTCCTGCGACATAATCCCGCTGGCCAAGCTGCAGACGCTCAAGCAGCACGCCGACGCCAGCGGGGGCGCCGCCGTCGTCTCCCGCCCCGCCAGCGGTGGAGGAGGAGGAGGAGGAGGAACAGGAGGAGGAGGGGGAGGGAGCAGGACGTCTGCAGACAACAGCCCCGGCCGCAACAGTGGGGTGAGCCGCGAGGGAAGCACCTCCTCGTCCCTGGACCAGGAGGCCGACAAGCAGGGCAGCCGCGAGGAGACAGAGAAGTACGTCGTACTCTTTTATCCTGCTGCTGCGTACCATTAGCCATGGTTCAAAGTTTTGCTTTTATCTCTTAGAGTAGAGCGTTAGACCCCAGCAGCTAGTGACCGATCAATGATCACGGTGCATGGAAGTGCTGGTCAGCTATTGATTATTTAGAGTCTATAATATGTAAGGCTGAGACGATATGCCATTTAGAAGAATCGATTATTGCAAAATTATCGATAAATATCGATTTTTTTAATTATTATTTTAATTGAAAACAGAACGCATTTTCAGCACTTCAGTATTCACAATGTAGTTCTAATTTTCACCAGAGGGGGCGACAACGAGCCACGACTAAACACATGTGAAACTAAACAGTAAACAGCTTCGTTTATTGCTTCATGGTTCGGCCTATCATAGAAAAAAATAATAATAATTATTAGCCTGTAGGCTACAATCAAATATAAACTCAGCGGACATGACAACAGCTTTCTTAAATAGTCGCTTTTCTTTTCTTTTTTTTCCATCGCTGTGACGGAGCGGCACCGTCACTGACGGCACTGATTGCGGGCGCACGCATACACCTACACACACACACACACACCTACACACACATACACCTACACACACACACACACACACTTACACACACATACACATACACACACATACATTTCACCACTCATTCCCCGTCCTCTTCCGGTCTCGCAATCTAGTCATTAAACTCCGCTATTATCTCTCTCTTCCCATTCTGTTTTAGTAGCGCAACCAAGGGTGCCTACTATGAAAACTACTGCACAACTCAAACTGGATAAAAAATGTATTTGTCTCTCACCGTTGACGACCATCCATACTTTTTCTGAAATAAGGTCCCACATGGGACACCGGAAGAGGCGGAGCTTAGGCCTCTATTGAGTCATGTCACTCACAGAAGTTTGGAAAAGCGACGGCGGAGCTCTGCATTCTGATTTCACTTTATCCTCGCCTGGCCTCTCAAGGACGTTTGTTTTACCGACAAGGTCACGGTGCCTGCAATGTTCTCTCTCCAAACACTGCACTTAATCGGTTCAATATAGTCTCCCGTTGCTTGTTGTGTCGTCACAGGCTTCAAACTCTGATATGCTCTTCACAGTAGAGCAGCCCCGGCTGAGACAGCAGCTCCTGCGGTGCCAGAGGGAGCGCTATGGGCCCTTTCGGTTTTCCTCGAGAGATATTTGGACGAATGTAAAAGTATTTGTGTCTCTTGGTCAGAGACCCAGGCGGTGGTGTCAGGCTAAACACTGTGGAAACGGCACGCTGCCTTTATCCAGTGGCAGTGATTTTGATCATCAATTTCCTCACAGTTCCTCTTTTATCCCATTTTCCTTCTGTCCTTATCTTGCTAACTTGGAATCTCTCTCAGCAGGCTTAATTTGTCGTTGCTGCTGTGCACGTGTAATTATAAAATGTATTCACATTGAACGTTGTGACGATAACGTGTGTGTGTGTGTGTGTGTGTGTGTGTGTGTGTGTGTGTGTGTGTGTGTGTGTGTGTGTGTGTGTGTGTGTGTGTGTTGTGTGTGTGTGTGTGTGTGTGTGTGTGTGTGTGTGTGTGTGTGTGTGTGTGTGTGTGTGTGTGTGTGTGTGTGTCCTTCCTGGCGTTCTTTCTCCTGCTCTCCTTATCACTTCAATCACTCTCACTCTTTTATCACTCTGTCTTTATCCACGTGTCTCATATTGATTGGCACCTTTCTTCTCCTTTTATCTCCTCTCTGCTTCCCTGCTGCCTCTCTCTCTCTCTCTCTCTCTCTCTCTCTCTCTCTCTCTCTCTCTCTCTCTCTCTCTCTCTCTCTCTCTCTCTCTCTCTCTCTCTCTCTCTCTCTCTACTCAATCTCCCTCTCTCCTCCCCATCCATCTGTCTCTCTCTTTCTTCCTCTCTCCTCTCTTCTTTTCTCTCTTGCCGAACATTATTATTTTTTTTTTTGTGCTGAAATCTGCCGCAGTAATTCAGCAGTGATGGGTCGGTACCTCTGACTGGGGGTCACAGTGTCCTGTGCGTGGCGTACCCGCCCCCGCATCGCCGCACACCCAACATTACACGCACCATAAACTGCCCTTTCTGTGGTGCTTTGGGCAAGGCACTCTGCTGCAGTGTGTTATGCAACACAAGCCTGTGGAGTTCAATAAAAACCAACCACTCCACGTCTTTTACACCAATTACACAGAATAATAGTTTGTGTCGGCCGGGTAACAAATGAACGAGTAATACCAACCGAAGTGTAATTTATGGATAATAATTGAGTATAATATTTTTCTTGGATCAAGCCAATGCTCAGAACATGCTTTTCAATTTCTGATAAACATTGTACTGTCCATGAAGGTGGTTAACACTACATGTGTTAACCATCTTAAATGTGTTATTATAATGTATTATAAATGTTACATTATATATTCATGCTCGGATGCGAAATTATATATTATTGTGCATATGAGCACAACGAAACGTCAATTGTCAATAAAAGTTGTTCAAGCATTTTTTTACTAGCACTTCAAGCAACTGATAATTAATTGCTCCACAAAGTGCTAAATGTGGTCAATATTAGTGTGTGTGTGTGTGTGTGTGTGTGTGGTGTGTGTGTGTGTGTGTGGTGTGTGTGTGTGTGTGTGTGTGTGTGTGTGTGGTGTGTGTGTGTGTGTGTGTGTGTGTGTGTGTGTGTGTGTGTGTGAGACCACGTTGAGAAATCTAGAGGTCAATAGGTGCCATCCGTGAGTGCAAGGCTGTGACAAACTGCCTGAACACTCAGTCCCAACCTTACATACACACACACACTCACTCAGAGGATCCTATTAAATGGAGGTGGAGTTATGGCAAGGGGGAAAGGAGTGAACGAACAAGTTTGAGCTCTCAATGATGGGGAAAGATAATTGAATCTATTGCTGCAGACGGACTGAGGGGTCGCGAGAGGTCAGGCCTGCTAGATGGGGATACTTCATAACACCGCAAATTATATAAACTTGGCGTTAACCTTTGCCATTGATTCTCCAGGGCTGCACATTGCTTGTGTCTCGGTCCCAATCAATACAAGCCTTTAATCGTGTGTCTGTTTTCAGATTGTCCTATATTGGTTAACGTGACCATAGGTCCACTAGGCTTTAGAAAAATCGTGGAAAAATCGATCACAATCACTTTGCTTCCACAATACTCCCATTGGCAGGTTGACTCAAATCTTATTTTTTTATTGTTTTTCATTTTAAAATTACGTCAATGTAATCTTAGTGGAAGCAAATGTATGATTATTTTGGAATAAGGATCATTTTCAAATAATCATCAAATAATTTCAAATGAATGAGTTTTAAATGTGTCAGGTATTTTTCATTGCAAGTAAAAACCACACAAAAGATTGCAATACATATCGTATCGGCATTCAAAAATCATCTCTTATCGGGAGGTCCCTGCCGATTCCCGTCCTTACACTCTGGTACACCAACTGGATATTGAACGCAGCTTTTACCCCCATTTGTGGTCCACGAGGTAATTTGATGGGTCTACAACTCCATCTCTGTCACTGCTGAGTAGGGATTTTGCATATTGACATACGACTACATTTCTTTATTCTATCTCCTAATGCACTCACAGCCAGAGGTGGGTTATATTTACTGTTACATTTACTGAAGTAACTTTTTGAATAAATTGTACTTGTAAGAGTAGCTTTAATGCAACATACTTTACAGTTTTACTTGTGGAGGCTATATTTTGTGAAGGACATTTTTGTTACTATGGCTCAGTAATATTTGGATAAATGCATCGCACTACTGTCGCTTTTATACATGTATTATTTGATGCATTGATGCACATTCCATTAAAGGGCAGGTGGTCAGCGGGTCCCAGGTCTGCTGGTGTTCCGTTCTCCTCCTGCTGCCACGCCTCCACGTGTCTCTGTGTTCAAACTAGCAGAATAACAGCTGAAGCTACAGCAGCAGCAAGGCTTTCAAATGGCGCTCACAGCTAATATTTACAGACTAATTACCAGCGCACAGTGCAGCAGGCTCCGCTGGTCCGAAGTCCGCGCATCAGAGACCTGTGTTGACACTGAGCCTGTTGTGTTAATGGTCGTAATACGTTTAATAATGTATACTACTATACACATAGTACGACTATCAGAACGACTACTCCTGCTTTCTGCCAAGCTAATGGTGTGCAACATTTAACAGGTCATGCTCATCGGTGCAGCCTGACGAGAGACAGGCTTCAACCACAGGTCCTCCTCAGGTTAAAGTGAAGAAGTGAACACACATGTATTGAATAGGTCATTCATGATGAATCTTACTGTCCTCATGTGATTGGAGAGAGCTGTGGGGGACATGGCACACCTGATCTCTGGCCATCTGTGATGGGAACCAGGACTTGGGACAAGTTCAAGCACACTGTTACATGTTGACACTCTTTATGTTTACTTTCTGACATAACAGACGTGGTCTACTATGCACATGACTTGCTGACTTGGTGGCCAAATCATAATCATAATTTAGGAGACAAAGAGCAAATAATGTCATTGAATAGAGTATAATATTAATGTAATATCTGTGGTCACACATGGGAGATACAGACTGGGAATATTGTCCTGGTGTGTATGTGGCATTTCATCACAAATGGTGTATGTTCACTTCTTTACCTTTTTTGCTTTTTTTTATCAGTAAATACTTTTGTTCTCTCAAGTGGCTCTTTATGGGGACTATTTGTACTTCTACTTGAGCACTTGTTTCTGAAAAGCAACAGCACTTCTACTTGAGCACAGTTCATGGCTACTCTTCTTAGCCCCCTCTGCTCCCAGCAGCTCAGCCTCTCCCGTCAGGTTCAGGAGCCCCCATCATGTCCTCAGCGATGGTTTGCTTACCAAACCAGTGGTTTCCTCACCAGACAGGACGACGTCCGCTTTGCCCCGTTTCCTCCAAACGTGCCGTAATTGGTTAGGAGTGCGGCCGCCTGACAACCGATGCACGTTCCGTGTAAGTCGGGAGTCTGCAGAGAACGATTTGAGAGGGGGGAATGAGTGAGTGAGGGTGGATGTGGGCAGGATGTCGGATAGAAAATGGAGCAAGGTGACTGAGGGAGACAGATGAGGGGCGAGTGAGTGTGTTGTACATTGAAGGGCAATTCAACCCATGAATTCATCATGACCTGAAGAGAGGATGGAGATGCCGAGGGGGGGGGGGGGGGGGAGAAGGAGAGAGAGAGAGAGAGATGGACAGTGAGGTGAAAATGTCTTTCAGCTTGGTGGATCTGCACCGCATATTGTGCTCCATGCCAGCAGACTTTTAAATGCTTAATCCTACCCTTGGAGAGAGTGAGTGTGTGTCCGTTTCCATTTCTCACTCTCTCTAAGTCTCTTGCACACACACACACTTCACATTCTCTCCCCCAGACATGAGCTCTCTTCCCACTATTAAGCAGGGCTCTTTAAACCACCAGGCCTAGCGGTGAAACCATTTTGAGGGGATGCAGCCGATAATCAATTTCACACCTTCCATCGTCTTCTCTCCTTCCCTCTTTTCTCCTACTCCTCCTCTTCCTTTGCTAATGCCCTCTATATCCCTGGCCCCGTCGTCCTCACCTCCTCTTCTGCTGGTGTCACCGAGCGGAAGGATTTAACCACTACAGAGGAGTAGTTCTGCAGCGAGTCGCAGAAAGAGACTAGAGGCCATATTACCGGAGAAGACCCGGAGCTGAGCCAAGGCTTTCAAACGGGGGGAGAGGAGGGGGGGCTCTTTAGCAGGGGGGCCGGGCACTGTCAGCACGTATACTGGCAGCCTGGACGCCAGACCACCTCTATTCACTGCATTGTTTCAAGCTGTTTATGCATTACACTCTCTCCAGGAACCGGCGCGGCAGCAAACTGCTTTCTTGAACGTAGGGGCTGTGAGTTGATGGGTTTTTTTCGGATCATTTCATCCATAATTTGACCGCAACTCACTTTTCCAGCCATTGCAGTAATCACCCGGTGGGTGTCTAATACTTTGGCTCACAAAATCAATCTGTGAGTTTGAGCTCAACTGTAAGTTGTGTGTTTAGGAAATGAATTTGCTTCACTGACTGGCTTCGAAAATGTAGTCTGGCTTTCATCATCAATGGCGTCTGCCATTGCATTGCATGTGGGATGCACTTTTACTTCTTAAAAGTACATCCTACATGCAATGCAATGGCTTCATACCCTCTGTCGTATTCAACTTGCTACGACACCAGATTATAATTACTCATCAGTGAAACATTGGAAATCACTGCAGTTACTTTGCCACCTTGGCACCTGAGATAACCTTTAAACTTTAACCTCAATAATGAATTGTTTTCCGCGGACACCGGCCGCTGCCTGGTGCCCTTGAAGTGGCGATTAGCGGCCCTCGTTAGTGGAGGGCGCGCGGCTAATTGCTATTCAAATCCACACCACGCCAGCTTTGTAGTTGTCATTGCTGTGGGTTCATTATTTTTCCACCGCCTGTATACTAATTAATCCGTATACAGTATATATTGAGTCTGTACTGCCACCCGCAGCGGTTGGTACAAGCATCTGGAGAGCCTGTAAGAATAGTTATTTTACCGGATGGTCACAGTATTAATATAGTTCCACTTTTTGAGTTGTTACAGTCTGCATGTCCCGGGTCCTCCCAGTCTGTCTTCTGTAAAGATAAAAGCTGCTCTATCGATTTAGGCAGGAGAGCTCTGTCTTTATTTCTCCTTCAAGAGAATCTAATTAATTGAATTGCCCTGTCTTTGTCTCCCCTCCTTTTTATTCTTTTGGTGCTCCCATCCCTCCCTCCCTCCTCTCCTCCTCTCCTCTTCCCTTTCCACTCTCTCGTCTCTTCTCTCTCGACTCTACTCTCCCCTCTCTTCTCTCCCCTTTCTCTTCCCTCCCTCCTCCTCTCCTCCTCTCCTCCCCTCTCCCCTCCCGCCGCCTCCTCTCTCCTCATCTCCTTGTCTCCTCTCCTGCAGGACGTCTCCCTTCAGATGGAACACGGGCACCAAGGAGCGCATGCTGATCAAGGTGACGGACCGGGAGCCCAGCTTCCTGTCCCACCAGGGCAACGGCTACTCCCCCTGTGACCCCCCGCCCCACCCCATCGACGCCTCCACGGGAGGAGGAGGAGGAGGAGGAGGAGGAGGGGGCGGCGGCACGGGCCCCCGAACCCGCCGCTCCTCGGGTGGTGGTGGTGGTGGCGGTGGCAACCCGCCGGTCGCTGCCACCACTACCACCATCTCCTCCTCGGACCCGGACGGAGGCTCTCCATCGCCCTACGGGGACCGCCGCCAGCAGTCGCCCTTCCTCAAGCGGGCGGAGCTGGGCGGCGGCGGGGGCGGGACCTACCGCCGGCCCTCGGCGCCCGACTCCCAGCCGGCGTCACCCCGCTATGCCTACGACCCACCGCTCTACGAGGAGCCGCCCTCCGACTACGGGCCGCCTCCCATCTACGAGGAGCCGCCCTCCGACATCATGCACCTGGCGTCGGACTCCTCCTCCTTCTACAGCAGCGCGGCCGGCCGCTCCCCCGCCCGCAAGTCCCCGTCCCCGCTTTACCACTCCCCCAAGCAGGGCGCCTCCCCCTACGGCCAGCTGGTGCTGACCCGGCAGAAGTGTCCCGAGAAGAGCCAGAGTCTGGAGTACAGCCCAGCGGGGAAGGAGTATGTCAAGCAGCTGGTGTACGTGGAGCAGTCGTCCTGCAGCCCGCGTTTCCGCACCGCCGACCGCCTTCTGTGCTACGGCACCACGGGTGGCGGCGGTGGCGGCGGCGTCCCTGGGGGCTACAGCGGCTCCTCCTACGGGGGCTCGTACACGCTGCAGCACAGCCAGTCCCTGATCCGGGACCCCCGGCTGCTGCTGGACTACGGCGGTGAGGGGGACGGGGGCCGGCTGCTCTATGAGGACTCCATCTCCTGGTCGTCATCGGCGCACAATCACTCCATGACCACCTCCTCGTCCTCGTCCACCGGGGCCGGGGGGGGCGGGGGCGCCTTCTCGCCGGGCGGCAACCGCAAGCGAAAGAGCCGCAAGCCGTCGCTCCCCCAGGAGCTGGTGCGCGGGGGCGGCGGGGAGGCGGAGCGCGGGACGGCCGGCACACTGTCGGAGGCCATGCTGGCCCAGGCGAGGCTGGCCTGGGAGGCCCAGCAGGTCTTGAAGCAGCGCAGCAGCTGGGACTCCGGCCCAGGGGTGGGGGGCTCGGCAGCGTTGGTGGCGCTAGGCGGAGGCTGCAAGGGCGACGGCTACGAGAGCGACGGCGCACTGCCGGGGCCGCTGCCCGGGCCTGTGGTGCGGGCGCTGAGCGAGGACGAGGCGCTGGCACAGAGCGATGGCCACCTCCACCACCACCACCACTGGAAGCGCAGCACCTTCGACCGGCTGGGCTTCCCCCAGGCCCTCCTGGAGAAGAGCCTGTCTGTCCAGACCAGCCTGGCCTCCCCAGAGCCCTTCCTCCACCCCTCACAGGTAACACCTTCCCTCCACCCTTCCTCAACCACTCACAAGTAACACCTTCCTCCACCCTTCACCGGTAACACCTTCCCTCAACCCCTCACAAGTAACACCTTCCTCCACCCCTCATGGGTAAAACCTTCCCTCCACCCTTCCTCCATCCCTCACGGGTAACACCTTCCCTCCACCATTCCTCCACCATTCCTCCACCCCTCACGGTTAACACACGTGCACAATACGCGCTATAGGCTTGGGCTGGCGTAGATCTTTGTCAGGTCATGTGATGTGATATCATAAGTATTCCTCGTCACATGACAACAGGATCCGGTGAGTGGTGGGATCATAAAAGAGCGGTTACCGTGCATCTCCACCCTGTTGAGGCCATTAATATTTGATGAACACTGGCTGGCTTATGTAATGGTAAAAGCCCCTGTCAATCACACGCGGCCTCTGACGCTGTCAGAATTCTATGTAGATTGTTTGTTTTGAGTCACTTCCTTACTTACAGATACTTACATATACTTTCTTGCAAGTGACCCTTTGAAGGACAGTAACATATTTCTAGAAAATATTGAAAATGCAAGAATGCAAGAATATCAGCATGAAACGGTTGTGATTTATGTCATTGAATTACTGAGACTGTTAATTACGGCCCCATCTCTCACACACCCACCCACACACACACACACACACACACACACACACACACACACTAGACCACCCACAGGCCTGCTGTGCTGGGGTATTCTGGGTAATTGCCTTGGACTGCTCTGCATTAATGCTGAAGTAGCTGAACATCGGGTGCGATAAGACTTGCCGCCAATCGATTGGTCGGTTTGCAGGGAGCCACACAGCAGTTGATTTATTAGTACACGAGTGAGTAAAACTTTTGAAAACTTGTACAGCCATACTGAGTTACCAGAGTCAGAATCTGAGAAGTCTGAGCTAAGCTTAACCTAGCTAAACGTACATGTCATAATTGTCTTGTTAGACTCACCAGCACGCTGTGCTTGTGAGAAACAATAGCAACGGTGGATGAGGGACTGCAGACAGAGCAGATTAATACATCACTTTCTACATGTTCACGTGTTTATGCTTGTTGAACAGGCGTATTGATTAGGTATCGGCCTTTTACTTGCGGTTTTATTGCACTTACAGTAACAAGCGTAGTTGGCTCTGTCAGGACCGCCAGCTCCGACACAGAGGCTGCAGGTGATCATAAATTACACCAAAACGTTCAAAAGCCACCGATAAAAGAACTGGTAACATCAGAACTTATCAATACTATTAATAATTCAGTCCCAGGCCTGCATTATACTACGTTTCCGTAGCCGTCCCTACTACACAATGTAAGATCACGTTAGGATGTTGCACCGTGGACTCTAAAGAGAAGAGATCTTATGATACATCCATGGGCTGCACCTAGGGATGGGAATGGAGACCCATTTCTATCAGGGCCCTGTTCCAAATGTATCAACACTAGAAAATGAATAAGGTTATTGTGACGAGCAGGTCCTAAAACGTAGCGTTATGTCTCGAGAGACGAGAGTCCTGGCATTTAAATCAAATCACTGGTGCACAAACATGCATCAAGTACATACATGAATGTGAGCGTTTTTGGGTAAAACGGCTATACATCCATTTACCATTTAGTGTTTATATATTGTTAGGAGTCATCATGGCTCCAGGGACCCCCATTTCAGAACCGTGCAAATATCCTGAAAACAAAGGATGAAAAACTGTCCATCTCTAATGGCTCTGCAATAAGTTGGTGTCATTAGTTTTTCCTCCACCTTTCTCTGAATCCCCCTTTCTTTCTTTCTCTCTCTCTCTCTCTTTCTCTCTCTCTCTCTCTTTCTTTCTTTCTTTCTTTCTTTCTTTCTTTCTTTCTTTCTTTCTTTGTGTGTGTCTCTGTCGTTCTCTCAGTCTGAGGACCTGGGGGCTTGTGCTCAGTTTGAGGCCAGTAGGAATGCCCGCAACATGATGCCCAGCGCCAGCTGTGGCATCTTCCCAGAGTTCACCCTGAGGAAGCCGTCCTCCGAGACGGACATTGAGAACTGGGCGTCCAAGCACTTCAACAAACACACGCAGGTGCTCTGGAGAACGCATGAATACACACACACACACACACACACACACACACACACACACACACACACACACACACACACACACACACACACATACATATAACATGTACAGGGTGCATGCTCTATAGACACACCTGCAAACCCTTCAGCAACATGTATATATGTACATATATATATCTTATTTTTATTTATTACTTGACTAGTGTTATTACAACTATAGTGCTTTTTTTCATTGAATTCAATCATATCATACCCGCCGTCGGGCACAAGACTCTTCTGTTCCGTTTGGAACCAACATGGCTGCTGCTGGGTGAATAAGGCCCAACGTCCCCAGCATGTGGCGGGCCGCCCACTAACCTCCTCTTCTCCGTCCCCTGCACCAGGGTCTGTTTCGGAGGAAGGTGTCCATTGCCAACATGCTGGCATGGAGCAGCGAGCCCATCAAGAAGCCCATGATCGTCACGTCGGACCGCAACGTCAAGCGGGAGGCGGTGGACATCTTCAAGCTCATCCAGACCTTCATGGGGGACCGCCGCTCCAAGACGGAGCCGCTGCTGGTGGCCCTGGAGGTCTGTTTCTGACTCAGATCATGTTGAGGTGTGGAGTGTCGTTTTGGAAGCCGGTGCTGCAGATGTCATTTACCGTATCCTGTGTACTGTGCAGAAATCTGTTAGGCCCAAAACACACATTTCTTAAAAATAAAAAATAAACGGAGCACATGTTTTTTGCTCTGCCAATAACTTTCAACAGTTTTAAAGCTAAAGTGTATAGAAAATACTAAAATAATGAATACAATATATAAATCATATCTAATTACATCACTTAGTAGATGCTTTTGTAGCCAATGCAAGCCAAGCAATACATTACATGAGTCGTCAACTATTGACAATTCTATTGCGTCTCATCTTGATTTATCGTCTATTTTTTTATATTGATCTCTCTCAACCCATCATCCTAAAACGTCATCATACAGTATGGATGGTATTACTGCGGCTATTGATCAGCGGCTCCCTCCCTCGCGGGTCAATAATCACTAATGAAGGGTCCCCCCGGTGGGCAGGTGGTGGTGCGTGGCTGGAGCAGCCAGGGCCTGCGTGACGAGCTCTACATCCAGCTGTGTCGCCAGACCACTGAGAACTTCCGCTACGACAGCCTGGAGCGAGGCTGGGAGCTCATGGCCATCTGCCTGGCCTTCTTCCCCCCCACGCCCCGCTTCCACGCCTACCTGGAGGGCTACATCTGCCGCCACATGGACCCCCTCAATGACACCAAGGGTGGGTGGGTGTAGACACAGGCTGCATGGCTGGGATGGATAGGCAGGCAGTTAAATAGGTAGATGGATGGACAGAACATGGACACAACAGGTACTTTTTCCAACACATGGGCAGCAATAAAGAAAAAGCTACTGTATTGATGTATTCAAATCAATGTTTTGGTTTTCTGAAGTATAAGATGAGATGGTGATTGGTAAAATAATGGGACTAGAGAGACTCCAGCATTCCTGAAGGATTTTACTGTACAACATCCATTCTAGCAATCATCCATGCCCTTAGCGCTGTTTTCCCATAAACAACTCAGGCTTTTAAAATAATGAGTTTTTCTTTTTTTGTTTCAGGAGTGGCCATCAGCAGCTACGCTAAGTACTGCTACCGTAAGCTGACCAAGGCTGCTCTAACCGGGGCTAAGAAGGTATGTAGGACACGGTGCTGCTCCCAACCAGGTCACCAGTATCACCAGCGGAGACCTGAGAATGATCGGCTGCTATGCCTACTCTCCAATTCTCTCCAAAAGGGCTCCGTAGACAGTATGCAGCGAGTGGCGGGCACCTTCTACAAGCTTTGGAAACTATGACAACGGAATCTATTGTTTTAGTTCTGCATTCCTTTTCCCGGGTAGCATATAGAATGCCTTTCCGTCGTGGAGTTGTCATGGTTTCTATTCCACCAAACAGACAACGTCTTTTTGAATCCCTTTTTTAAGACGATCAAACACATTTCTGTTAAGTCTTCCGTTGGGGTGTGTGTCTACTGTGGCTCATACGTGCATCATGTATGTAGCTGCAGTGACAACAGTGTGCATTAGCCAGTGCTGGGGTGTCTTGGCACCGTATCTAGCTAGCCCGGGCCAGCAAACCCTGCAGGATGTTAATGAAAGCAGGTTGTCACACAGCGGTTTTACATACACACACACACACACACACACACACACACACACACACACACACAGACACACAGACACACAGACATGCACACGCACACTCATGCATGCACACACGCACGCACTCTACAAACTCCCAGATCGTGTGTGTCCCAGCGTTTGACTGATATTAACCTGCTAACCTTTTCACAGCAGAGTAATGTGCTGTCGGTGGGGTAGCTGGAAGACAGACTTAGGGGAGTGGGCGGGGGGGTGTGTGTCTCATTGACCTGCTTCTCTAAATATAGCTCCCTGTCTGGCCATGCGGGGAATCCAGCAGTTAGGATTTTTTTCGTCCCCCTCCTCCTCTCAGTCCCTACATGACTGTACAGTAGTACTTCATGGATCTGACCTGCCAATCACCTAAACTACTTAGTTAGGGGGTTATATACGTCCTCTTACCCCCCGGGGTCGATGGTCAAGGTGTTGGTGTCATGTTACTCGTGAAACCGTCTGGTGGCTTTGTGCATTGCATTTTTGCCGGCAGCGGAACCATGCTGTTGCATTGTGGGCCGAGGGGGCCATCTGCTAGTGTCATTGGCCCACAATAAGTAAAGCACTGGAAATTGTTCTTCCATAATGATCAAATGAAGGCTGCCATCTCTGTTGTCTCCTAGGTAAGTTATACAGTATGTATAATATATATGTGACATCTTTTTTTAACTTTTGACTAGTATTGTCATAGCCTTTAAAGATGCCGTAGGTAATAGGTAAGATCCTTCTCTGCTACCTCCCACACCTCAGGTGTCGCCATTGAGACACCTGGTGTTGCATTTCACGTACCTGTGGTTCGCCAAAAAGATGGATTCCCTAGACTAATCATGGAAAAAAGCCCTGATTGGTCAGAAATATGTCTAAAATCTTAATGAGCTCGTACAGAGGCAGGCGCAGTGAACTTGAAGCGGATATTCTCCTGATGGATGGCTTTTGCATTTCTAACAAATTACACTAAAATAATTGCTCCTTAATCATACCTGCAGCACCCTCTAAAGCTGCTGTAGGTAACGTAAGAGTCCCAAAGAGAGATTTGCAGATAAGAGCACAAGAGCCTCTCTCCTTCTCCTGCCTCACTCCTTGTCCTCCCTCCTTTCCTCCCTCCCTTCCTCCTTCTCCTCTCTCCCTTCCTCCCTCTCTCCCTCCTTCTCCTCCGTCTCTTCCTCCTTCTCCTCCCTCCCTTCCTCCTTCTCCCTCTCTCCCTCCTTCTCCTCCCTCCCTTCCTCCTTCTCCCTCCTCCTTCTCCCTCACTTCCTCCTTCTCCTCCCTCCTTTTCCTTCAACAAGTGTTGCGTTCACATGCCTGTGGTGAGGGGCTACGATAACGCTGTGTGCATGACATGTGATTTACAACCAAAATGACCTTCCCGACATGAGGCCAATTCGCAATTCGTATCCTTAGCAACGGCCAGTAGTCAAACAAACACACGAGCTACAAGGACCAACCGAAGCCCCGGCCAGGGGTGGTGATCGGCGGTCGCTCAGAGCTGTGAGCCGCCAGCCACGCGACTCACGTCCCGTTTCCCCCTCGGTGTGCGCAGGGCGTGCAGAAGCCGTGTCTGGAGGAGATCAAGCATGCGCAGAATGCCATCTTCAGCCCCTCCATGTTCGGTTCCTCGCTGGAGGAGGTGATGGTGCTGCAGACAGAGCGCTACCCCGAGCGCCAGCTGCCCTGGGTGCAGACGCGGCTCTCCGAAGAGGTGCTGGGCCTCAACGGGGACCAGACGGAGGGCATCTTCAGGTACACTACTCCCCCTCCCACCACTCTCCTCCACCACCTCGGCGGGCCGGCAGCGACGGGGAGGTCCTATGTTGCTTGGGGTGGAGGGGGGCAATTTAAGTGTGGGGCACCAAAACCAGCAAGTGCTAAATAAATGAATGAGTGAATGAATTGGAGCTGAATATTCAAGGAATAAATGTGTCGAAGAAATAATTGGATGTTTATCTATACAATGATTACATTTTTAAATGTTTTGGTCCTCCCTTGAGGGCTATGTGCTGTGTTATGTATTATGTATATTTCTTATTCTCATCGTCCGATCATTCATCTGCTCAACCAAGCATTTGGATCTGCTATTATTAGTTCTCGCACGTTTTGTGTGGAAAAAAGGGATTATGATTCCTTGTCCTTGCTCGCAGGCTATACATTTCCATGCATTTAAATGTCCAATTGCAGAGGAAAGCTGTGCAATGACTTCCATTCATTCCAGGTTATCTTGAAGGCACATTGCTATAGTATCGTCAGTGCCTATAGTGCCTTCATCCTCATCAGACCATGTGTGTTCATGGGTGTGGGGCATACAGGTTTGCAGTAAGGCTCTACTCTACTGGGCGTGTTGTAGGAGGCTGCACCTGCTAACCCCAGCCCGTCTTCTGTGTCTCTCCCCCCAGGGTTCCAGGGGATATTGACGAGGTGAACGCCCTCAAGCTGCAGGTGGACCAGTGGAAGATCCCCACGGGGCTGGAGGACCCGCATATCCCCGGTACCTGACTCCCCGGAGACCAGAAGCCAACCTCAATGTTGGATTTACTTCTGGCCGTTTGATTATTGTTGTTGTTGTTGTATGTTGCGTAACTGTACTCACCGCGTTCCGTCTGTCAAATGTCAAATTTTAATAAAAAATGCTTTATTGGCATTAAATTACTTGAACAATAACATATAAAAAGGGGAAACGATGAAAGAAAACTGTCTGTGTGCGTGCGTGTGTGTGCGTGTGTAGCGTCTCTGTTGAAGCTGTGGTACCGGGAGCTGGAGGAGCCGCTGATCCCCCATGAGTTCTACGAGGACTGCATCACCCACTACGACAACCCCGAGGCGGCCGTCAATGTGGTGCTGGGCCTGCCGCACATCAACAAGCTGGTGCTCTGCTACCTCATCCGCTTCCTGCAGGTAACGCACACGTGTATGTTGGTGCAGGGGTATTGCCCTACTCCAAAACACAACTGGAAATGTTAAAGGTGCAGTGTATAGGATTTGTTGCCATCTAGTGGTGAGTGGTGATTGCAACCAAGTGACTACCTCTCTCCTCACCCCCCTGTCCAAGCGTGTAGGACAGGGGTCGGGAACCTTTTTGGCTGGGAGAGCCATAAAAGCCAAATATTTCTAAATGTATTTCCTTGAGAGCCATATAGTATTTAATAACATTTAATGCAGTGGTTCTCAAACGTTTTCTGTCACGCCCCACTTAGGAGGGGAGGACAATTTCACGCCCCACCTGTCTTGGGGCAACTCTGCTTTATTATGAGAAAGTTCCGTTCATTTTAGATTGTTAAAGAGGGGGAGGAGTGTTTCGATCGGTACATTTTGGTTTTATGTCCGTGTGCTTTGTACTTTTGTAATATGTGAAGTTCTCAATACAATTCTTGAAATAAAAGAATTATGAATTTCCCCCTGCGCCCCACCTGTAATACCACTGCACCCCACTAGAGGGGCGCGCCTCACAGTTTGAGAAATACTGATTTAATGCAACTTTATGCATGCATTTTTTAAGTAAGACTAACAAAGTCCTGTGTTGTCACAATGCCACTGCTGTGGCTTTTCCTGGGTTCACAGAAGGAATGGAGAGGATCCGTGGATGTGGTAATAATAACGCTGTTTATTTACAGTCAACTTAAATAACGCGTTGATCAACATATAACTTAATATAGTCGCCCGCTGTACGGTGGGATTCCAGAGGGGGTTGAAGTCCCTCCGGTCTTCTGTCGCCTGCCCAGCCTCTACTACACATGCGTCATTATAGCGTTAATTGCACTCATTCGCTACAGCTGCGTCACATTCCAGGCATTCCTGCCGCTCCGCTCCCCCTGTCACTGCGCGACAGCGCTAACCACGCCCCCTCATGGCTCACAAAGACATACATTTTTAAAACATTCTAAATAATACTAAAACCCAATGTAAACAAGCCTGGATCCTGTCTCCTCCGGCTTCTCAACTCGTCCTACAACTTTTTTGCGCAACTCTTCTGCGCAACCCCGTCGAGTTTACCGTAATACCCCTATATGGTTGGAAAGCACAGCTCCTCTGATTTTCAGAAACCGTTGGAATTTCCTCGATCGCGCAAACGCTCGAGGAGTTACGGTAGTTTGAAATAGACGAGTGTTTTGGGAGTGCCGGCGCTCCCGTCAAAATTGTCTGGGAGCCATATGCCGTCATCGAAAGAGCCATATATGGCTCGCGAGCCATAGGTTCCCGACCCCTGGTGTAGGAGAACCACAGTGGCCTCCATGTGCTAGTAGCTACTTTCAATGATATCATCTACGACCGATTCAATTTCTCAGTTAGAATGCTGTAGAAACATGGCGGAGCAGCATGGCGGCCTCTGTGGAAGGCGACCCTGCTCCCTATGTAGATATGAAGGGCTCATTCTAAGCTAACGACAACATAATGCATGAAAACATAGTTATGAATATTCTCTTCCATCTCTGCCAAGTCTGTTCCGCTAGATGCCACTAAATTCTACACACTGCACCTTTAAATATAGAAACAACAGAATAAAATGTACTGAATACAATATACACACAGACTCCCACAACAAATAACCAAACACTTAAAAACAAAATGGTTCTCCCTCGATTTTAAGGGTTTAGTACGGTTTATTTCGGTGATGATTTTCAGAAATGTGAACAAAATGGAAACAAGGAAGGGCATGTTTGGCATGAAACCTGTGTTGGGTGCTGGCCCAGTTGGTTTATTTTGAGTGCTGCTTGCTCACTATAAATATAAGGCACATTCTGTCCCATGCAATGTATGAAAACTGAAAAATACATGGCGTTAGAGCCCATCTAAATGGGAGCCCTTAAATGGCCACGAAAAGTCAATTGGACTGACAATACATTTATTAAGTACAAAAAAACACAGACGGCTTAACAAAAGACACAACTTTGCTGAGATGGAGTGCATGTGTGCAGTGTCCACGATCCACTACGGACCTGTGAACCGAGCTGCCGCACGCTGGCAAACCAATCAGAATGGACCACCACACCCACACCACCCAACCAATCAAGCACCAACAACAATCGATGCTTCAAAAAACAATAGCACACAACGAAACAACCAGAGGGGAGGCGACATTTATCACAAACGACAGAGGGTCAACACACGTGTGTGTGTGTGTGTGTGTGTGCGTGTGTGTGTGCGTGCATGTATGAATTCGTTCCTGGGCCAGGTATTCGCCCAGTCGGCCAACGTGTCCTACACCAAGATGGACGTCAACAACCTGGCCATGGTGATGGCGCCCAACTGCCTGCGCTGCCAGTCGGACGACCCGCGCATCATCTTCGAGAACACGCGCAAGGAGATGTCCTTCCTGCGCGTGCTCATCCAGCGGCTGGACACAAGCTTCATGGATGGGATACTATAGCCCCGCCCACCACCCCCACCCTACCCACCCACCGTGACCGACCAACGGCGTACACAACAAACACTTGACCTGCGCCAGCTGGCGACGGTCCTGCGCTAACGCCCCACCCCCCAGTACAGGGACATAGTGGTGTACACGGGCATATGTGTGCACCTATCATAAGATACACACACACACACACACACATTATTGGCAGGGATGTCATGATTTAAAAATAAATAAATAAAACAATAAACAATAAACAATGCCATGTTCACAGCATCACATGATCTATGACCCTGGGGTAAAAAGAAACATTTGCATTTTACTCATCTGTTGTACACCACAATACACTCCTTTTGATTGCACACGGTGTGCAACACACGCACGCACACACACACACATATGCATGCATGCCCCACGGTCTCATTAGTACACACTCACACAGCTGTCCGGACCACCAAACGCACTGCCTTCTACTACTTCCACAAAACACCGGTGTGCTTTTGACCACGTTTTTTTAACCCACGCAGGAAGAACAACAAAAAATACAAACTGCTAACCAGTGTGAATTGAGCGGTGGCCCCGAGGGGCCCCTGAGTGGCGGAGACCAGAGCCAGGAGAGAAGGTGGGAGGGTGACCGTGAGGTGGGCTATGGGGGAGGGGGCGGGGGAGATTCTATGCTCTGTCTTCAGAGCGAACACACATAAAACAAACACACACATACACACAATGGTATTTACATGGAGGAAGGGAACGGGTATTATAAGGATGGAGTATTCGCCCGTGATTGACATTGACCTCCCCCCCCTCCCTTGTCACCCCCTCTGCCGACTCCCCCGCCTTCACCGTCCCTGACCGCTGAGGCACCCAACGACCTTGAACCGCCCGCCCACCCTCCCCTGCCCCTCCCCCGCTCCTCTGAGACTGATCTAGGAATGTGTCCCACCGTGCGTCCTGTTGGGTTTTTGTCCGTCGAGCTGTTTTTAGAGAAGCTGTCTGTCCATCCACTATTGTTTACAGACACGCCTGCCTCACAACAACCCGTCTGTGGTGGTCTATAGTTGAGGCTTTTTTTGTCGTTTTTAACCTGTGCTCTTGAAAGTAATTTATTTATATTTATTTGACTTCTTTAAATGCCTTTGAAAGATGTATTACTGCTACCCCCCCGCCCCCCTCTCCATTTGTCACTTTCTAGTAAAAGGTGTTGGCGTTGGATATACATTTTAATTTACTTTTTTTTTCAAAATGACGTTTATGCACACGAACATGTTGAGATGTGGCCCTTTGATGTACATGTGGCGTGTGTGCGTGTTCGGCCTGTATAGGTGGCGTGTTTGTCCATCTTCTTAACGCAAAACGGAAGACTGCAATGTAGTATTTTCCCCGCCCAGACAGAAAGGCGTGTTGACACACACACAAAGTCTGGCAGAATACTGAGAAGTACTGAAATGTCGCTGACATTTTGAATGACAAACATTGACCATACGTGTTCGTCTTCATACTTGCTGACCATACTTCCGTCCTCTCACACAAAATTCCCGTACACTTACAAACCCCTTTACCACCACACGCATATGAATATATATATATATATATATATATCATGTACATTAAACCGATGTACAGACTGTAAAAAAACAACTAGTATATACGCCTACGAACTATTGCGACGGAGAGAAGCGGGTCGAGCGGAAACGACTGCATTTCCTGCGTGTGAAGGTGACAGTTTGCCGCCATTTTTACCTAGACTCCACCCTTTAGCGAATAATTCCGTGTAGACCACCTAGTTTATACTTTAATAATTGTTTGTGCGCGGGGGAGGACGGTTTGATTGACACTTTTGTAAAAAAAATAATTAAAAAACACGAAAAATGTGACGTTTATCACTTAGCCCCTCCCCCTCTAACCACCACTTTTAGCGTTCCCGACGACAGTAGGCTCCGCCCCCCTGTATATGAGGGCGTGTCTTTCTACATAGCTACGGTGTACTGCCAATGGAAGGAGGGGCCCCTGTGACCACACACTTCTCAACGAAGTGCTAATCTGTGAAACAGAATCCGGTGATGGAGTCAAGTTTCACAGAGACCTGACCTGTTGTGGAAAAAAAAAAACATAATTGAGGAGTGCGACTATGAGTTGCGGATTGGGGACGTGTGTGTGTGTGAGAATTTGTTCATGCAAGAGGCGGTTTTTAGATTAGAACCTGTAGTCGTGTCGTGTGTCGATCCGATCCAGCAAATAAACCAATCAGCATGCAGAAAAAAAAAAATCCTTTCACGCAAAAATAAATGCATACGATTTTTTTTTTACCACTCGAAAATAGAGATTTTAAAAAAGACAGTATTGATACATTAAAGCTTTAAAGTAAATTCACTACGAGATTGTTTTTTCCCGACGTCGTAGCTTCGAAGTCTGCGGCGACTCAGAAGAGGATTCGTGTTACTATAACGACGGCGTCGACGTCGCGAGAGGCGGGGAGACGGAAGACACGTGTCGCTCACTGCTGCTCCGCTCCCGCGCTTCTGTCTCAGCGTTCAGTTCGTAACGTCCGCCACCACCACCACCGTCATCCACATTCTTTTCAAGAGACGACTCTGGAAGTAAAAATGGATGTTTTCAATAAATGATTCAAATGTTCTTAACAAAAAAATGTGTGCCCTGTTAATCTGTCAGAAACACTGCGGTTTATTGTGAAATAAACTCCTTACACACACACACACCATCATATACCCATGAGTCACAGCACCTAATAGAAGGCCCACTGCAGAGCCAATTCAAGGAGCTCATCTCTAGAGGAGGGGGAGGAGTCAACGCTACTTCCTGGCTGCTCCTCACCAATAATGTGATTTACTGCAGGCAGGACCAGACTAGAGGCTCTGCTATACACACACACACCAAGCAAAGATTGTGAAAACACAATGAACATGCTTTATTGAATGTTGAAGTGCTTCTCGGTGGACATAGTACATGTAAGTAAGGATTGTACATTTGTGATCACCCAACAGCGCAGAACATGCTTTATTGAATTTATAAGTGCTTCTCGGTGGATATAGTACATGTAAGTAAGGATTGTACATGTATGATCACCCAACAGTGTGGCATCCTTGTGTAGAGGAATTTTTCCTCAGGGCGACGGGCAGTGACAATGCCTGGGGGGGGGGCGGGGGGTGTATTCATTAAACAATGCGACTGCGGAGGTACTCCATCACGGCATCCGTTCCCTTGGCAATGATGGCTGCTCTTGGCGTCCTGAAGGGGTTGCCGTCTAAACTCAGACATCTAGAGAGAGAGCGGAAAATAACCACGAGTGTTCTACATTTACATTTCATTTAAAATACAAATACAGACAAAATGGGCTCAGGAGTTGCATTTCTGCCTACAGATCCTCTTTTGCAACAGATTATAATGAACTGGAATAGCAAGTTGTTTGGCGTGTGCGTGTCTACCTGAGTGACGTGCACAGTCCTAGCTCAGGTGCTATGTTGAGCAGGTCGTTATTGGACAGGTCCAGAGTAGACAGAGCCGCCAGCGCCTTCAGACGGCTAGCGTCCACCCCTCCCACTAGGTTGTTGCCTAGCAACACCGTCTCCAAGGAAACAATCTCGTACAGGACACCAGGGAAGCATTTGAACCTTTTACCGGAAAGGGAAGGGACGGCAAGAAGAAATGGTAACTGCCCCCAGTGAAAGTCACATGACCTGCTAACGCAGCTGACGGCTACAGAGTGCTAGTTTGCCTAAGCCATTACATCACTGTAGAGACCGTCTAATGCAGGGTGATGGCAGTGTGCCACTCACTCACTTGTTAAAGTTCAGTATGACAGAGCGCAGCTTCTTCAGGGTCCCGAGGTCAGAGGGCAGGTCACTTAGTTGGTTGTTCCTGGCAAACACATCAAACAAACAATCTAAACCACTGGATGAAGGGAACACAATGTTGATTATCAAGCCACCTGCAGACTTATTTTGTACTTTTAAAATGCCAAAGAAACGTTGGTAACATGTTTTTGAGTACCTTACAGTATATAGGTTACAGATAACCCAGTAAAAAGTTTACATAATCAAACAAAAACATTGTGGATATAAAGCTGTATTTAAAGCTTCATGACATTGCTCAGTTGATACAACTTGCAAATATAAAAAGCACACAATCTTTAATCTCACACTTTACTCTGCACACACCTGGCACAGCAGACTGGAGTAGATCCTGAAATTAAGTACTGAGTCGATTCTTTTTATTGACCCCAAGAATTTAAATCGAATCAAAGTGACATACGGAAAGAGTCTCACCCCCAGTGACGGGATATACCAATGATTAACGCCACAAGCACTTTTTGGCAAGAGGAAAGAAGATCAGGTAACGAAAGACAAGACGTCTAGCTGACTAGCTAGACGTCTGCTGCACTGCAGCTTGCATTCATTCTACATAAAGTATATATCCGGTAAATACGATATTCACGTCAATATAAATATATTGCATTACATTATGAATATCTTCTTTCAGATGATGGGAAAATGCCTGCAACTCAACTGGCTATAATCTTAACATGGCTTAGGGTCTGGGGTGGACGATTCTGGGGCTCTGACAGTAAAGGTCCCGTCTCCTGTACCTGAGGTCCAGGTGTGTGAGCTGCACCAGGGCGGAGACAGCAGGGGGGAGGCAGGACAGTTTGTTGAAGCCCAGGTTCAGCTCTGTCAGGGAGCCCTGGAACTCTGCCAGTCTGGGTGATGGCAGGGAGGAGAGAGGAGTTAACAACAGCACCGAGAGTGTCTGACAGGTGTAACACACACGCACGCATGCATGCACACACACACACACACACGATTAGCCCAGTTCATCAATTGGCAAAGAGAGTAATAAAGACAGGCGATTGTATTATTATTGTGCGTTCTTTTAGTATTATGATTATTTAGATTGATTTTTTTTGGTTGGTTAGATTACCAACCAACCTCGGGGGCAGGGTGGTCAGCTGGTTCTTGCTGAAGTTCATGATGGCCACGTTCTGTCCCACTGCCGCGTCAAACACTTCATCCGGAATGTTGTCTGATTCCTTCTCACTGGTACAAACACACACACACATGTAATTTTGTACTGTCAGGTCCCATTTCACCTTAGGTTCCCGTTTCAGAGAAATTATCATTACATTTCTTGCCAAGAATGCATCACTCCAAAATACAGTACACAAGTTAAACTGCAGAGGAAACGCAGACACAGCAAATGCACGCTCACAATAACGTCATTCACAGAATGCCGTTCTAACCAGTCCAGGGATTTCAGATCGTAGTCCTATGCATATAATCATAACCGTGGTCCTACTGCCAAGACATCCAGAGGCTGAGGTCTGTTAGTACCTGTAGTCTAGGGTCTTGAGGGTTTGGATGTTGTGCATGTTGACCCGGGCCTGGCTGGGGAGGGTCATGGCAGTGGTCTCGTCGGCTTTATCTGGCTCGTCTAAACATCAACGACAACAACAGTCTTCATACATCAACACACCTTAGCATGACATTCATAACAGTAAACCACATGATAAAAATAAATATTACAGTTAGAGGAGCTCAATTTGCACTGAAAATGCCAAGTGAAGAAACACTGAAAAATCTCTGTAGGAACAAGCTGCGGCTGAAACTCAGCCGCAGGAGTAAACCAAGTGTGCTGCTGAATAGACAGAAATAGAAAATAATAATCATTCAGTCGTGCTGCTGCGTTATAGGATTACCTTTAATTCTCCCCTGTAAATATTTCAGCAGCTCAGCGGTTCCTTTCTGGCAGAAGGAAGCAAAATAAATCATCATTACTGCGTTTTGAATGACGACCGATTCACTAACCTCATCAGTGAACACACTACATTCCCATCATTGTTTTATCCAAGCTTTTTCAAACACTAATATGTGTATTTATAATGACCAGTGTATTCACAACCACCACTAAACTCATAAGCAACGACATGGGATTGGAACCAACTGCACTGTAGACACAGTGGTAAGCTGCTGCAGATACAGAGCTGTGTGTGTGTGAACCAGTGCTCAGTACAAGTGTGTGTGTGTGTGTGTGTGTGTGTGTGTGTATGTATGTATGTATGGGTGCGTGTGAATGTCCTACAGATAGCAGGTCTCTTCGGATTCCTCTCAGTGGGTTTCCCTCCAGCATTAAGACCTTCAGGTTGGGCAGCAGACTGAGAGAGGCTGGAAGACTAATACACACACACACACACACACACACACACACACACACACACACACACACACACACACACACACACACCACACACACACACACACACACACACACACACACACACACACACACACACACACCACACACACACACACACGCTTGTTTTGTGCTGTGAAAACGTGAAATGATGATATATTAGGTCTACGACCCAAGAACATTTCTCTGTCTATAATCAGATTCCTCCACTAGGTGGCTCTAAAGCTGCCAATGATAAATCCTCTGGCCTCAGCCTTTGTGGGGCACTGACTGTACTCCCTGTACGGTCTCTGAAGGCTCTCTTTTAGTGCTGATCTCAATGGCGGGCGGGCAGACCTACGTGGCGACGTCGTTGTTGGTGAGGTCGAGGCGCGTGAGCGTGCTCAGCATGGTGATCTCATCGGGGAGCCGCTGGATCTTGTTCTCCCGGAGTTCCAGCAGAGAGATGGCCGCCAGGCAGGATAGCTGCTCCCCCTCCAGCCGCTCGATCTGGTTATTGCCCACGTACAGCTCCTGCACACACACGCGCACACACACACATGAACACATGCATGCGCGCACACACACAATTATTAGATTCAATTAGTTATTATATAGTATTTTCCTGATTACTACAGCCTGAATTTCCCACATTTACCAATATTAATGCCGATATTGTTCATTGGCACTCCTCTAAAACAGGGAATTTATCCGCTTCAAACATTTACAAAATGTAAAATGTGCAATACTGTATTGATAATTACTAAAATGCTAATTATGTGCAGGTCCATGCATATAGAATCCACATGAAAATCACAATAAATGTAAAAAATTACCCACTATTATACTACCCAAATATTATTACTACTATTTTCATCATCATCATCATCATCATCAATAATAATAATAATAATAATAATAATAATAATAATATAAAAGGACCACCCAATCCTAGCGGTGGGGTGTCTGAACACAAAAAATGGAAACAGGCCATTTGTCTACCATGTCTACAGCCACATTTTAATTACGATTACCTTCAGATTGGGGGCGGGGAGTTGCGGCAGGAGGCGGAGCTTGTTGTGTCTGAGGTAAAGCTGCTCCAAGTGGGTCATTTCTGATAGGCTACCAGGAACGCCAGTCAGCTGGTTGTTGCTGCAGTCGAGCAGCTTCAGACCTGTCGAAGCACACCGAGGCCTGGGTCACAACAACACAGCTGTGGACACAACATGACTCACGTTCACACAGACACACACACAGTTCTTACTTGCTAGTTTGGCCAGACTGTCGGGCAGGGAGGTGAGCAGGTTGTGAGACAGGTCTAGTTTCTGAAGGCAGGCTAGACGCCCCAGACTGGAGGGAAGGGACTTCAAGGCGTTGTTGGAAAGGACCTAGAAACCAAGCGAACGTATAAGAACACCTCATCAACCAGGGACAGAATCGGCTGAGAAGGAAGTTTTGCGGTCATCTGAGTGTAGTTACTCTTGAAGTTAGCATTGGTTATGTTTACCAGCTCAGTGAGATTGTCTAGTTGTCCCAGTTCATCCGGCAGCGTTTCCAGAAGGTTCTTCTGAAGGGTCAAGCTGCACAGGTTACGCAGACGGCACATCTCCAAAGGCAAAGTACTCAGCTGGTTGTGACTGGTGGACACACACACACACTTTATCTCAATGATCAGGAAACTGCGTGTGCGTGTGTGTGTGTGTGTGTGTGTGTGTGTACCTGAGTCGGAGCTGCTGTAACTGTTCCAATTCTCCCAGACCACCAGGTAAACTGGTCAGCTGGTTGTCATGGAGCTGACCATCAAAACAATGAGCCATTAATTAAATAGCCTTTATTATTATCATTATCAACACTAGCTTTATACGGTTATCGATAAACTTCTTCACTTACGTCCAGTGTGGTCAGCGCCGGCAGGAGTCTGATGTCATCGGACAGAGCCGTGAGCTGATTGGAGGAGAGCAGCAGTTTGGTGAGGTCTGTCTGCTCCCACCAGCGGTCATCTGTCCCAAACGCCAGATTCTTATTGGCTTCCTCTGGCGTGTCCATGTTAAGGCGGTACACATTCTGGGGGACTGAAACAGAGATCACCGTGGTTAACATGACTGGTGGAGTCTAGTAGTTTGGTGACCAGATGACCTGGACTACAGTAGACAGAAGGGCTACTGACTACTGAGATGTGTGTATTGGCACTGTGATGGGAGGATGATGACTACCACAACGGGAGATATAAATAGATAGATCCATCCATCTCTCTCTCTCACACACTCATTCACTATCTAGATAGAGATGTATCTAGACACCACTCTTGTAGTGTTATCTAACAGTTATATAACAGTTCAGTGACAGATAGTACAGAGATTCCATTGGTTTACAGGACTCAGGAAACATGATCCGGAAAGTGAATATTATATCAACAAACCACCTTAACAACAGTTGGCACACAGTTCATAAGGAACACAGAGTCATCCGACATGTCATCCTAATGGCCTGCTGTCCACCACTATCTCTATGTGATTTGTACAAAGGTGAAACTAGTCACGGTCAAACTGTGCACCTGATGGGTCCGATCTGACCTCAGACCAGTAGTCCATGTTGAAGCACCAGCACTGCCAGCACCCAACCGTCATGTGATACTCAAACAACCGTTGTGTTGTGTTGTTTACAACGGGCCAAGCCTTGCTGGGTGTATCCCCGGTGCCACATATAAAGTCACCTTGGTTTTACAGTGTTGATGATCAAAATGTGAGAGAGCACGAACTTTACTTGACGGTGCAGACTCTCTAGCGGCGATTACCTTCAGTTAGACCGCGACCCGATAAGTTGAGCTGCCCGCTCTTTCTAGCGGCATTCAGTAGTCCGCTGGGGACGGCTGGCTCTCCCTTCTCCGCCTTGAAGCCGCCCAGAGAGTCCGCTTTACCTCCTCTTTTAAAACGGGACATGTTCACCAAGACACGTCTTCGACTACACGCGTAGTTACTCACTGCAGCGCCGCCGATCTGTTTATATTTACTGCCCACGCCGGTGGCCCCGCCCACAACCTCCATAACCGTTTCCGGGTGAAACGCCGCTTTCGTATAAAATAAATGCATACTCGACGTGTTCGTGAGGAGAAAACACTTCTAAAAGGCGTCCCGCACAGTAATTGCGTTCGGTGGTTTGAATGTGACTCCGGGATACTCGTAAGCACACGTCTCTAGATATACACAGTAGACACACGCCGCTTCTGTGACTGCGCTCCGAATACACATCACAGAGAGTACTTTTATTTTGTAGTGAGAGCTGTCACGCGTGCGGAAATAGTTCAGCCCCGGGACGCCGCAGTGTAAAACTTGTGTAAACGCAGAATACGCAGGCAGTCTTATTGAGTCGTATAAAGTGAGTACATTATGTTGTTCTGTGTTTATTTGGGTGTCATTGTTGCGTTGTCCACTCCGATTGAAAGTGTGGCTCAGTTCCAGTGACAGCGTGTTACATGAGACACGCGTGTATGAATGGTCGCATCGTAACACGTGTATCATCACTGTTGAAGTGTATGTGTTCTGTTTGGCTTACTATTTAAGTAAATTAGCAAAGTCATTCATCCAAAGTCAATTAATGTACCCCCCCCCCCCCCTGAAACGTAATATCTTTCTCTCTGCAGACTATATATGTCATTCAAACTGGCTCCTATATGTGGGGTATACGTTGGAAAATAGTTTTGGATTACATATTTTATATATTATGCATAAAAAAGAACACTGTAGTAGCTGAAAATAGAAGGCAGCAAGATCATGATTATCTCAGATGATCCCACTGATCAATGACCGACTATGCTGAACGACCATGCTTAATGTCTCGACTGTCCACGTATGTGCTTGTTCTCCATGTAACCAGCATGGCCAGTCCAGATCAGATCGCGGCCAGTCCGGATCAGATCAGGGCCATCGGCATGGTCCTGGTGGACCCCAGTAAGGCCCTGGCCCAGCGCTTCAGAGCCTTGTTCACACTGAGGAACCTGGGAGGTAATGCACCTGCTGGGTCTCTAAACATGACCTAGTTGTCATCGTGTGGCACATACTACTGTGCACTTAAGTCACTTGGCAACGTATGTATAATGATCACTAATGTTTAGTTTAGATCTAGATCAATCATGCCTACCCTTAGCTGTAGATAATGTTCATATGTAATTTTGCATCAGCATTTTCTTCTACTCTTACTGTGTATATACACATTTCTGAATATTTTGTTTTACTACTTTATGGGGTTAATAAATTATTGTTTTAAATGGTCTTGTATCATAATATCATAATTATCTTAATAATGGGAGCCTTGTTTCTTCTTACTATTGGATTGCTATTACAATTGGATGCACCCTAAGCATTTAGGGTGCATCCAATTCATATTGTAATATGTGTTGGAGCTGCATGTCACTACTCTCTGTCTACAACATTCAGGAGCAGAAGCCATAGAGTGGATTAGCAAGACGTTCGTGGACGAGTCTGCCTTGCTGAAGCACGAGCTGGCCTACTGCCTGGGCCAGATGCAGGACCGGCAGGCCATACCAACCCTGACCGCCGTGCTGAAGGACACCCAGCAGGAGCCCATGGTCAGACACGAAGCAGGTACCGCTGGCTTGCTAGAACACGCTCAACCTACACATACCCAGGCTGGGGTTTTGTTGTCATAGTTATTAAATAGTTGTAATACTGATGTACTGTTTTACATATAACCTGTGATGTCTGTCTGTATATTTGCATCTGTAGGTGAGGCTCTAGGAGCTATTGGTGACCCAGTGGTGCTGCCAATACTGGAAGAGTATTCTAAGGACCCTGTCATTGAGGTATTGCGAGTACTACTTCTCAAAATTAGTTTTATTTACTATTAAACATCAGTGTTCCTTCCGCTGAAGTACAATCAGCAACAATAAGAATGACATGACATTTTATGTTGGATTATTATATATTATTGTTAGAACATCAATATGTTTTGTTCTAACTTTGAACAATACATTTCATTGAATATTGGTATAGTAATGGCAAATAACACTAAATAAACCTATAGAAGATTATCAAGATTATCAGTTAACTCTTTGCTATGTAATTCTCTAATCATGTAACTCTCTAACCATTAATGGCAGAAATGGCAGGTGTTTATTTGAAATTCTTTTAATACTTATTGCACTTATCGTCGCAATCCATAGATCAGACAGAATCACCCCAACATTGCAGGTCACTGCTCATAGAGAAAAAAAAAAACAATCACAAAATGTGTTACATTTTAATTTAAATAACCCATGTTTTCATAGGCCACGCCTACTGTCACCACTCATGCTGTACCATACTATGCAGTTGAAAACACACAGCATTACTGTATGGAGCCCTGAGAAGTGGCATTAAGCGCAGTTCCCCTGATTGTCCTGCAGGTGGCAGAGACGTGCCAGCTGGCGCTGCGTCGGCTGGAGTGGCTGCAGAGCGGGGTCCAGCTTGAGGGCGTCGTGGACAACAACCCCTACTCCTCCGTCGACCCGGCCCCCCCCGCCCCCAGGAAGAGCATCCCGGAGCTGCGCGGCGTCCTATTGGATGAGAGCCTGCCGCTGTTTGAGCGCTATAGGGCCATGTTCGCCCTCCGCAACAACGGCAGCGAAGAGGCTGTGCTGGCACTAGGAGACGGTGTGTGTGTGTGTGTTTGTGTGTATCTTGTCAAGCTTTTTGCCATGGCAACACTGTATAGCCACTACTTGTCTTTATGTGCAGTGAAGAGCTCAATGTAAATGCTGAGATTCTACTCAAATCTAATTGTGAAACTATTGATATATCAATGTGGTAGCTTCAGAAATGCTAATATATGGTTGCCTTGTGATTTGTGTTGTTTTTTATTATTGTTCATTTTTTTTATTTGAACAAAAAGAGAACTGACAGCTTAATCAGCAATGCAATAATATAAAAGATATTTTTGATGATGATGATGCCATACCTGCCTAAAGGCTGGTTTATGCTTGGGCACTCAACATTTTTGAAAAGTGTCGCTTGACAGAAATTACGTATTTTCGACAGAAAAAAGTGTCATCAGCATCATCATATTTTGTTGCAAGTGATTGGGTACTTTTCGAACTTCGCCATGGAGATTATACTTTTCACTTCCTTATTGGTATTTTGTCTGTAATGTAACTTTGCAACCTAATGTAAATCTGCAGAAAGATAGAGAACGAACCATGGAGACAACTGAATCTTTCGCGGAAGCATAAATTGAAAACGTTGTGTGACACTTTCATTTCTGTCGAGCAACACTTTTGAAAAGTGTCGAGCGCCCAAGCATAAATCAGCCTTAAGTAACCGTCTCTCACCTCTGGTCTCTCTGCGCCTGGCAGGCCTGCAGTGCTCCAGCGCACTCTTCCGCCACGAGATCGGCTACGTGCTGGGCCAGATGCAGCACCCGGCGGCCGTGCCTGCCCTGCGCGCCGCCCTGGAGCGCGCCAGCGAGAGCCCCATGGTGCGGCACGAGGCGGCCGAGGCGCTGGGCTCCATTGGCCGCGACGAGTGCCTGGAGGTGCTGCAGTGTTACCGCGGTGACGGCGAGCGCGTGGTGAAGGAGAGCTGCGAGGTGGCCCTGGACATGCTGGAGTACGAGAACAGCGGGCAGTTCCAGTACGCCGACGGCCTGCTGCGGCTGCAGTGTTGACGCCCAGGACAGACGCCGGGCATGGCGGTGGGATTTGGGTCACTCCTCCTCCTTTTTGTTTTTTTTAACTGATATTTAACTAATAAGGGGTGGGGGGGGGGACTATCTTGCATCTCTGTGCAAAAATGTCCCATGGACAAAAACAGTGTGGCTTTCAATGTAAAGACTGACAACAACAACCCAAGTCTTTCGGTGAGATGATGGCGACTGATGAAGACTGATGAAGGTGCTGGTGGTTTGGTGAAGCAGCACCACGAGTCCAGCCACCCCACCCTACTGCAGGCAGAGCTACCTACCTTCCCAGGGTGGTCCTGTCTTGCGATGTGTACTGTGTGACGCAGCAGAGTCGTGGGTAGCCATCGTGTCGCTATCACGATGGGATGTGGAATGAGGCTGTGGCTTAAATGGACTATGTGTTGCTCTCGGTCTGGAAGGGTATAGTATATTTAAAAAAAAAAAAAAGGGTATTTCTTCAATGACAATGTCATTAAATTGTATCCATTACGTTTTTCCCCCCCATATTATACTATGTGTTCATGGTTGCATCGCTGTGTGATGATGTCTTTAGTTATCGCTATGGTCTGCTTGACATGACGGCCATAGCTGTGGCTTGTTATGTTTAAATGTAGACCATCACCAACCTTGACTATCAGCTGTCATCTCACAGAAACACAATAAACGTTGATTTCCTCTGAGCCCCCAAAACCTCATTCATAACATGACTACATACAAGAGAGACCATTCTCTCTATCTCATATAGAACACATTAATCTTTAACATATGTAAAATACGCCTTTTTAGTTAGCCAATGGTTGATTATGGTCTTCAAGAAATAGATTACTCATAATTGTGTTTATTTTCCGAGACTCGTCCATATATTAAACAGTTTATCTTCAAGGTGATGATTTTGAATTGTTTTCTTGTCTAGAAAACGTTGGTTTAAATTTAGGTCGAGTGACATCCTCGCCTGCATTCAACATATTTTTTCATTAATATATAATATATATATATATATATATATGTGCGTGTTCCTAATACACCTGTACTTAACAACATGAGGATCTTGTTGAATTGATGAGTTAGGGATTTCTGGACCCCCGAGGTTTAAGCATTGTGTGTGTGTGTGTGGTGGGGAAAGGCTAAGAGTGTGTTTGGGAGTCCTCTTCATTCCCAAGCGCTGGGCTGTCAGAGCAGAGAGCGGGCCGGTCCACCATGCTCCATCCCGTGTCCGTGTGTGTGCTGGTCATCAACGTGTCCATCGCCGTCTTCTACTGGGTGTACATCCTGACCGAGGTGTTCCTGGCCAGGAAGCGGGACGACGGACATCCTGCGTAAATGGTACTCCATGCATCATGTTGTTTGACATTTAATTATTTTTGCTATAGAGGTGTGTGGTGGGGGTGGGGGCGTTGTTAAAGGTGACGGAGACACAGGAGAAGGATGGGTGTCCATGGGTTGCCCCATATAACAGAATTGTTGAGGCTGTTTTATGCAAAAACTACACTAGAAGCGTAGCATCTGGTTTTCAGGTCAAGAACCTGCCTGCATAAGAGCCATAAGACCCAAACTTCCTTGTTAACATTGGTGAGGTGGCATGAGGTTGATCTTCTGGAATCTGCTGCTTTAATGTTTGTTTAAGTCATTGAATTTTTGAAAAAAGAAATGAAATCATATCTGCCATTCATTCTACTCGTACTGCTTTGTGACAAAAATAGTTTCTACAGAGTGACTCACTGGTGTTTATTGTTGTATGCATTTTTCTCTGGTCGTGGTCTTCTGACTCACACAACCATTCAACAGAGTCCTCCTGGACATGGAGATAAGTGGCTGGCTGGACTGAATGTCACTGGCAATTTAAAACTCAGCTAAGTGTCAGTACTTAAATTATGATCAATAGCAAACATATACACATTGTTTTGGTTTTGGCAAATTCTAGGGTTTGTACAAACAAGGGAAAAAAAAAAAACTGCAAGTCAAAATATATATAAAATAGTGACGGATGCCCGGGGGGTGGGGGGGGGGTGGGGTTAGGGAGTCCATGCACATGATATCGAAGTGCGAGAGTGAAAGGATTATCAAGGTGTGTGTGTGTGTGTGTGTGTGTGAAGGACAAACAGATGCCATGTCATAGATTATTATAATCCCGCAGGCTCAATTAAACAGCCAGTTGTCATTTGTGAACAGAGCTGTCAATCAGTGTGCCGGTATGCCTACTGACAGGCTACCAAACAAAGCAGACGGTAAGATTAACTACACTGGACCTTCTCCAGTCATATGGGCGTGTCATCAAAGCCCTGTGATTGCCCCACATGCTTACTGAGCAGTCCTGCTGCCTGGGCCAGCAGGACTGTCTTTCAACAGACCAGCCACCCGTAGAACCCACTCCAACCCACTCAACTATTCAGCCATCCAGAGCCAGCAGGAGAACCAAGCAGCTAGTCCAGTCCAGCCAGACAGTCAACAGCTCACTTCCCAGGCCATATACCTTCAGCACCTTCAAGCAGTCTCTCCAACCAGCTGCCCGGTATGCATCCGCTGTTGACCGCCATTCTGACTGCCAACACCACTGTGACGCTGGTGCTGTGGAACTTCCTGCTCAGGGAGGCCTTCTGCAAGAAGCTGGAAGATGCGCCAGAAGAAGAGGTCGCCATCATTGTATGAAGGAGGTATTTTTTCTTTTGTCATGGCTCAACAATAAGTTGAGAACAAATAATGTATCTTAAAAAAAGAAATTCTATCATATTAATAGTGTCAATATGTATTGTCTCCTGTTTCTATAAGTCTTACTGGATCACACTTATAAGCACAATATATACTCGGGGGGCCCTAGGGTCCTGTCGCTTGTGTACAATAATCTTATATCCAAGGCCACTTTCCATCCAGGCTTACCGTGCATGCGGTAGCACAGCGTGGTGCACGGTGTGTCCAACAGCACTGTCTTAGTGCTATTGTGCCTTTAATCAGCTTACAGTTTGTAGAAGACCCCCAGCTTTTGTGGCTCGCTTTAACCTCCACACACCAGGCCCGCTCTGTCGGCTTATCCTGGGATTAACACGCACACACACACACACATGCACATTTCAGTTTACAGGCACTTTTGTTTTTCTATCTATGAAGTAGCTTGTGTGTGTGTGTGTGTGTGTGTGTGTTTGTTAGCACATTTGTTAGCACAGTAGTAAAACCTAATGCATTCTCCAGTCTTCTTCAGCAAGGCCTTCGCTGTGTGATATATGATGATCCACATCTATTATCATAGATTCTACAATACATAGTGGCCAATGTGGACTCCCATCCACGTACACACGCACACACACACACATTTACATTTCATTTGGCAGACGCTTTTATCCAAAGCGACTTAAAAAGAGTACATTTGTTGAAAGAGACACACACACACACACACACACGACCGGCTCACACTGTTTGTATTTGTGTTTATATTTGTTTGCAGTACACATACCTGCCCCCGTCCAACAGGGGACGTTCCTCAAGTCTACCGGACACCACGCGGCCCGACAGAGAAGAAGACGCAGAGAAGAGACGACGATCTTTCCCGGGCTACAGGCGGAGTTCCTACACGCAAAGCTCAAAAACCACGTCTGCTTCGGTTGTGGGTCGTCCAACTCTAACTGCAATCGAATAGCTTCGTACACAAAGAAAGAATCAAAGAGTCATCCTAATTGTCCTCGAAATCAATAATTCTCAACTATTTTACTAATTCACCCCTTCTCGGATCTTTTCTCATCTTAGGGCCTCGTTCACCAGCACACAACATGGGTGTATTGTCTGCGCATGTTATTTGGTGTAAACCTGAACATTATTAAATGGTTGGTATAAATATGAGAAACACGTGGTTGTGCTTCACGTATGGTTTGTGTCATTCACTGGACGGATGTATCAAACTTGTGTGTAGGGCTGATACAGGGTTCATCATTCTTTGACCATTGACCGACTGTTTTAGTTCAATGATTGGACTTTACCCACTTCGTCATTATAACCACATTGGCCTACTGGTGATTTTTATTTCATCAAAAAGGTAATTGTGTAAATTATATTTTGTGAAAACCCTATAATCCCTATAATATTATTGGTATTTGGTCAAAAATTTGATATTTGATTTTGTTCATATTTTGTTAATATGTGATTTTTGTTCATAATCAATTTTAAACAAGAAGAATAAATGATTAGAAATTGTCCTAAATTCTAATTTGAACGAGGATAGATGCTGTATGTATCAGATTATCATCACCATTCATTGACAGATCACAATGTTGTGTATAGGTATCATTCATAGGAATGTAAGGATGTAGGAGCGTATATATAACAACACTAAATAGTTGTAAATGCAGTGTTATAAATATGTGTTGAAACTAAACTAGGTTCCCTTCCTCTCAAAATATCACAATTCATTGTGCTGTGTAGTTTTTTAATATATTGTGTTGTGCTGTGTTGTATTGTGTTGCATTGTTTTGTATTGTACTGTTGTGACCGCTGAAGCTTTGTATTTTAGGTCGGTAATTTGTAATAACCTGCCATGGGACCACAGAAAATTAGCTCATTAGCTACCTCTGGCACTTTTACATTGATGTAGAAACTGAAATGTTGATTAATGTGCTCTGTCCCTGGTAAATAAATAAATAAATGAAATAAATGAGAATAAGTGTCATCAGCAGCATGAGTGTGGAATAGCATTATGGGGAATTATTTTTAGTTTTTTGTTGTGGAAGAAATGATAAGCACTTCAATCATTAATCTTAGAAATAAATAATAACCGTGTGGTTCCTCCTGTGTTTGTGTGGCCCTCGATCGTCCCTCATAACAGTGTCCTGTCGAGAGAGGGCCTATGGTCCAGCAGGACTCTGTTTCAATACACAGACTTTCCAGGTGAACCAGATGTGTTAAAGGGTCCCTATTATACCACCAGGTGTGAACACACACACACACACGTAAGTCATAAAGTGGCTTACACTTTACACTTTACACTTTACACTCCCTCTGGACTGTAAACTTTGATCTCACTTGGAGGACACATACACAGGTTCTACAACACACACCTTCATGTAATAGCATGTTAATGTGTCAAGAAGAACAGTGACACCACCTGACTTAACGCTTGTCCAGTAGAGAGCAGTGGTCCGGTCCAGTCCAGTGCTGCAGTTCACAAGTCAGGTCTGCTTGCTGTGCTTGTGTATGTGTGTGTGTGCGTGAGCGTGTGTGTTGTCGTGGTCTAAGGCTGTACTGGTTTCTGCTGAAGAGAGAACATTAAGGATGCATGTCTCAGGACTTGTTCTCGGTGTGCTGCTGTTAGTGGCCAGCTGCCTGGCCAATGAAGGTACAGTGGTTTGTGTTGGGTTTTTCTATTTGGCTTTATGTTCTGAACGGGTTCCATTTGGTTCTGTTATGTTTCTTTCTATGAGGATGGTGTTTCTATTGAACCAAGACTCATTTAGTTGTGGTTTTAACTATTATATTTAATTCTATATGTCTCTGTGCCCCTGTCTCTGTGTCTCTGTGCCTCTGTGCCTCTGTGTCTCTGTGTTTCTCTGTCTCTGTGTCTCTGTGTCTCTGTGTCTCTGTGCCTCTGTGTCTCTGTGCCTCTGTGTCTCTGTGTCTCTGTGTTTCTCTGTCTCTGTGTCTCTGTGCCTCTGTGTCTCTGTGTTTCTGTGTTTCTCTGTCTCTGTGGTCTCTGTGTTTCTGTGTTTCTCTGTCTCTGTGTCTCTGTGTCTCTGTGTTTCTCTGTCTCTGTTTTCTGTGTCTCTGTCTCTGTGTCTCTGTGTCTCTGTCTCTGTGCCTCTGTCCTCTGTGTCTCTGTGTCTCTGTGTTCTCTGTCTCTGTGTCCTGTCTCTGTGTCTCTGTGTTTCTGTGTTTTCTCTGGTCTCTGTGTCTTCTGTGTTTCTCTGTGTCTCTGTGTTTCTCTGGTCTCTGTGCCTTCTGCTGTTTCTCTGTTCCTGTTCTCTGTGGTCTCTGTGTTTCTGTGTTCTCTGTCTCTGTCGGTCTCTGTGTCAGTGTGCCCGGGCCAAAGCGCCGCCGGACGAGAGCGTCTCCAACCCTGGCCTGGATTGTCTGACCGCCGTGGTCGGCTTCCTTGGCATTGTCTTCATCCTGCTTATTGCTAAAAGATTACTAAGCAAAGACAGGTCTGTGTATACCCTCTCTCTCTCTCTCTCTCTCTCTCTCTCTCTCTCTCTCTCACACATATACACAAACCAAAACACAAAAAACACAAACTATTTTCCACAACACAACAAGATAAAATGCTAATTAGTTTCATGCAATACTTGGCCCCATTGTCTATGGCTCAGTGGTTACTGTTGCTGTGTGTGTGTGTGTATGCGTGCGCATATGTATGTATGTGTGCTTGTGTGTGTGTGTGTGCGTACATCTGTGTTAATTAGTGGTTGTGTGTGTGTGTGTTAATAACTTGTCAAGCATATCAGGGTTGCAAGATCAGTGAAGTTGCAAGATAAGTTAGGTTAATAATTATTAACATCCACGTGTGCTTTCAATCGGTTATGCTGAAGGGTACTACCAAGGGTACTACCAATACTACTACCACTGCTATTACTACAGCAGAGATGTTCATCTTCATCTTCAGTATCCCAGCTTGTATGACTACAACTGCAAGGTTGTGCTTTGTTCTTCGCAGGGGAGAGGAAGATGACAATGAGGAGGGAGGCATCCACAATGTGGTTGAAGTGAAGTATGAAGATGATGATGAAAAACAAACTAGCTTTTAGGCACACAAGAGAGAGAGGAGAGAGTCTGGACTCCCCATGAACGCCATCCTAAGATATCAAACTATATCTCACCATATATTAAGAACTGTGTCCATGTTGTTTGATGTAATTACATTACCTGATAAGTGATAACAAATTAGTGAGACAAGCTAGTCAGGCCGGATGCAGACATGGCCTATTGTTTATAATAATTGAATGATCACTTTCAAGAGCAGCTCGACTTGCAATCACTGCTTTGGTTTATGTGACCACTAGAGGGACCCACAACACAAATCTCCATATGTAAAATACATGTGAAATGAAATGTAAATATTTGGTGAATTTTAAAAAGCTCATTAAATCCAACATGATTTGTCACAGCAGCATTGTTTTGCTCTTCTGTACATTTTGTCATCACGATAATAATAATAATAATAATAATAACACAAAGACAAATTATTATCCTCAAGCTTATAATTGTGATAAAGCTTAATTTGACCTTCATTAGGAAAACCTTCCTGAAGAAAACAATGGTTTAAAAGAAAAAATTATTTACGAAGTGAAACATTGAATCCTCTCAGAAAGCCATACTGAAGTACTTCGCATACAATCCAGAAATGTATCCTATTCATGTGTGCCAGAGGTCAGTGGGTCTGTTTAGTGGTGGTGCGAGGAGGGCCCATAAAGAGGTACAGACTGAGGTGAACCACCTTGAATCTCTCTGGAGGGATCTGACAGGTGGCCTTTGATCCCGCTGGACCCTGGGAAGGTCTGTGCAGTGGAGGCATGACTGGTTTACCCCTTCTATAAATCAAATGAAACCTGCTCGGCTGAACCATCTCATTTGCGTGATGGGTGGGTGGGTGCCATGCCTTTTCCTCCCGTGTGCTGGGGGGTCTTCTTGCAATGTTTGTGTGAGTGTGTGTGTGTGTGAATGTGTGCGCTTTGCCCTACGGCATACATACACTCTGTAATTTGCTATGTCTAACTCCAGTCATTGCTCCAGACTGCCACCGAGGCTGGCCAACGGGCAGCTGTGTTTAAACCCGATGGCCTGCTTGTTTACACCTCTGGGGGAGGCTAATTGGCTAATTAGTAGAGGGGGCGGGAGCCCAGAGCTGATAGATTGGTGCACTAATTAGAAGCTTGAGCCCTGGTATATTGTAATTTAAGCTGTGTGTGTGTGTGTGTGTGTGTGTGTTTGTACATGAATGTATGTGTGTGTGTACACATGAGTGTATGTGTGTACATGGGAGTGTGTGTCTTTGTGTGTGTGTGTGTGTGTGTGTGTGTGTGTGTGTGCGCTTTCCCCTCATTACATATAGATAAGTAATTTGCTTTCGTTCCACCTCCCACCTCAATTCTCTTCAAATGTCTACTCCTACTGCTACTACTATTTCTACAGGTACTACTACAGTAATTACTACTACATCCACTACCATCCTGGTATGATCACAGCCCGTGACTACACATACACGCGTTTCACATACTAGTAGTCCATATGTGTTTTCGTGAGATAGCCTCGAACTCTGTTTGGCCCAACCGCAACGCATAAAAAAAACTCTCCAACAATCCCAGAATAAACAATAGAGATCTACACCCCTCCTCCTCCCCCTCCTCCTCCCCCCCTCCTCCTCCACCCATCTCATCCTCTCTATTCTGCACTCGGCTCTTTTCTCGAAGCGGCAACACGGCATTTGCTTGCCCAGGCCTGACCTTCTCGCCAGCCACCGGCCTCCTCCTCCTCCTCCTCCTCCTCCTCCTCCTCCTCCTCCTCTCATCGACAAACCTCAACCGCCCAACCGCCACCCAGCGGGCTCCCCAGCCTCCTTCCGCTCTGCAGAAACCCCTGCGGTGTATGACGGGAGGAGAGGCCTAACGCATGCATGCACACACACACACACACACACATACAAAAACACACACACACACACACACACACACACACACACACACACACACACACACACACACACACAGAAGCACAAACACACACGCACACACAGAAAAATGTCGGGCGACAGAAGCAGAGAGAGAAACAGAGAAGAAAGAGAAATGTCAAAGTTGTTTTAAACTGGTCACTGAGTCATTGCGGACAGCAAGACAGACAGACAGACAGATAGTTAGCTCATAGATCATCATCATCATCCTCATCCTAATCATCATCATCATCATCATCATTATCATCATCGTTCATTTTGCTTTTCAAACTCTGAGAAGTCCATTGTAAAGGAAACTCACAGTTGACCCTTCTTCCTGCTGATCACTGGGAAGTGTTTTGTCTGCTGCAGCTGAGCCTTTGAGAGTCTGGGTAAGGGAACACATCATGCAGAAGATATATTTCACTGTTAAGGCTGCTTAAAGATATGACGATACAAGGTGTTTAACACGTGTAACTTCACTTTACTTCACCTGTACGTTTTTTGGATGTTTGATTGTATTTTTGTATTCTTAAGCAACTTAAAATATCACTTATTCCCTCTCGGAGTTCAAGACTGTGTGTGTTCAAACATCTGCTAACACCTAGCTGGGAAGCCAATGGTACTAGAGGTATCTGTGTGTGTGTGTGTGTGTGTGTGTGTGCGTGCATGTTTGCGTGCGTGCGTGTGTGTGTGTGCATGTTTGCGTGCGTGCGTGTGTGTGTGTGTGTGTGTGTGTGCATGTGCGTGTGTCTGCATGCGTGGCCTCTAATGCTAATCCTCCACTTTGGAGTGACAGCCCAAATCAGAGTTTGAGAGAGAGAGAGACACAGAGTGAGGGAGACAGAGTGAGAGTGTGTGTGAGAGAGAGAGAACGAGAGAGAGAGAGAGAGAGAGGAGAGAGAGAGAGAGAGAGAGAGAGAGAGAGAGAAACAGAGACAAAGAGAGAGACAGAGACAATGAGAGAGACAGAGATAGACAGAGACCGAGAGACAGAGAGACACAGAGATAGAGACAGCTAAAGGAGAGAATGATGAAGAGGGGGGGTGGACATGCGGAGAACAGGAGTAATTCTTCAAGGGACTTCAGAGGAGTGTGAGGGTGTTGTCTACATTTGCATCAGCAGACAGCAGTAGCGGTGGGAACCCAGCGTGGAGCTACCAGCCAGTGGCTCCGAGGATTAGCCTCACTTCTCTCCTCCAAAATGAAATGACATGAAATGTGTGGAGCGGGACCAGGACAGGTGCTGACCACGTGGACTGGGCTGGGCTGGAGTCTGGAGTCAGGACCCACCGGGACCATCATCCGCTCATTGGAGCCAGCGCCTGTTCTAGTTGATACGCTACACATGTGGTGGTGATTATGTGGGGCGCTGTGACCACATGGCAGAGTCACAGCAGGACCATCAAGGACCACGTTGAGGACCCCGACGTGCTCGGCCTGCCACTCTCTCTCTGTGGGATTAATCTTCTCGGCCGTTGGTGTTGACGTACAGTATCTCCTGGGACGGACGTGGCTCGCTGTGAGATGGGTGCTCCGGTCTTCTAAAGGGTGACCATTAGGGTGGCGATCACAAATATACTATCAGGTGCGTGTTCCTGTCAAAGACAACACCCACCAGCCAAAGAAGTGGTAAGTAGTTCATCACTATAATCATTGTGACATGCGAGTAGAAAAATCCTTAAGACAGCAACTACAAACCCATTTTAAGGGATATTCACCTCAGATTATTTTACATGAATTGAGATTATTTGATTAAAAATTATCTAAAAGTTATAAATGTTAGGTGGCTGAAGCTATGCACTAATGCCCTCTGCTCATTATGTATCATTTTATATTCTTTGAAGCACTACTGAGGTGCTGAAGATCTGTTATGCCATGTATGTAATATTCCCCCCAGAGGCTAAATAAATATTCAGCAATAAACTCTTTCACTTGTATTTACTTGTAAGTATCAACAGGCTCTTAACTCAAACCCGTGACAAAGTCCAAGCCAGTGAAAGCCAGGTTCTAACTTGGGGGGTGAAAACAAGCAGGCTTCCCCTGTGTAGGCTTGAAGGACCGGACGAACCCCGGCTCTCTCTGTCCTCCTCAACGTCACTCCTCGTCAACCTCTGTTTCTCCCATCCATTTTTTTTTTTACCAGTCGGTTGTCATGGCAGCCCAGTCAGGACTCTGCAGCGAGGCGGACAGCTCGGTCAAGTGGCAGCTGTGCTATGATGTCACAGCCAAGACGTGGTGGATGGTAAGTTAAGCCTCAGCCTGTGCTCTCACTACTTCACCGCTTGTCCTTGCTGCTCAGAAGAAGGTAGAGGCCTAGACGGTGTTAAAGATTAAATGTTTGTTATCCTGGCTGGGTTTTACCTTGGAAAGTTTAATTTCCCATCTGGGATGGAATACAGTACATCTAATCTTAATATATTTAAGCTGCAATTTAAGCAAGTGCATTGTCTCTTTTTTTGTTGTTCTTTGTGAGACGAAAATTAGATTTAATGTTACATGTTTAAACCTTTTCTAACCTTAAAACTGATGTAACAAATGCTGAATTATACTGTGAGTCAACTTCAGAAAACAAACAAGCAAACAACAAACTAACACAAAATGGTTGGATGTTTGTGGTTGTATCTCTTGTTGCTATATTTCTATAGCACTATAGTTTTAGAAGATAAACACAGAAACCCTAGAACCGAAACCTTACCAACCATGTGGCTGTTAAACAACTCACTGGGTGGCAAATACGGGGAAGGGGTGGGCAAGGTGTTTATAGAAGTAGGAAATAAACCATTGGTTTCATAATTAGGAAAATTAGATAAACAGAAAGAGAGAAAGAATGAGTTGCTGAAAGCCAAGGAGAGGAGTGGAGGAAGAGGGTGGAAAGAATATATATTCAAATTACCCAAACAGAAGAATCGCCCAGAAGTTGACGAAAGAGGAACAACACCATAGACTGCTGGGGTGTATTCGCTGCCATCTAAAGGTTAAAAACATGTAAAGCTGACCATGTCCTTAGCTGATCCACCGTGTGTTCTATGTTTAACCATAACTGATACAAAATTATTGTATTTTATTCTTCTAGATAAGAGGCAAAATCACAAACTCTCCCCCAAAAGTCTGTTTGCTCCTAAGACAGGGATGCTGTCCAATATCTGGTCTCCGTCTCCTTGATAAATCCTTATTAACATCTTATCGTCTTCTGAGTGCTCAGGGAGACAGAATTTCTTAACTCATATCTAATCCTCCCCTCTCCATCTCTCTTTATTTGTCTTCGTATTCCTATTCTCTTTCTTTTTTTTGTAAGAACAACAGAACTCCCAAATGCAACAACTCTGAATTGAGAGAGATTGTTGTGTTTTATGTCCAGCGGAGACCACTGGGAGGTTGTTGGATGTTGGAGGCGTCAGGCTTTACATCTACCGTCTCGGTTTTAATCAGGGCTTGGAGTAATGCGTCTTTCTGGCCACTGCTCTTGTTGTGGGATGAATCCTGTAAGATGCTGGCGGATTTAAACTCCTAGTCTCAGGAAATCAATAAGCTTAGTGGCAATTTCTCTGTTTTTGTTGTTGTTGTTGTTGTTGTTGTTGTTTACGCTACACTGGTTTGTGTTAGGCCCTGTTACTTTTTCCCCCATCTTCCAAAACATTTTGTGTTTATTTGTGCGTGTCCAAAAGTTGTTCTCTGGGATGTAATGAATAGATTCTGTGATAATGGTGGTGAGGTTGGTCCATGTGCTGCCAATGCAAGTAGGCTACTAACCCACCTCTGTGAATATTAACTTATTAATTGAACTTTGCATTGAAAAGTACAATTAATAAATAACTTGGAGGAAAAGGACGAATAACAAAAAAAGTGAAAAATGACAGAGAGACAGGGGGAGAGAGAGACAGGGGGAGAGACAGACAGACAGACAGAGAGAGAAACCAATGACCTAACTTAACCTAACTAACCATACAATCTGCCACTATACCACTAGATGGAGACATAGTCATGTATTTGTAAAGGCTTAGCTCACTTCAGGGTCCTCAGAATAGGCAAAAAGCTCTGGGCGATATGACCCACTTTCAATAGCGTAAGTATGTATATAGCAAAATTGCATGCATTGTGTTTTTTCCCCACTTGTCAAAGTTCCTCTACATGGTATACTATCAGCCATTTGAGACAAAAATGTACATGCAACTTCTTTGATACCAGTAGATAAAGATAGATTAGCCTACATAGCAAACATATAAAAGCAGCAACATTGGTGAAATACGAGACATACCCTCATGCACCAAAATGTTGCAATGCTGTCATGCAAAAGGCTAGAAGACATCGGCTATGGGACTGCAGCATTGCATGCTTGGAGGCTGTGCATCTCCACGGCGGGTCACCTGGTTCTGCCGTGTCGGTGTCAGTCAACCGGTCAGGTCTCTGAGGTTGAGGTCATCCTGAGTCTATGGAATCATGCACCGACCCAACAGGCACATGCGTGTTTTAATTCAATTTTCATCTAATTGATTGAGTTTTCCCTCTTTGGATGATGACACAATACTGGTTTGATATAGCCCACTCTGCAGTTGAGAACGTCTTCTTGTGTTATTTCACATATGCAAGAGATCACCAATATAATCAATATCATTTGAGACTAATTTGAATATTGGCTTTCTCTTCGGGCTATTGCTGTGATGGGTGTAATAGCAGTAATGCTGCAATTCAAATTACATTTGGGTCATAGTTGGAGCTTTTTATTTTATCTGTGTGTGTGTGTGTGTGTGTGTGTGTGTGTGTGTGTGTGTTCACGCGCGCCTCGGTGGGCATGCGCACCTCAAGGGAGAATTGCTATGCAGACTGAAAGAGGCTGAATCAGCAACTGCTTCTCTTTTGTTCTCCACTCCACACACACACACACGCACACACACGCACGCACGCACACATACACACACGCACACATCCACGCATATACGCGCACGCACACACACACGCACAAACCTACTGCATGTCTTAAGTAAGTCATAACAAGTTAAGACTCCCCTGGTGTCTTGCCCATTTCCTCTTTATTAGTGTATAGGCTACTGTGCTCCTTATACGATATACCATACACTGCATCATTTTCTCTGCACTTCTCTGCACAACTCTCCATTGTGTGCACACTGGTTCTGTGTTACAATCCCATCCACCTATCCCTGTTATAGCATTGCTATTATAGACCGACTCTGATTTCACCACACCTTGGTAAAAAAAAACAAGTAGGGAGAAAAAAGCATTGACCACCCTCTGTTTCCCCATTCATGTTTGCCTCTTGTAATTTTCACTTCACTATCACAGTCGACTTTAGTGGTGGCATCGTGACACTGACGGTGTCTGCCTAGCCTGGCTCTACCGGCGGTGTCTCTCGCCTGGTCTTCTCAGACGCTGTTCACCGTGTGATACGGTCTTCAGTCAGTCATGATTCAAGGGGTTATGGTAGCCCAATACCCTGGACAACCTCAAGTGTCCCATAAAACAAAAGAATCCATTGTTGAAGAGAAAAATTGGGACAAACAACTGCAAACGTATTGTAAACAATGTCAATCTTAAAATTACATACACAAGAAATGTGGGCTAATTTATCTTGATACATTTATGAGGCCGGCCATGGTAGTGAGGAGAGGAGTGTGTGCTCCAATTCTCTACTTCTTGCACGGTTGTTTTTGTTGGCTAATTCTGCCATCCCCCCACAAGCCGTAATGGGCCAAAAGCTGGGAAATTACAGCCAGTTTGGCCCCGGTAAGCATTCAGTAAAACGTAGCTGGCATTCACTCCTACTGCTGGAAGGGAAAGACCGTCGCTGTGGCCAGAGTTTCCACCACCCCGCGCTCCCTCACCTCCTCATTTTCTATTCCACAGCACTGTCATGTGACCTCTGTAAAGGATTTGCTCTTACCACCGTCGGAAGAAATTATGAAATGTGTCCCCTTTTGTCCCACTATGAATAAATTGTGTTGTTGAATGTGGATTGTTAAAATAATATCTAATATATAAATCAAATCATAAAATGAAAAATGTTGTTCTGGTAGGCCTACCTGCCAAGCAGCAATAGAATGCAATACAATTAGAATAACAGTATTCGTATCAGGTAGCCAACCAATGTTCCTCCATTTTATAGCTCGCTATCCACCTCTGCCTGAACCCATCCATCATTGATTAATACATAGTAGACGACACCATTGCATAACAGTCTACGTACATCTATCATCTAAAGTGTGTGCATGCTCCCTTTATCCATAAAGTAGGTGTGGGAATGAGCACAAATCAATGACACCATTACACAGCCTGACATGCGATTTCTTTGAACATGCTATCTTTCCCCTTGGGACTGGGTCATTAAAACAGGTTTGAACAGCATTGCCTGCCAGCTCCGTGTATTTAGCCGTTTTCCCTTTGATACGCACCATCAAACCGCATGTTCCTGCGGCATATCCAGCCCTGCAAGGTGAAATGGATCACTTAGTATCAAGACAACAGCCCTGTGTTTTCTCATTAGAGAGAGAGACAGAGAGGGAGAGAGAGAGAGCGAGCGAGAGAGAGAGAGAGAGAGAGAGAGAGAGAGAGAGAGAGAGAGAGAGAGAGAGAGAGAGAGAGCTTAGGGAGACATCAACACCCATCCCCAAACATGATATACTGTATGTATGATATTTGAAATTCTACACCGTTGTGTGGGCATATTTCAATACTTAGATTACATTCAAATTACATTTGTTTTTCTTTTAATGTATTCTTAAAATACTCTATTCCAATTCTGTGGCATGGTGTAGCCCTAATGCATGCACCATAGACCCAGTAGAAGCCATCTTGACTTAAAGGCTGTATCATGCATTCGTCACATAATGGCTTAGGTTATTGGTCCATGGGCTACTCATCCAAGTTAAGATAAAAGTACTGCATATCTTGAGGGTATATAGGGCGTGATCTGCTCAGCGTATCATTAGAAGGCGACACAAAGCAGGGGGTTTGTGACAGTAGTAGACAACTGGAGGGGGTCTGTTTTCTATGGTGAACTGGAATTGAAGGAGACATCATGTTATGACTGTGGTATAGGCTTGCAGTCCACGGTTGGGAAAGAGGTACTACTATGGAAAATAGAGGGAACACTACTATGGAAATAGAGAGAGAGACTACCATGGTGAAGCTCTCCTGCATTCATATTCCATTCTTTTATACAGTCCCAGGCAAACCTCTTCAATTTTTACCGGGGGGACATTTTAGGAGGATCAACCCTGTGAGTGAGATTAGCCACCGGATGGAATTAATAGTTAGGTCGTTCAGTCCCAGTAAGTTATGAGGGTAAATCAGAAGAATGTGACTTTCTTGTCATTAACAGACCCCCAGTTCCAACAAACACAATTGGATCTGTGTGCAAGAAAAAACAACTACAAAGCTGACTAAAGCTATTGGTTGGAACAGTAATGCACAATTCAAAAAGGGAAGTGTTCCTAAACATACAACCGCAATGTGAAACTGATTAACGGATCCAAGGCAATGGTATAGAACTGAGGCCGACCAGGTCTAGCAAAAATATAAATGCTAGTAGGCTGATGATATATGCATATAATTATCAAAATGGAATAAGTCGGCCTATTATTTTAATGACCTTTTGTGAGGGTTAATTCATGTCAGTACAATTTGGCAATTCCACATATTTCATTGAAAAATACAATAATATAACCAGAATATAGTCAATTGCTAGCGTATTTTTGTAAATATAGTTTGACACATTGTCAACAACAATAGCTACGTCAAGACAAACATCCTGTTGTCCTGAACTAGTCTGAGAAGAGAGACAGAGAGACAGAGATAACGAGAGAGAGAACGAGAGAACGAGAGGAAGAGATAAACGGCGTGGAGGAAGGGGGGGGGGGGAAGAGGAGGAAGAGGAGGAAGAAGAGGGTAAATGAAGCTCAACTCTCTCTCTGCTGCTGCTGCTGCTGCTGCTGACCGGGCGGCGCGCGGCGGCGGCGGCGGTGGCAGCGGGACTCTGCTGCTGCTGCCTTGAAGGTGTCGGTCGGTCGGTCGGTCGGCGCGCGCGCGGGACAGGCCAGTACGAGACGGGACGGGACGGGACGGGCCGCGAGCTGCTGGTCTGGTCTGGTCTGGTCTCGAGCACCGCGCGGATTTACTCGTGCCTGCACGCGCATCACGATAAAAAAAGAAAAAGAAAAAAGAAAAGAAAAAAAGCGGGACATGTGGAATGATAACCGACAGCGCGCGATGGCGAGGCGGTGAGATCCACTCAGACCGACCCCCCGTCCTCCCCCCCCCCCGGCGGTGGCTCTGCTTCGACATGGTAGGCGCAACTACGGCGTTTTAAACAACATCGTTTCTGAGTCGGGATTGTGTATTTTTCTCCACAAATAAATACGACGCAACGCCAGATGAGATTATGTGCGCAGGCGAAAGTCGGAGCTAAAGCGGCGTCAGAGTCGCTTATACGACGTGTCTCTGTTCTCTATGCTGTGTTGCATGTTTCTACGTTAGGACTGTTTTTGGCAGCTTCGTGTCAGCTGACGGGCGACACCGCGGCCAGACGTGTGTGTTTCCCGGCAGCAGCGACAGAGTCAGGGCGGTCGGGACGCCGTTTATAATGTGTCTTTGGTGGGCGCCTACTGTAGGCTAACAGTGGAAGTTGTGGAGTTGTTTTATTTTTTGGGGGGGGGATGGGGGGCTTTGCGGGGCGACTGCGTACAAAGCAGGCCCCGTCTTCGGCCCCCTCTTCTTCTTCTTCTTCTTGTTGTTGTTGTTCGTCACGGGACGGCGGAAGGCCAAGATGAAGTTGAGCTCCGGTCTCGTCGTCTCGGTTTCCTGGTTTGTGTGTCAGTCAGCAGAAAATGGCCGCAGTTTGGTTTGGAGACGGCGGGCTGAGTGGGAGCGCCGGGGGGGGGGGGGGGGGGGGGGGGGGGCAGCAGAGGGCCTCCTGTCCCGGGATATACTGCATGGAGAACCCGTCACACACTGATCAGAGAGGGAATACCATTATGACATATTTATAATACGATGACTGTATTCACAGGAAGAGGGAAATTGCAGGAGAATTAGGAAATGACATCGTCTATTATGGCATGACACTTTATAATGTGTTCCTTGATCCAAATTAGGCTGGATGGAAAGTAAACAATAAACGACTTTGTTGGCCTATATCAAAAAGTTAGTAACAGCTGTTGCCTTCACATCTCAATGTAAAGCCTTCTAACTTTAATAAGATATGGCCCTGATAGGTTATTATGTGGACCTTATTATATTTGAATGAAATTGTTATGAGTGAAAGTATCAATGATAATAAGATTGATTTCTGGATATTGTGTGTGTGTGTGTGTGTGTGTGTGTGTGTGTGTGCGCGCGCGCGCTTGTGAGCGCGTGCCTGTGCGCATAAGCAAGTTTGCACTATAAAGTTCAAGCAATCTGATTATTAGCCTACAATCTATTATAGTTGCATTTTGTTGTAGAAATGCATCAGATCTCCCTATGCCATACATGCATAATACAGCTCGGGAGAATGTGAATGAAACTCTAACTAATAATTTTAGTTAGAGTTTCATTCACATTCTCACATTCTCTTATGCCCACACATAAGTACAGTATATGTCAATAGGTGCTTAGTTATAGCAACTATACGTTTTTGTGTTCAATGTGCTGTCATCATAAGACACGTGTTCACGTTGATGCATTATAGACCATAGCAGTCTGCGTGGGGATGGCACTTGGGGAGACACTCTTGTATAAATCGGGTTCTCGATGAGTCGACTGAGTGAAGGACACTCATTTAAATGAACTATAAAAACCATCTAGGCGTAAATTCGGCAAGGTGGCCTATATAATTATTGCCAACTATACGTCCACCTCAGCATTAGTCTAGGAAAGAGCGTGTGAAAGAGTCGCATCGGGCCGATAATGTGCATTATATTAACGCTACTAATAGAAATGAAACGCAGTCCAACAGCTGCTGCTGCTGCTGCTGCTGCTGCCGCTGCGGCTTTAAGCCTGTGTTTGGGATGGGCTGTATATTCATAACGTCATGCCATTCCTCCCTCCGCACACTCTCGTTCTTTTATACATCTCCTCCCTCTCCTCCTCCTCTTATTCCTGCTCTAAATGGCACAGTTCACTGGCTCCATTACACCTCCTCCGGCGATACTCTCCCGAAAATGTGATCCAGCGGAGATTGTCTTCTTCTTCCTCCTCTTCGGGCTCTTTTTTTTTCGCCTCCTCAGCCTCAACTTTTCCGGCGTGTCGTCGCTTGTGGGATTTAGCGCCACTACGCTCTCTACGTAGCGGAGTCATCCGAGGCGACGCGGGATTCACACCGCAAAACTAACGACAACACACGGCTCAACGACAACGGAAATTCCTCCTCAGAAACTCTTCTTATTTGGATATGTCTCCTCTACAGAAGCCTACGTGTCGACGAAGAGCCAGGCGTTCACCCTTCCTGCCAAACTCATGAAAAAGACCCAAGTTTTCTTAGTGTTTTTTTTTTTTTTTAAGCTGGTGATTCTTTCTAGCTAAGTGGTTCCTGGTTTCACTCTGCTTTCACAATATGATGTTTTCTCCCCTCTCTCTGTCTCAGGTATACAACACTAACTATACTATTTGTGCGTGTGTGTGTGTGTAGCGTGTGTTCTCACCGTGTTTGAGAGGGGGACCACTGGAGGTACCCGGGGGTTTCTGGCCCTGAAAAGAGCGGGATCCGTGCAGCTGGCCAGCTGTCTGTCGCCGTAGTTCAGCTCTCCAGTGGTTTAAATGCTCCGTCTGTCTCTTGTGGAGGATATGTACTGTATGGCCTTAAGCATACAGCTGTGAACACCGGAGTAGTAGGATTACTACGTGATCGTATATGAATAGTTTTTGATGGGCTGTAATGAATGTATTGGTTGAACATAATTAGGACAGTGTAGGCATAGATACACCGCCTACATTGAGTGGAATTATTATCAGTGCAATTCACAGTTGCATTCTGATATATAAAAAATGTATTTTTAGTCTCAATTGATCTAAATGGTGAAGGCTACATTAACAAAAAACTAGTTAAACTGGTTAAATAGGCTAGGCTATGCGGCTTAAGTTATGGATATTTACAAATGTGCCATTTTGGGCAAACAGCAATAAAAGACAAACATTGTGCTACTTGTCTAGGCTACTTGTAGGCCTACATGTCAAAGTTTATAGATAGTGTAAGTGGGCCTATGACACAAGGTGTGTGTGTGTGCGTTGTGTGTGTGTGTGTGTGTGTGTGTGTGTGATTGGGAGGTTGAAATTATATTAAGATGCATGTACCAGCCTATCCTTTAAACATCCAAACGTTTTCCATGTGCTCTATCAGTGCTGCGTTCTAAAATAATCATTCACATTCTCTCTCTGCTGGTGTAAAGTGGGAACTGCACCCAGAAAATACACCACTTCCCCAGGATTGGCTTATCCAATAGGAATTTTATCTGTGGTTTGGTGCCGTCATCTCAGTGCCATATTAGCTTAGATGTAGGAAACCACCATACTATGGCTGTATATCACAGGCACAGGCATATGTATCCATCATGGCTTGGGGTTTCTAATGAGTAGGACCCAGACCTATCATATCAATAATAATTGGTGTTCAACTTTTCCTACAGACAGTGTTTGGTTCAAAAGCGACCATACACAAGTTTTCTGGCAGAGATGCCACTGTTACTCCTCCCCCGCCACAAACAGGACCGATCATGCTCAGGATTTAGAAGTTTAAAAAAAAAATCATGCCAGCCTTTGCCATGACTTTGTTCTCTGCACTGGTACACAATTGTAATAGCTCGGTACCATGACTTAACGACTACAAAGCTACATTTCCAGTGCTACGGTGTCCCGTATGACAGTTTAAAAAGGTTGAAACCTTGTGTTTCCAATGTCAAACCCCATGGCTATGCTAGTGCTAATGTTCAAAGGCTTTGAACATTAGCCATCTAGACATCTTGGTTGCTCATATAAGGGCCACAGCATAGTCAAACTAATCTCTCAAAGCTAGCAGAGAACTATGCTAACTCTTCTGCTAATCGTTAAGCGATAAGAGCTTATTTTCTGTATCCTGAAATATAAACCAAGAATGCGTGAATGGAAAATCTGGGAGTCTCATCTTTGTTAATAGTCAATGGGAAGGTTGTGTAAAGTTGGTGCGTAGGAGAAGAAGATTCTCTTTTTCGACAGCCGCCGGTTGAGTTTGAGGATAGAACAAGTAGAAGAGACGGAGGAGAAAAGACATCTGGCAATGAGAGGAGACGGATGGATTTGCCCTCCAGTCATTCACTCTGGAGAGACACCAACAAGGCCCTTTGTCTGTGCAAGTTGTTATGCTATTCTATTGTGGTGTCACCAAAAAATAGAAATTCCCGAAATGACATGCTGTGCTCCAAATCTATTTGGCAATGTAGCCTATTAGTTGGTATTTGATTATAGCTATCCCACTATCTTAATGAGCATATCAGAACCCATGTTTTTCTGATTCATTTAGTATATTTCATCAAATTTAAAGAAGCCTTCAATGATTTCTGACCACTAGAGGGCAGAAAATATACCCGAAATTAGTCTTGTAAACAAATCCAGCCACCTCTGACTCACTCCCAGCCCTCATGCCTTGCTCAAACCAATGAGTGGGTCAGCTAAAAGCTTAGTTAGCCAGTAGCCAGCAAGCGATTCTATTTGTATCAGCTCCATACAGTTTCAGTGTTCACATTATATGTGTGGGGGGTTAAAAGACCGGCTGAATAACGAGAATCATTTTTTTAAGAAAACATGATTGGTGATGGCCCAGAGCTCTGGGAATGGGACACCATACCACGATTTAATGAGATCTAAGTTGTCTGGTTACAGTTGTGTTCACCAAGAGTTTTGTTTTAATTTGGTTTTAAATCAAATTTTACTCAACACCTGTTCATGAAATGGGGACTCAATTCTTCTTCCAGCAGTGACAGTACCATCATCTCAATTGGAATGATGGAGGTTAGATCCCACCTCCTGTGCAAAGGTTTCTCAGTGTCCTTGGGCAAGATACCTTACCTCTATCAGCTCCCATTGAGCTCAGCGTGTTGGTGACCACACACAAGCAGGGATTGGCACAGGGATAGATTCGGTCTCTAAAGTAAGATGTATCTATTTGTAATGGTTCTTTTCTGTGAGGCTTTGTGATGGATTATAGTGATTTTGGCTGTTGGAAATTGGATGTTGAGGCTTCCTGGACAGTTTGGATGTTGTAGGAAGGCTTGCTTTAGTTCATGCTAGGACCTCTGCCAAGATTGCATCGTGAGATAGTGTTCAACTTGGCAAAGCATTGTCTGCTCTCTTGATGTTATTGTAGGTACGGAATTACCACTTGATTCAGCAGTTATATTGATTGTTAATTGACTGTGCTGCAAGTAAAACTATGTTGTATCATTTTAGGGTCATTTCCATCCATTCATCCACCAATTCATCCATGAGTGAGGTCACTTCAGTAATGTGTTCATCAGTATTATTTAATGTATATTTCACACATCAGTTCTCATCTATCAATATATACACTCAGCCATTGACTCTGGTTTCACTATTAATGTAATCCAACTTCATCCAGGAATGTGGATGAATAGCATGTGGATGGCTTTTAAAATAACCCTTTGCCACAAACCACATGTGCATGAAATTGCAGTAGCATATTTTTAATTGGTCTGATTTGATTGGTCAGTTTTTGGTTGATGCCTTAATGCCTTATTATGTTATTAATGTTATTGTGTAAAAACAATTGAAAGAAATACGTGTAAGCCTATTGGTTTGGACCCGTCTATGGTTTGGACTCTGTTTTCAATGGCATAAAAGTTGAGGTCTAAAAGAGGAACCTGTGTTGCACTGTGGGCTGCATGACAAATGTAAAATTTCTACTGTATTAAGAGGTGCAGAGTTTAATCGTTTTTAAACGTGAAAGTTTTTAATGTCCTCCGACCTCCTTCCCGGCCTCGACATCACTCTGTTCTCTGCCGTTGAGAGAACGCTCATAAAGTGCAGGCCTCTGTGTAAGGAGGCAAGATGTGTGTGTGTGTGCGTGTGTGTGAGGGAGAGAGAGAGAGCGGGAGAGAGAGAGAGAGAGAGAGAGAGCGTGTGTGTTACATTAGACCAGGCTTGGAGCCAGCAGGATTGATGGCTATGCCTGTGACCTTAAAAAACCCCTCACGATATATTGTAAAACCTTTTATTTAAATACGATACAATATTCTATATTGCATAATAATTAGTTTCCCAAAACATAATCAGTTTAAAGTGGTTCACAGATAATGAGACAAAGGAAATTCCAGAAGTGACATTTAAACTTACTTACTGCCATGCAATTTTGCAGCAAAAAATATTTTTTGAGTTCTAATAACTCTAATCTTTTTGTTGAATTGAAGTACATTGCAAGTAATACATCTCTGTCAAAATGTGCTCTGCCTGAGCAGATTTTGTTATATAGGGTTAACATAACAACATAAAATCAGGCAATGAGAACCATTGCGTTTTCTACTAATAATTAAATTATGCTAATGTTTCATGTTTTTTTTCACCTTGTATTATTCTAATTTACACTATAATATTATTATTATTATTAATAAGATCACTATTAATGGTATTTTGATTATGATAATTATCGTTGTTATTAATAATGATTGTTGTTGCTATTAAAATGTATTAACCTAAAACATTTCTTGAAAGTAATAGAAAGTAATACAAAATAAATATTCGGTAAAAATGTTAGAACTTTTTTGTGTTGGCAAACATGCTAGCAGCATGCTGCGTGTTTCCGCTCCGCGTGCTCGCAACGAGCAAAACAAACAGCTGGCTTGTGATTTTGTCACTTCTGCACAGTCCAATCAAATCCTGAAACCACAATCCTTGTACGTTTTCGAATTTGGAAAAAAAAAAAATAATAATTGTGTTTTCTGTCCAAAGTACACATGTGAGGTGTGAGGGCGATGCCGTTTGTAGAATTAAGTGCTGCTAAGGATTTATCAAGAGGCCTTGTTTAGTTAGGTAGTTATTATTTAATGGCGGAAAACCATTAATAAATTACTTATCATTCAGTCTAAATCATTTACATTGAGTAAAAAATATATTAGTAGGACAAATTACCAACTTTGGCATGATATATGGATCTTTTGATAAAATTGTGTTTGTGAGCATGATATTTGTGTGTAAATTATAGTCTTTCTTTCTCCCCATCCCAGTGTTACAGTAATCATAAATCACTATTTCCCTTCTTAACAATGGATACAAAATTAAGGGAGGGATGTTATGGAAGTCAGTAGGTTAAACACATAAATACACAAAATTAATTAAAGTAATTGTTTTTAGTGTTTAAATTAATTGTTTTTAGTGTTTAAATACAAAAAAATCACAAAAAACATGATTGTGACAATAAGCTGCTCTTTGTTTATTTGATGGAATTTAGTGTTTGGCAGGGAACTGGTGGCAGTTACCGTCCCAATAACAACAGGGATTTTCACACGCTATCCATAAAGGCCTGCATTGCACTTTATCAATACTATACTACTAAAAACACTTATTGATAATATCTAACAATATCTCGGCTCAGCTGCAGCTGCAGCCATGGTTGTACACAACAGTCTATACAGATCTGTCTGGCTGTCTGATTGTCTGTTTTTGGAAGCCAAGGTCATGAAACAAACCCAACGTAGAATAGAGGAAGAGAAGAGAAGACAACAACAAAGAGAAAACGAGAAGAGAGAAGCCTACAGGGGAAAAGAAAGGCCTGGTCGACATGTAACAAAAGATGATTTGGTTGGCTGAGAACAACTTAGAAGAATAGAGAGACGATAACAGTATGGCAGCAGCTGAGGTGTGAGTGAAGGGAAGAGTGAGTTACCGACATGAAATGACGTTGATCTGGAACAGGAAGGAGAATGAAACGTTTGGGACGAAGTTAGCCAAGAAAAACCCCATTGGGACCCGTGCAAAAAAATAAAATTAAATGAGTGAGGAACACAGGTGTGTCAGCCAGGCACGTGGCATGCTGGGTAGGAGTGGTTGAGCCAAGGCACACAGAGGTAATGGTTAGGGGGAAAGTCCTTAATTGGTCCACACGCCCTGGTATGGCCCAATTATGATGTGATGATCGTGAAATGATGGTGGAAAATAAAACACAATTAGATGAAGAAAGATGTCTTAAAGACCTCCTTTAGCAAATGTTTTTCATCTGTACGCTCTGGAATGTAGTCTTTCCATGTTGAGACCAGCTACTATTAAAAAGATGACGTCGTCATAACTGTACTTAACTTAAAAAAATAAAACACTTTTCAAGCTTTCTCAACAGTACTTCACAAAGTGTGGTATTATTCTCCAACCCGCTCTCTGCCTACTCATTTTAAAATATGAAAGCACTAATTTCACCTTTTATCATATGTGACTATAAAGGACTGTGCGTTAAGATAGTCGGCAACATTCTACAGTTTCACCAAGAATCTCCATGTTAGTTCTCATCCTTTCCTCGTCTACCCTTTGTCCACGGCAGGATGAGTTCCATCCATTCATCGAGGCGCTACTGCCCCAGGTCCGTGCCTTCGCCTACACCTGGTTCAACCTGCAGGCCAGGAAGAGGAAGTACTTCAAGAAGCACGAGAAGAGGATGACCAAAGAAGAAGAGAGAGCAGTCAAGGACGAGCTGCTGGGTGAGAAGGCTGAGGTGAGTGAGGATGGGAGCTATGGAAACACTATCTGTGTCCTGCTGCCAACCATAACAAGAGAAAGACACAGAGAATGCATTCATAATATACGTATGGAGTCAAAAAGATTTATGAAGGTGTATGCGTATGTCAGAAATGTGTGGTTTTGACTTGTTTTTTATAACTCAAATGTAGCAATTTGTTTTGATCCCTTTTTTATAATTTAAGTAATTTAAGTGAATCTGACATAGTATACAATATACTGTGTAGTTTCCATAGTTGAGATCGGTTTGTAATGCAAACATACATTAAATAATATGTCTGGGTGTACAGTTGTATTCACAATATATATAACTACTACTTCATGTGAGTGATAATGTGATGTACACATTATTTTTGTTTAGTTTGCTTTTAAACCAAAACATGCTGATGCTGATCTATGGGGTCAACATAGTGCAGATCGGTGTTGTCGGTAATATTTGAGAGCAGACAAGACTGGACGAGAGCAAACTAAGCAAACTCACGAAACAGCTACAAAAAACGTGTTGCATTTAACGCACCTCTGATTGACAAGCAAAAGAAATTCCCTGAACCAATCACAGAAGAGATGTGCTGATGGATCAGAAATGCCCTGATTGGTCAGAAACTAGCCGGGTGCGCTCTAAAACCTAAAGCGTGCATACAGACAGAGGCAGGTGCAGTCAACTCGAAACAGATGGAACAGATTACAACTGATAATAATATTAGCTCTTAAATCTTACAGGCTACACCTTCAACTTGTATTTCCCTTATGCATAAATACTATTGGTAATGAATGTTTTTCCATGCACAGCTGTCTCGCTAGTAGTCTAGTCGAGTGTGCGTGTGTGTGCACGCGCGCCTGTGTGTGTTGAACTATCGAACCGCTTGGCGCTACTTATCTTTGGCTTGTCCACCGTCTGGTTGTCTCGCGTCCAGGTGAAGCAGAAGTGGGCCAGCCGTCTCCTGGCCAAGCTGAGGAAGGATATTCGGCCCGAGTGCCGGGAGAACTTTGTGCTGTCCATCACGGGCAAGAAGCCGGCGTGCTGCGTGCTGTCCAACCCCGACCAGAAGGGCAAGATGAGGCGCATCGACTGCCTCCGACAAGCCGACAAGGTGCGATTGTTACCGCTGCCCTGCTTTGTTTTTTTTATTGCTTCAAATGTATTCAATAGGATGTGTATTCCGGAGTTGGTGTTGTTGTTGTTGGTTTTGTGACGCTGATGAGTACAAGGTCTTGGTCTTGTGCAACTCTTCACTGGATCCGTCCGGATTTTGGTTTCGACCCGATGACGTCCCTATAAATAGTTACACTTTCAGCACAGGCTTTTTAGACTGAATTACATTATATATTATGTATATTATATATATATAATGTATACGTGATATATAGTCTAACCTAATGTAATATCAATTGGGGATATTTTGAAATGTGACGTATCTAGTTTAAGTTGTGTTTTAGTTAGCGTCTGGGTACTTTGCAATTCACCCATTGTGCAGAAAAATTGACCAAACAATAGCTTGGAAGCCCCTGGGCCTCCTGCGTAGGTATACTAGACACATGGGACTCATAGCGGCGATCGCGTCTTTAATTCACCACATCTCATCGGCAATTCAGATCGTGAATATCGGTCGAAAATCCAATATCTTGTGGACTTCCACGAGATCGTGAAGTTCAGACTGCATGCCATTTTGAATTGTGATTCACCATCACAGCCGTTGCTGCTGTGCATTTCACTTTCAGTTTTAATGCCTGGATGTTCCTGGCAGGCGGGCCATTATTGTAAAACTTGGGGAACTCCAAGTGGCAAAGAACAATGTATCACTGGACAACAGTGAATGCGTTTGACTATTTGTAGCAGTCAATATTTATATTGTGCCACCACAAATACATCAATGTATGGAAAACACTGATATACATATATATACATTTTCCCAATATGTATTTGTGAAAATTATGAGCATTAGCTTATTTTCCTTATTTTGACCCCTACTGCTCCGAGAGGGTTACAAGGGGTAGTGGTTGAAATGTTCCCCCATGAAATGGGACAACCCTTTAAGAACCCCAGTAGTCTCACAATTGCTGTGGTGATTTCTCTTGCTATCGGCATCCTTTGTTGTCAGCAGCAAATCGGAGAAATACTAGCAATTTTTGGTTATGCTTGTTATAAAGAAAGGGTAGAAAGACAATATGATTTTCTAAAGTAAATACTAAGTAAGTACATTTATGGCTCTCTTTTGTTTTTTGGCAGCGTTCGACGCCATCTCACCGATGATTCGCAGAGCATTCGCATAAAAATCAGTTTTGGAGGGGTAGGGCTAAGTGGTAGGGGCAAGGGGCGTATTGGTAGCATATTATCCTCGCTATATTGCTATATAGGGGTTAACCTAGCAATTATGAGTGCTTGAAACGTATTCTATTACCATAGCAATTATGAAGTGCTTCAAATGTGTTCTATTCAAATCCTACTGTACCGTCAGCGATGTTATATTGATGCGATGATTGTTCTCTCTCTTTGGACAAATTATGTTATTGTAAGTCCCTTTGGACAAAAGCGTCAAATGCCCCAAATGTAAATGTGATTGGGATCGGGCCAAAGACATAGCGATGGCTGCAGCCAGTCTGTAACCCCTCCCTCCCTCCCTTCCTCCCTCCCTCCCTCCCTTGCTCCTCACCCCCCAGGTGTGGCGCCTTGACCTGGTGATGGTGATCCTCTTCAAGGGCATCCCCCTGGAGAGCACGGACGGGGAGCGGCTGATGAAAGGAGGCCACTGCTCCAACCCCATCCTGTGTGTTCAGCCCCGACACATCTCCGTCTCTGTCAAGGAGCTGGACCTCTACCTGGCCTACTACGTGCAGGAGAGAGGTACCACCGCCGCCACCAGTACCGCCGAACCATCATCACCAGCCATTGGGGGGTTTTCTTTCTTTCCGTGCCATTTTCGCGCCACGTGCGGGGGGAAAGAATTCTGCAGATCAATCGTAGTCGTGTCAGTGTGCACGGGAGGATGGACCGGGCGCTCTCTCTCTCTCTCTCCTGCCAAGAAAACCAGGCCTTGATCTGTCCAGCTCCACAAATCAAACGGGTTCATGTTTGCCAATACGTTTATTCGATTCGAATCCCACAGTCAGCATTTGATCGTAAGAAACAAAAGAAGAAAGTAAAACAGTTCGAGAGAAGAGGGGAGGGGGGCGGGGGTCTCCTCATAAAAACAATAAAATATTAAAGAATGCAGCAGGCTCTCTTCAACAGAGCGAGAGAGAGAGAGAGAGATGGGGGAGGGGGGAGAGTGAGAGGGGTTGAGAGAGAGAGAGAATTAATGAATGTGTGTATAAATGCATGGTGAAGATGAGGTGAGGGAGGGAGGGAGACACACACAGGTCATTTCAGGTGACGCCTTCAGGTCACCGTTGTTTTCTCAGTATCTTTGGTCCTCGCTCATTCAAAATATGGAAATACCATCATGCAAAATGAGGAAGCTGAAAGAAAAGGTGTTGCAATGCTTAGCACATCAATTACTTTAATTACAATTACTTTAATTACTCCACAAGTGCAATTGCAGATGTTGAGTCATTATCCTAACATGACTCTGTTGTCAGGGACAGCACCACCAGCACGTTTAGTGAGGCACTTGTGCTTAAACGGTGCTCGATGATGTAACGTCCTGACGGTTGCTCTTGCCTGGAGCGATCACCGGAATTCAATTATGTCCGGAAAAAATAGTGAAAAGTAGTTGACAAAATGTTGCGCTGGCCATAATGTGACGATCCAGTGTGTGTGTGTGTGTGTGTGCACCAACCAAAGCCTTGAGCGAGGTTAGAGGAAGTAGGCTTGTGCTTTCAGCCAAACACAGTGAGGGAGAGAGAGAGGGAAAGTTGTAAATCGGAAAAGATCCCAGTGGAAACTAAGCTTTTAGAGCCTCTAGACAGACAGACACACACGCACACACACACACACACACACACACACACACACACACACACACACAGTCTGCCTGTTGTTAAGCCTGCCTTACCGACAATGCGTATTGATGTAAGTTCCCAGGTTATTTTTAGCCTCTCCCTGCGTGTACCAGACAGAGGACACAGCGAGGGAAAGGCCTAGATCTAATTTTTCAACTTGACGATTATTGTAAAGAGGTTAGCTTACGTGAGCTAGCTCTTTGTCTCGTTGTTCCTGTGATGTTCTTACAGATAGTGCCTGTAACCTTCTAACATTTATTGAACGTTCTGGACTGTTCCCTCCGGAACTATGTTCAGAAAAACTACTTTAAAGTCAAAGAAAGGAAGATGCTCATATCTTTAGAAATATTAAAGGAGCCGCAAGGCTTTATCTAATAGGATCTTTTTGAACATTGACATTGATGGGTGTGTACAATATAGCACACAATACACCAGGAGATACAGATGAAAATGTTCCTGTTGCCGCTAGTGTAAATGCTAAATTAGATGCTAGAGGGGAAAAAAAGACAGTTGGTCCGGGTTTGGACTCTAGGGGGAATATTAGGGGAGGGAGGGGGTGGGAGGCGGGTGTTCACGTTGGGCGGGGCTTGGTGGTGCACACGGGTTCTCCGCTCTCACTGGCTGGCGCAAAGCTCTTTGTAAAAACATATTTAATATGACTCGTACACCCTCGTTCCAAAACTAATGGAAGGGAACATAGTGTTCACATCTGGTTTTCATATTGGGCCCTTTTTTTCTCTCTCCCTTCTTCTTTTTTTTAAGCGAGGAACATTGGAACTTATATCGGCACCAACCCCGCTCCCCCCCACACACACACACACCACACACACCTCCCCGCCCCCCTGACTGCTCATAAACTGTATATATGGGCGGCTACTCATCACGCCGCGATAGCCCGACGTGAGATGAGGAGACGGCTTCCCTCCACAAACGGACATCGTCAGCTTTCATTAGGCTACCTAACAAAATGAGCAATGTATGCACTCGTTGATGTGCGTGTGCACGCGCGTGTGTATGCGTGTGTGTGTGTGTGTGTGCGTTTGCGGTTTTGCATGTGTTGCGGTTTCAAGGCATTTCGTGCGCAGCAGCAAACAGTTAAGACGTGACCTTTTTAGAGGAGAGAAAAAAGACGAAACGCTGCAATTTTCCCCGATGTCAAAGTCGATTCACATCAAACCGCCATTTCAAAGTGTAATTAGAGTCTGCCATGAATTTGCTGACAATAGAACGTTCCGGCATTTGAGTATTGGGAGTAAAATCCGCACCCAACCCTCCGCTTGCCTCCCAGCTGCATCTTCAGGATTTGTAAAAAAGAAAAAAGGATGGGCTTCGACATTCGTCCATTAGTGACAGTATATATATGTATAATGGCATGAATCGGCTTATGCACTGCGTTTATGTTAAATTAACAAATAGACCTGCTGTATTTCTTTCTAGATTGATCCGTTTCCATAGAGAACAATGTGCACACAGGCCTATGGGAGTGAGTGTGGCTTGGCGGCACCACAAGCTATGAGTAACCCATGGGTTCATAGTTTTAACAAGAAACATTGCCTTGCAACTTATAAAAAAACCCTAATTTCATTCAGCCGCGGATAGGGAATCAACTCCAACTGACTTAATCCGTTGGGACAGGTCCAGTTTGTAGATGCCTACTCACCCGAAGATGTGTGTGTGTGTGTGTGTGTGTGTGTGTGTGTGTGTGTGTGTGTGTGTGTTGTTATATTTCCATCCGCCTGTCTTCTGTCGTTTTAAAATACGGAGGCAAACGTAAACCTGAAGCCCTCGGCAGTGGGCGGCTGTGCCAACGCGCCATTACCGCGTGGCTAAACGCACACACACACACACACACACACACACACACACACACACACGCACACACACATACACACACACACACACATACACACACACACACACACACACACACACACACACACGCACGCTGCAGTGAAAACACAGTGGATGTGCACCTTTCCAAATCACCCACAGATGTGTGGAACGCTTCTGCGTGTCTGGATCCAAATAAACCTACAGGGCTGTAATTTCCAGATCTGTTGGCTCTTTGCGATTTGTTGCAGTGAAAAAAGGAAAAAGATGGAGTTGGGGGAGAGGGGCGGGATAATGTTTTGTTGATTGTTAGGATTACCACGATAGACATGGATACCGTCACACACACACACCGGTTTCTTTTGTTTTCTCTCTCTGATTTTTTTTCTTTTCACATCTTGTTTGATTTGAGGTTGGGGTAAAAAAAAACCATGTCATAGTAGTTGGAAAAGCTGTCTCTGTCTGGTTCCAAACATATTATAATGTTAGCCTTTCTCTTTCTTTCCTAGGCTTCTCTCTCTCTCTCTTTTTCTCTCCTCTCTCTCTCTCTCTCTCTCTCTCTCTCCCTCTCTCTCTCTCTGTGTCTGTGTCTCTGTCTCTGTCTCTCTCTCATAATGTTTTCCTTTCTTTGTGTCTATGCCCTTCTCTGGGTGAGTCTTTGCGTGTGCCAGTAGCAACAGCCTTCTCTCTTGGCATGCAGTCTTCTTCTAGCTGACACAGACAAAACAGAGAGGGAGCCGGGGGGGCCGGGGGGGCGCGCAGCAGTGTGCCAGCAGTTCATTGTGCTTGTAACTCAACAAAAAACCCATCATCCTCAGAGACGGCCTCATGTGACTCCTAACAGGGCGAGTCAAGAAATTGTGGAAACTGGCCAATAGCATATCCTCACCGAAAAAATGGTACATCTGAAATCTGGTATGGATGTGAAAATAACAACTATGAATTTTGAGTGCCGAGCTAACATTGCATGTGTAGTATACATTGCAGGAGCAATTCCAAAGCCTTGTTTTGAAATTTGACAGTGTTGGTTCGGGACGAAAAGTTTCCGTTACAGATTTCCGAGCATTTATACTGCTCAAGTGAACGGGAAATTCTCTTCAATTAATCATTAGGTGACTACAAAAAATGTGTAGTTTCTCGTTTGAGAAAATCGTTGTTCATCAAAAAAAGGCAAAGGTATGGGATTTTGTACAGAACTAAACTCAATAATTTAATAATTAACTTAATAATTAAATATTACCTACAATTGGTATTGTAACAAGGAGTTAGACAAATATACAGAGGAGCAATAACATATAAAAGAAAATATGAAAGACATACTCGATGGGTTTAGTGCATATTTTGAAAGTTGGTCATACACCGGTCCAACCCGTTGCACGCCTGATTTACAGATTATTTCCGCATAATAAAATAAAAGGAACATTTGAGTCACATGCTGTCTTTTAAATTCCTGCACATGAAGTGACAACAGCTTTTGAGTCAGCCATGTTTTATTTTTTAACTCATTTCTATTAAGAAGTAAGAAATGACTCATGTTGTGAATTTGCCAAATGGCCACAATGCATTTGTGAAGCCTTGTTCACCTGAAACCCAAAAGGTCATCTCATGTAGTGCGCTACTGGTCTCCAACAGGGCTATTTCTGAACAAAGAATCCAGTTAATTATCACAAAGCACGGACGAACCACAGCCTTAGTGTGTTTTTACAGCTGCTGTGTGGAGGTTTTAAGCCTGCCGTAGACAAGGCCGGTGTGCCTACTCAGTTCTGTGGCGGTCCTCTGAATATATCACTGGGCTGCATAAGTGCTAGTTGAAGATGACAATATTTATACAGCCACCTGGAAAGTACTTTCATGAATCACCCATTCATGCACAGCACACAGCAATGCGAGTTGACGTCCAGCTGGTGGTGCGCCATCTCCATTAATTCACGTTCATTCTTATAAGTCTCAAGTCTTCATCCCTCTGTCTGTACGTGACCCCCCACCCCATGTCTCGCTGCAGAAGCTGAGCAGAACAGTAGTCCAAGTCGCACCGGCCTTGGTTCTGATCAGGAGGACAGTAGAACCACCACCATGGGTGAGGAAATGCACACACACCACACACACACACACACACACACACACACACACACACACACACACACACACACACACACACACACACACACACACACACACACACACACACACACACACACACACACACACACACACACATAGAGTATACATACGTGCAAACGCAGACACATGCACGTATCACATTTTTTTTTTAAACAAAGACACAGAACACTACGGTGAGAATAGAGTAATTTACAATCACTCATTCAGTCACCGGAGTAGCAAACAAAAACACAAACAGCTATAGTGCTTATAGTGCTTTTATTTATTAGTTTTTAGTCATAGCCGTGCCAACAGTCGCGGTAGATATCACATATCCATGGGTTTTCCGCATCCTACAACCATTTCTAAATGTCTACAGTTCCACAACAGTGGAGTCATGGACGCGTGGTGCGTTGTGTTGTGTTCCTGCAGAGGGCCCAGAGTTCCAGGACAGCTTCATCACCTCCGGAGTGTTCAGTGTCACGGAGCTGGTCCAGGTCTCCAGAAGTAAGTCACCCTGACCTCCTGGGACTCTTTTAGGACTCCTTTCTTCGGTGTCAGTCACTTGACTCTGATCACTTTTCCCTCTCTCTTATACACCCCTATAACTCTTACCACTGTGCTCTAGTATATACAGCAATTACTTTAGTTCTTAAAGGTGCTGTAGGTAAGATTGAAGTGCTGTACTGAAGTTTCTGTTTGCAGTTGACTGTGCCTGCCTCTGTATGAGCCTGTGATTGGTCCATCTTGCCTGTCAATCACATGTGTGTGAATGCAACACTTCTCCGTGCTGGAGAAACATTTCAAAGTCTTGCTCTCTTCTGCTAATCTCTGCCCTGTCTGTTTTTAAAACTATCTATACTATCTAAACTAACTATAGCATATTTAAGCCTTAGTGCATCTGTCTGTCACCGTACAACATGCATACATCAAGTAGCTTCACTCATTTGATCTCTGTTTATGTGTGTTGATGTTGTTGTTGTGGTTGTTTTTGTAGCTCCGGTGGTAACAGGAGCAGGCCCAAGTTTCTCATTGGGAGAGCTGCAGGGCCATCTGGCCTACGACCTCAACCAGTCAGTCAACCAGCCGGTCAGCCTGAGGCGATCGCTGGCCAGCACGTCCTCCAGCGGGTACACACACACTTGCACTTACACTTACAAATACACTTACAGACAGACAGACACAGACATTCTGTGAGCAAGCCTCTAATATTGATTTGTGTGTTATGGTTTTGGTTTTTATGGTTCATAATTGCGTGTTGGTATAATTCATGATGGCACAGACAATGTGGAGCTGCATATCCTGCATAATTTGTAATTTTTTTAAGTAAACCGGACATAAGAGTGACATAAGACGAGCTAAGGTCCCGATCACACCGAGAGCACGGTTTCAACTGTCTTGTCATCGCATAGCAATGGGAACCGAGCTGCAGTGCAGTGCATAGCAGTGCAGAGCAGAGCTGTGCAGTGCGCCTCGCAGTTTACCGCCTCGCAGGAGAGACGGTGCGCCTCGCCTGCTAACGTTTCCGCTGTGCTCGGCACCTCGTGCTGTGCTTTGATACGTCATTTGAACGATGACAGCAGGAGTACATACTATGGCACGTAAAAATGAGTAAAGAAAATGATTTGTTTCATGAGTTTGCCGTACTTCTAGCTCAATAGGTGCATCGTAAGAGTTAGAAACCGGGGCTCCAGCGGCTCCTCTCCTCGCCTGTCTCCCAGGTCTCTGGCAGCCCCTCTGAGATAAACTAGTCTTCACTGAGTTATGGCGTCTGGCGTCTCCACTGCAAGCGGAGCCCGCCTAAAAACACGAATGAAAATGCAAATATTTTATATGTTGAAAAAAACTGAAAAATGATGTCACGTTGCATAACACACAGACCGCCTAGATGCGTTTCTGAAGCCTTTCCAAGCGTTTACGCTCAAAGACAAATGGTCTTGCTGGTCCTCCCCTTGCAGCAGCAAGCGCCACAAGTCAGGCTCCATGGAGGAGGAGGCGGACAGCCCCGGGGCCGAGTACTACCCCTCCCCCTCCTCCCCCGCCAGCAACTCCAGGAACTGGGCCGACGACATGGAGGGAGGTGAGGGATGCTCTCTCCAGCGCTGATGCTAATGCTAATGCTGATGCTAATGCTGATGCTGATGCTAGGCCTGGTACAAACATCTGGCTGTGTTCACAACAGCACCACACACACACACACACACACACACACATACACACTCTCACACGCACACACACGCACTTACACACTCACACACACACACATGCACGTTCACACACATACTGCACCCACAGTATCTCTACATATTAGCATGTGAGTTGAGTTGAAAAAATCAATGATCAATTAACGTTTTGAAAAATGTACTATTGACGAGGGCTTAGCTTATTTCAATAGCCACACAAGTCGGGGATTTAAACACAGTTGTGTGTGTGTGTGTGTGTGTGTGTGTGTGTGTGTGTGTGTGTGTGTGTGTGTGTGTGTGTGTGTGTGTGTGTGTGTGCCTGTTCTGCATGCGATAGCGGTGAGCACAAGAGACAGAGTGTACCGCACCATACTCGATGATGAAACTGAAACTGAACTCGAAGGTGCTTCTGAGAAATGAATGCTGCAGTGTAGCCAAGTACACACACACACACAGACACACACACACCCACCGGGAGTTAGCATAAAAGCATGCGTGTGAGGGTATTACAGCTGCGAAAGAAAATCGAAGAATGTTTTGGATCTAAATATACGTGTGTGTTTGTGCATGCGTGTTTGCATGTGTGTGAGTACATTTTTTATGTCTTTATTTTAACGATATTTTATGATGTTTTTGCATGTTTATGTTTGTTATTGATGTGCTGTCATGTATGGTTGTCATTGTCCCTGATATTCCCCAATATATTTTTATGCCCCTTGTGCAAACCAAATTCCCAGAGGAGCAATAAAGTTTTAATTGATTCAGTCATTGTGTGTGTGTGTGTGTGTGTGTGTGTGTGTGTGTGTGTGTGTGTGTGTGTGTGTGTGTGTGTGTGTGTGTGTGTGTGTGTGTGTGTGTGTGTGTGTGTGTGTGTGTGTGTGTGTGTGTGTGTGTGTGGTTCCAGGTCTTTCCCCTCCAGTGAAGAAGGCCGAGATGGACAGTCCGTCGCCTCAGGAGGACTCACCCAGGATGGGTCCCTTCACCCAGCACCATCGACCGGTCATAGCCGTGCACAGTGGTGAGCAGGATTCTCACGCACACACACACACACCCACACCCACAGACATGCACACACATGTGCACACACACACACACTACACAAACACTAATAAAACAACATTTAAGAAACAATTTTATGAGAAGAGTTACTATGGTAATCTCTGTGTTCTTAAGTAAGAACAGCTTCAGTATAACTCTCTGCATGTGTGTGTGTGTGTGTGTGTGTAAGGTTTGTCTCGGAGTCCCCATCCCTCGTCGTCTCTTCACTTCCCCGCCTCTTCGTACTTCCCCCACGGAGCGATACGCTACCCCCCCCACCACACCCAGGACCCGCTCAAAGACCTGGTCTCATTGGCCTGCGACCCGTCCAATCAGAACCCCGGCTCTGTGAGTGCCACACACCGCAAATAACGCCAAACATCTTTATTGTCCATACGTGTTTTAGTGATTTATGATTGATATAATCTTCTAGATGACGAACCCACAACAATGAATACGCCAAGATGCTTTTCTTGGCCATGTGATCACACCTTTTGTCTTTGTGTATGTGTATGTGCGGTTGTGTGTGTGTGTGTGTGTGTGTGTGTTGTGTGTGTGTGTGTGTGTGTGTGTGGTGTGTGTGTGTGTGTGTGTGTGTGTGTGTGTGTGTGTGTGTGTGTGTGTGTGTGTGTGTGCGTGGTCTGTTGCCCCCTGTGCAGTTGAATGGCAGCGGCCAGGTTAAAGTGCCCAGTCACTACATCTCCTCTCAGATGTTGGCTCCGCCTGGCCCCGCCCCCTCGTCCCTGGCCTCGCCCCCTTCCTCCCTGACCAGGCTCACACTGGCCATCGACTCCAAGGCCATCACCACCTCCTCCGACGGGGGGGCCAACTCCCCCACATCACCCAGTAAGTGACCAATGCCAAAAGACTAACCCTGCACTGGAAAAGAATGCAGGAATCTTCTCGTTGGTCACAAAAGTGTCAGCTAGAATAGCTTCAAAGCAGCTTCTCCTCATTACCCAATACACAGAAATGATGGAAGGATGTCTCCCAAATATATAACAAGGGTATAGCCTCAGCTTGGGTCCGGTGACATGTGTACAAAGTTTCATGACTGTAGGTCAAAGAGGTCAGGAGTTAGGCTTTCATTTTCAATCGATCTGTCCAAGGATCCTTGGGCATTTTAGTGTTTTTCGCAAAAATAAAAATGGCGGAAAATCTATCCAGATGGACGTCATTCTTGGGGCAGATTTGTTCATCGTCATGGGGTGAAAGGGAGGATATCAGGAGATATGCTTTTTCAAAGTTAGCATTTTCAGACAATTGCCATCGCGCCACCATTCGACCAATCGGTGTACATTCGTTTTTTTGGCCGTCTTTAGTCACTCCGTAATAATCGTTGTAATGTTTTTTAGTCCGTAATTAATTTCGACTATACCACTGGGACGATACAAAAATATGCAAAGACGATAACGGGTAAATTATTAACTGATTGCCCAGGCCTAAAGTACACAGTATCATAGTTGATTGTCCCATTCTGTCTGCTCCCGCCCCACCCCCACCCGTCTCTAAGCATACTCCGCCCCCGGGACTCCCCCGGCCAACCGGTCCTCCTTTGTGGGGGTCACACCTCGAGACCCGGGGGGACTCTACCAAGCCCAGGTTAGTGGATTGTACCAAGCCCAGGTTAGTGGACTCTACCAAGCCCAGGTTAGTGGACTGTACCAAGGCCAGGTTAGGGGACTCTACCAAGCCTAGGTTAGTGACCTGTACCAAGCCCAGGTTAGTGGACTGTACCAAGCCCAGGTTAGTGGACTCTATCAAGCCCAGCTTAGTGGACTGTACCAAGCCCAGCTTAGTGGACTGTACCAAGCTCAGGTTAGTGACCTGTACCAAGCCCAGGTTAGTGGACTGTACCAAGCACAGGTTAGTGGACCTTACCAAGTCCAGGTTAATGGTTGTTGAGTCCAAATGTTATTTCCAATACTATCCAGCAGGACAGTGTGTATCTAGTTATAGGATAAAGTGATGTGCTAGGCACACAGACAGACACTCTCTAGTGTCACACACTCTAGTTTTGCACAGCATGAATGAAATGCCACATGGCCATTTTTTAAAGTCAGTGTGAAAGCAATAGGAAGTGGTGATGTATCAAATGTAATTTCTATGCCCCCATCACCCAATTGTGCTAAAATTTCTCTCTGTTGACTGTTACACTTTGTTACTTTAAATGCATTTTTGGGTTTGACAATTTCCACTCACAATAATTTCAATGTTTGCATGTAAAAAATGCATATTGCATATTTAAGTTTCTAATATAACTTTTATAGGCCACTGCAGCTTTTGCAAAAAGGAAGTATTCAATATTTAGCAATAATAAGCACACACACACACACACGCACACCCACGAACACCCCCACACTGCATTAGTATATAGGTAGGTAGATAGGTACCCAGACTCAGACTGCAGTAGATTCTGGTTAGTGGCTCCGGACCTCTGCTGCATTGCAGTGCTTCTGCCCCATAAAACAGCCCCGCAAATACTGCTGAGCAAGGAGGACCCTGTGTGTGTGTGTGTGTGTGTGTGTGTGTGTGTGTGTGTGTGTGTGTGTGTGTGGTGTGTGTGTGTGTGTGTGTGTGTGTGTGTGTGTGTGTGTGTGTGTGTGTGTGTGTTGCTGTGCTGAATGTAAGGTGAATGAAGTTATCAGTGGTCTTCAGTAGATGCCATTTAATGAGGGAAAGTATTTACCGGAGCTGGTATGGTATGGACGGTTTTAACCAATCAGAATCCAGGTTTATTCAAACAGGCATCACTGTGCATCACCATAAATGTGAGACTTCATACCGCATTACTAGTAGCAATAATGCATGCATGTATGCTTTTATAGTCGGATTAGTAGTTACCAATTTAATAATGTTTGCAAGACGACTAATTAGGGCCAGGTGATTAATTGTTTTATCATCAGCCGCTATAAACAGTTTATGGAGCGCTATCATTTTTCATAGAATTATCTGCGCATACATTAAGGGAATGCACCATTGTTCATTCTACTGCGTATACTGTCATTTGTCAGTTGCCTTCATGTCAATCCCATCACCAGTCACTCACTGACCCTTTGCATCTGCATCACAATATTAATTCATAATCTCATTTTTGAGACTCCCTTGCTCTCTGCTTTATTTTCCATTTGAATTCCAGACCAATGTTCTCTGTATTTTTTTTTGGTCCGTTACTGTCGTTTCTTTCCACCCCAGCTGCCACTATTTGATTGGATCTCTATCTTGGCTTTCTCTGCAAACCAAATTATCTACCTATATATAGAGCGGCTTTTCTATAGGCTTCTTCCTTCTCCTTTTTGTCTCATCCTTTCTTCCCCTTGCTGCGATTCACTTCATTATTTTAGGGTTTCTTGTTTTGACTTGTTTTGAGTTTCAGATGGATAGGTGGATAGACAGATGGATGGATAGATGTGAGATTTCAGTCAGCATATTTTCCTAATTCGTGCCAGTCAAGAACAGTTAGCAGGGGAAATGTCACCATCTACTGGTCCATTATGGAAATAGGAAATGCTTAAGGTCCCTCATAAAATTGCCCACATTAATTTGTAACTCTAACTGGATATCATCAAAATACATTTGTCCACATCAGGTTTGCCGGCTGCGTTCGCTACCGCTGTTTCATGTTGAATAAATTACATTCATCCCTTGTCGAATCCCTGAGATTTGTCTTAGATGATGGTAAAATTGTCACAGAGTATGCTTGGCAGTCATTAACATACACTGTCAATGATATGGAAATGAATGCAGAACTATAGTTATCCTCATGTGCAGCCAATTTTTGCAGAAGCGTAGACACATCTCACTATCCATCACCTATACACATTCAATAAATGAACAAAAGCATGTAAATGCAACGTTGTGATCAGGTTTTATAATTGACAAGACAAGACAAACACATGTGAGGGGGCGCTTATTAAAATGGAGAGGGTGTTGCTGGGTGAACTAGAGGTCTGTGTGAGGTGATGGTGGAGCTGGACTTAGCTGTAGCTGTGCTGTTCTTCACAGATCAGGTTGAGAGAGCAGAAGTGTGTCCCGGGAAAAAAAATAGATATACTATATTACTTCAAATGAGAGATGTAAGAAATACTCCAATCCTGTGGATTGGAGCACAATGCAATGACCCTGTGTGACCCCCATGTGTGAATTGATCAAATGTGCAACAATTCCCTGTTTCTTCAGACTGTACCATTTGGGGTGCCTCTTGTTATCTCTGAAGCTATTTATGATATGCTATTTCTGTCTTCTGTCCTTTGTTGCAGTCATGGTACCTGGGCAACTGACCTGCGAGAGGAGGGGTCATCACCATGGCGATGCAATGTCGGAGGAACCTCACCAACGTTGACGACCCAAAAGGGATATACTGAGTATATATGAGTATAACACGTGGCTACACATATATAAATATGCACCTACATATATTTATGTATGTTTATCCACGCTTGATGTGCTTCTTGGGGGCTGCCTTTTGGGTAAGACGATGGGGGCGGTGGGAAAGACAGAGACAGAGACAAAAGGGTGCGGGGGGGCAGCTGTCCTCAGCCCCTTGGTTCGACGGCGCCCCCTACAGTGGCAGGAAAGGAAACACCCAATGACTGCTGCACACCGACAACCCCTTTGATGAGTCGAGATGTCCAAGTGAACGCTAATTATTGACGGGATGATCGGACGGCCCCGTGTGAACCGTCTTGGCCGTGTGTCTGGCTGTCGAGCCTGGTGTCGACCTGCCCCACCCCCTCCCGCCCCCTGGGAGAGCCGTCTGGTCAAATCATCGTATCATCCCTAGGTAGAAGCCTGCTCCCCGGGGTGGGGGGGACAGGGCAAACAAACTGAACCGTCCATCCATCCCCCGACCACAGTCCTTTCTCCGTGACTGCTACCCCTTTATATCCCTTAGCCCAGCACAGGCTCTCCTTGCTGGGAAGGACGTCAAGCGCAGCCTGCACCCTCCTAAACCCCTCCCCTCCCCTCCCCCCCCCTCCCCGCTGCCCTTCCGCCACTCCCAGAATGCCCCTCTCCACTGCAGGTGCTGCTTCTTATATATGCAAATAAGCCTCTGCTCTTTTTCTACATCAACCCGAACGAGATGGAGACAGAGAGAGAGCAAGCGAGAGCACGATAGATATCCTGTTGTGAATATAATGGTTTCTTTGCACTTTTTTCCCATGATGCTCTTTGGATGTGGGGTGGGGGGAGATGCGTAAATGCGTAAACAAAGCATTTGCATTCCCCCGCTTTCTTCTTCTCCGAAGGACAAGAGGCTTTCTCTTTCTGTTCTCGACAATCATCACCTGTACCCTTTACGTTGCTTCCAAAGGATCATCTTTTTAAGACTGTTTTTAATTGTTCTCTTTATATTGGGGGGGAAAAAAGAAAGGAAAATGACGGGACATACGAACCATATTCATCACAGTGCGCAATGCCATAGTCATACTCGGTGGTCGAGCTAAGCACAGTGTTATTTGTATGCGTACATTGTAAAAAGGTATATCAAATGGGTTTTTTTACCGGAGAGAATTGGGAGTTTTTACTGAAAGTAAAAAAAAAAAAAAGGATTAGGATGACTCATGTTGCCGTAGTAACCTATCTTTACTAGAAGCTGTAGTGACGCGTTGGCACTGTGCACAGATGACAATCTGTCGGTATGTGACTATGGTTCTTGATGTCTCCACTACCAGGCTCTTAATCCTGAAGAGAATGTGTAGGTTATCGCTGTGTCCTCAAACACTTGTCTATTGTTTTGGGGGGTGGGGAGGGAAGAGTCTTGGATACAGCAGGCATTGCACTATGATTAAGTTACATTTCTTTTCTTTTTTTCTTAGATTGTTCGACATGTTGCAAAGCAACATTAAGGCCACAGCATGGTGTTGTTATAGATAGCGGCCCGTAGCATTTCCCCAGCTGGCTAGCTGAACATTAGTTTTTGAACTCAAGTATCACCTTCATATTCTAGAATGCGCCACGTTGCGGAATGTGGCGTTTTACTCCTGACCTCTCCTTGACCTTCCTTTTCCAGGAACTTGTGGATACAGGAATGAGCAACACAATAGTTAACTTGCATTTAAATGTGGACAAGTTACTGAGGAATGTATGGCTAGCGCCAGTCAAGTTCAGCATGCTAGGGCTACCTTTAGGCTTGGTTCCAAACGAATGCCCTGATTGCTTTCTGCTGGCAATAAGCAATGTAATGAACCTTTCGAGCTGCATTTTATATAGTATGAGCTTCAAAACCCAAGGTTTTTTTGTTCCCAACCTTGTATGTAAAATGTTGGGAGTGGTTTAGTAGGGAAAAGCAATATTTTGATGATGGATTTATGCTAGTAGTTTTTGTTCTTATTGTTTCTTACAAAGAAGCTTCATGTAGTCAGTGCATTTCATAGTCTTTTTGTAACATTTTGTAACTAGTTTATTTCATGTCACTACCATTGCATTGCAACTAACTCAACACAGCAGCAACCAGACTACATCCTTATTAGCAACGTTGACAAGCTATCTTATAGCTGCCCGTCACAAAGTTACACTACAGCTAATAGGAGGCCCAATGCATATTGTCACCATGATTGGTTGGTTTCAACAAAACCGTATGCATACACTTGAGCAGAGAACTTAGATTATTTTCTGAAGCGCAATGCAGATCCACCAGTATTCACACTCTAATGTGATGCAAGTTAGATATCTCTTTTAATTCCGCCATTTTTATATATATTCTAAAAACCATTAGTTGTTAACGATTGAACGTTGTACTCTGTGTTCAGTAAACCACCGGAAGTACTTTTGCAAAAAAAGAAAAATATGAATGTTATTCATGGTGACAAGTTGTTTGACACCCAATGCTACATCATGCCCTCTGTGGTGCCTCACGGCGAGTAAAGCAAACTATCACCGCTAGCTGTTGCCAAGGGTTGGTGTCCATCCAATGGGCTGGCAGGCTCTGTGTTAGGGAATTTGATTAGTGTTTCTTTAAAGAGAGAGGGTTTTTTTTAAACTGGGTTAGGGCAGGCACGGGGTGGTGAGGATGACGGTGGTGTTTCTGTGGCGACTGGGTGATGGTGATGGGCTAGTAGCTGTATTAGGGCTGGGGAGGGGGGGGGGGGGGGGGTGAACGTTTGGATATATATATATAAAAAAAAAAAGTTAGCTAAGAGCTGATGTAATACTGCATGGTGCTGCTATGGTCGCTGTGCTGACCTAAAGACTGCATGGCTCAAACCCAATGATAGTACCCCCCCCCTTCCCCCTCCCCCTCCCCCCTTGTCCACCTCTTAATGTCCACATGTCTCCCCCACCTCTCTCCCTGTACCCGCTAAATGGGTGGGACATGACACAGAGGAGTCTTCCCCGATTCAACTATACTCCTTTGGATTTTTAATAATAAGCCCTGTTGTTAAACTTCTATTTTGCACGATGTTTCATATAAAAGTACACACACACACAGACACACACACACACACACACACACACACACACACACACACACACACACAGACACACATAAACACACATTATGTGCCTTGCCTTAGTTTAAAAACAATGATACATTATGGAGAAATGATCTTTTTGTGTCTTCTTGGTACAACTGGTCTGGTAGCACTTAAAAACAGAGAAAAAAAAAACAGAAAATGCTGCATGTGTGACTGCTTGTCGCTATCCAGTTTGGCGGTTTTTAATTTAGGAGAGGATTGTCTGTTAACAGCAGAACTATTATTGTCATTTATAGCCACGTTACACTTGATGTCAGCCCCGCTGAAGGCAGTGTTTCTCCACATCCTGGACGCCCCCAACAACACACATTTCAGTCAGCTGTGCCCAAACTACAGAACTCACAGGAGGACTGTAAAGACCCCCCGATAGACTGACAACTACATAATTGAAATTGGCGTGTTCACATGGGTTGTCAGAACCGCGCTGTCACGCTGAGCACACAGTTTCGACAGGCTACAACAAAGTCCCTGCGCCGCGTGGGTTGTCTGTTTAACGTCGCGAGTCGGGGTGGGCAGAGACGCGCCCCAGAGTTCACCATCCTTCCAGGGTGTTTCGTTGACCAATCACAGGCAGCGGTGTATTGGTTGGGGGTGGGTGTGTGTGTGTGTGTGTGAGGGGGGGGGCGGTAATAGTTTGACTAGTTTGGCTGAGCATTGTCATAAGGACCGACTGTCAGTAATACAAAACAAAAAAACCCAGGTGAACAACCCACAATCATTCATGGCCATTTCTTTTTCGACAGTGTTTGGAATACAGTGTGTCTGCCGGGGAGAAGCGTGCATTTGTATGCATGATTGTGAATATTTTGACGCACATTGCCCCGTTTTTAAGTGTTAAATTTGAGCGCACCTGATGCTGTGGCCTAGCCAGTCAGTATATTCCATCAAATGGAAAAGAATAATTGTAAGGATTCAGGGTCAAGGTGGATTTAATTTCTCTCAGTAGTCGGTGGGCTTCAATGTTCTGCAGCCATGTGACGGGCCTTCTGCCATTGGCTGAGCTTTGACCATGTGACTCGTCCAGGCGACGTACGCGCTCCATACTGATGCATGCACTACGCACTATCCTTAAGCTTTTAATTCGACTTATTTTTGACTTTTTTTTATGTTATGTTGCTTGTACCATTTTTATAGCTTTGAACACAACTTTGTGTATAAATAATATGTAGTGTAATAGAGGTCCTTTGTGATAAAGAAAATGATGAGTGTGTATAGAGAATCTTTACGTTTGTTTCGTTGAGTTCTTTGCTTGAACGCAGCTCTGTTGAACTCGTGGCCAAGCCACCGGATAACGGTTCCATGAAATGGAAGTGCAGAGGAGTATTTTGAAGGCTGAGGTTCTGCCAAAGATGTGGGGGATGATGGGAGGAATGAGACATGATGGTGATGAAGTATGTGAGGATAAATGTCTGACATGTTCAGTGCTGTGATTGCAGCATTTCCTGTCATAGTAAACCTGGTGTGCTCCCTAGCTAGAGCTAGGGACATCGGCAACACTGTTGTTTGGTTTCAAAATTTAATATGTAAAATGTGTCAGTAGTGATGTTGATAATATTGCCGTGGTAACAAGGCCAAGATCAGGAGCTAGTGTTATGCTATGATTCGACTCGGACTCTATTTCTCTCCTTCACTTCATCTTCATTCATAGACGCTTGGGTACTTGTGTGTCCAAGTATACCTGGGAGAAATGTATTGTATTTACTCTGCATCATAGTTTGACTTTTTTTTCATAAATTGCTGCCCTGTTTGGGCAGTCTGTCTACGAAGACATAATGAATTACAATCACCAAGTGACTGGGCGCTTTTGTCTGGTTAAATTACAAGTGATGCCCAAAGGCTATTCAATCAAATTCAGAGCGAGAGGCGAGAAGATGCATTCGCTGTGTTTTGCACGAGGTTAGCGTTTGTACAAGACACAAGACACGTTTTAATTATGTTGGGCACCACTGGGAAGAGAGGCATAATAGGCCTTTATCACAACAGTAGGGCTGAAAACGGGTGTAGCTCATTAAGTTAATGATGCACGCCTGTGCCCATAATTAATGTCATGAGATGCACCTGTGTTCAGCCCTACAGTTAGAAGGCCTGTAATCCTACAAGTCAAAGGGATAGACTGAGTGAGAGGGATCTTGCGACTTTTAAGCCCCGCCTCCCTCCCTCCCTCCGTGTTCATCTTCTTACGCTAATGCTGTCTTCTCCTCAGGTATAACGGTATATGTAAAACATATTTCTCCCATTTGGCATTAAATGATTGATATTATCCTCTATACATTTCTTTTCGATAAACCAGCAGATCAGCAGTGTGAAAACCGAAACAATACCAAAAAAAACATCACAAAAAAACGTTTTTCAAAGAGCAGTGCCTATGATTTTACTGCTAATTTGACGTGTGTCGTATGCCGTCCAGTGCAGTTATAATTCAACCGCCACACACGAGCGTGTGATACATTGAAGCCCTGAGGGTTGGTGCTCTATACATAATAAAGTAGTCGCTCGCCCTATCAGAGCTCACAAGCCATACAAGCCAAAGATGCTCATAGAAAATCCAGAAGGATCTGTCCCACAAGACCAAGGCTACGTCCGCTTGGCTCACAGTTCTGCATGTTGACATTGTAACCACTGTCATTAGCGAGGATGGCTGGGCGGTGGCCGTGACATATCGTCATATATGTGAATTGCTCGCCATCCCAATATATTATTGCTCACATCCTAATCAACCGGGAGATATCAGTTGACTGGGAAAAGATTGGAACCAACAATGTCTTTCGTTCAATTCGTTGAAACAAATTTAAGAAATGTAAGTGATGAATGCAAAAAGAGGATCACTGTTAGCATTAGCAACTGTCGACGACGTTCATTCATGTCACTTTTTTGTGGTTGAATTACAATTCTGAATTCTGGTAAATCATGCTTAGCATTGATGGGATATAAAAACATGCAGACGTTTTTTCCTTTTCTTTGGACTGACTTACAATGACTCTGGATTCTGGACATGTATTAGCATTGTTAGCACTTTGAACCTCTCTGGGTGATTTTCTCAGATCTTTGGCTGGATGCAGTGTGAGTCATAGAGGGGAGGAGGGAGACTCTACTACAACCAACAATGTGTTGTTGGTGTTGTTCTTTTGTGTTGTTTCTTCGAGGGCTCTTTTCCACAAACAATTTTAGTGTAATTTCCCCCACTCTAATGCTGCTGTTAACCGATAACCTTGTTACTCCAATTTTGTTTTGTTTTTTTCTTTTACTTTTTGGTGTTACTTGAATTGATGATTGTGTTTTTGCTGTAGAAGCAAAACCTTGCAAAAACCCTTTTTTTTTTACTTCTAAAATGTTAATTACTATAATTATATTTTAAATAATAATTAAGTAATGACAATTAACATCCTTTTTTGTAATATGACGTTTCTCTCTGACAGCAGTGCTATACTGGTGACTTCCTGTCTTTCTTGGTACTTTAGTTCCTGCACGCTGTTTTCTCCATGTGTTATAGTTTTTAAAGAAGGGAAGAAACCTGCTCCTTTTCTCCGAAAAACCTTTTTATTCAGTGTCATATTTTAAGGACTTTATTTCTCATTATAACTTCAGATAATACTATAGTAAAGGATTGCTTTGCTTGCTGCGAAGATACAGTATATGTCCCTCACACCAGAGATACAACGCCTGAAAAACATGAACCTAAATATCTTTTAATAAGATCTACGCCTGGAGACCAGAGATATGCACGAGAGAGAGAAAAAACATACTCACACAAGGAACAGAGCCCCCCCCCCTCCCCCCCATTTTTCTCCCAGCCTGATTTAGAGTCAGGTGATCCAATACATTTAATATTGATGTTGTGATATGAGACTATTGGCTGGGATTTTAGTCCTGCAGCTTCCATGGTTTTGAAGTTTGAATTTCGCTGAATAATAGTAATAGGGTATTTTACACAAATACCCTATTTGCACAAATAATTCCTCAAGCTTACCTTATAGATCATCATTTCGAAATTACAAACAATATTTTTTTCAAATTGTCTCTGTAATAAATTACCGCCAAATCAAAACTATTGTGGTTTTCAGTCAAACTATAACGTTTGATTTTCTCAACTTTTTCCATCTGGCTTTGAGAAGAGCAATCTGTTCAGCTGGTGTTTGCACCAGCCAACAATATCCCTTTCATGCTGAGGTGAGGGCTAAAGCCTACTTCATGCTTTAAAAGGCCAAACATGTTCAGTGTGTAAAGACCTCTCTCTCTGCAGAACAACTGTTGTTGGGTGTGCTTTAATTAATTCTGTTAAGCTGGAAATCCATCCTTTTATCTTTTTTATGATTCACAGATGTCTGTTATTCCTCACCTTTTTTTCTGTTCCATTTTAAATGCGGTTCTTGAACTGCAGAGCTTGAATGTGTGACGTGAAGTTTCTAAACCATGATGGATGCTGATACCTGGTGTGAGGGATGTACACCGCTTTGATAATATTTCATTATAAACGTATTCAGCCATTGCTATCAGCTGCTGCTGATGAATTCATTACTGGAAGTTTGTTTCCCTATGCAAAAATATACCATTAATAAACAAGCTATGCCACAACTCAGACCGCAAGTGTGCTTCTTGTCCATTCAATTAATCTTCCAACACAACTTATTCCAGCTTGTATCTATCTATGAGTGCTTGAAATGTGTTCTATTAACTTAGCAATTATGAAGCACTTGAAACTTGTTATATTCAAATTGTACTGTACTGTTACCGACAGACGTGTTGTTATTTCACTCTCATTGGACAAATGTACTTATTGTAATTTGCTTTGGACAAAAGTGTCTGCTAAATGTAAATGTTCATCTTGGATCCTTTCGCATTTCACTTCCACTGTAGATATCCACATTTAACATCACATTTAGCACATTTAGCTATAAACATTCAGAACAGGATTTCTCTGGATTGTAAAAAAAAAAAAAGAGCTAAAAATGAACCCAATTGTTCTCTTTAATTGGGAGAATATTCATCCCCACTCTGCATTCTGGGAAGGTAAAAAGCTCACTGAGAAAAACAGAATAAGTGAATGTGGAGGCGCAAGCTGTTGGGTCCAATATGACACAGACACCATGGCTACAGCAGAGACTAACTCAAGTGGACCATTCAATCACCAACTGAAGTATAGCATTCATTATTCATTTAAAGTGTCCATGGACCCATCTTGTATAAAATATTCTCCCACAGTAAATGCATTGCTTGTAGTTAGTTAACGGCCAGTAAGCATATCAGTGGTTTAAGCAGGTTACTAAAATAATATCTCAACATATATTTTCTGATTATATAAATGGCAAAAAACTAAAAGAATTAAATTAATTACTTTTTAAAATATCCAGCTATGCATCCTGTCTTAAAAAGTGTTGCATTACAACGATATTATGGCCTGTATATATATATATATATAATACACAATATACATGTACTGAAATATACTCATATGTACTCATATACAAAATGAGTAGCAGCACATAGTTGGTATTGACCATAAATGAACTGATCTGCTGGTGAACCAGGACGCCAGTTGACGGCGTCGAAACAGCCCCACCTAGTGGCCAAACATGGTTTCAGCATTTGATGAAGCCACGCCCTCCGGACCGAAGGGTACACTTGTAAAGCCGACCGAGTAGGTGGGCGCGTCACGTGTCTAAAAACGAACCAACGCGAATGTATGGCGTTCATCGTAGACACGGTCCTTAACATGATAACACGGATCACAATTCACGCGAGACACACGTTTTAAGGTGCGCGAGGCAAGTCCCTATCGCCGATATTATCAGCCCGATGAGAGTTCCGCCCCGCCGGCTTACTGGGGTGAGGCGACCAGGCGCTCCTGTGTGCTCCTCCCCGTTCGCGGCACTCAAGCGCCAAACTTGTAAAATCAACTGCGAACGTCAACTGGTGCGCTGTCCTCTGGCTCTGCTGCTGCGCTCTCTGTGAGCCGCCACGCCACCAAACACGGTTCACTTGTGACAAAACACACACGAACCCCTCCGTGGCGATGGAAACGCTTTTCAACAAACGTTTACAGGTTTACGTCAAGTGCAAAGACTGCGAGGAAAGGTAAGCTTTGCTCCACCGTCTGCTCCCTGCGATCCTTATGCTAACAATACTCAGGATGTAGTTAGATAGCACGCCGAGGCTAACGAGTCTTCCTGTCTAACTACATGCTCATATACACTCCTTCTTATTACCTTTTATAGAATCATAATAATAATAAAAGGTAGGTTTCAGTAATGGCGTCTGGTTACTTGCTGCCTGTGTGTGTGTGTGTTTACGTGAAGAAACCTTTCATCCAGTAGGTGATCAATAGCAGCTCCACATGAGTGTGGTCACTACGTGTTATATGGGGTTTGGCTTTATTATGTTTATTATTATTAGGTGTTCACTAGCAGCCTACACATATGCCAGAGACCAGGCCGTGGTGGTCGCAAGTTGTTTCATTTCGTTTGTTTTTAGATCACTTGACACTTTGGGTTTATTTACAATCTTTATGTCGTCTTCTCATAACGTGTCATCCCATTTCAGAACAGCCAATATCCGGGTCAATATAGACCTCCTGGTGACCTCCAATCCAGTCTACAAAAGAGTGAGTGTCCCTACCTTGTAACATTTGCCAATCTGTAGAAAGAAACCCATGGATTAATTAATATTGCAGTGTTAAGGCTTACAGGTACTGTTTTATATGAATTTTAGCTCCAATTGTTGCTTGATCTTTTTGCTTGCTCAATGTTTTCAACAGTGCATGAAGGCGTTGGTTACTGCAATACTGGTCAATACATTTTCTATATTTGGGTCATGAGAGAGGTTTAGGAATTGTTATTGAACCATGACTGATGATAAACATCATCAGATCACATGATCACAGTCCTCCTGTATACAATGGCACACATGATGTACATACAAAACGTGTCATTATGATTACGTCGATGCTAGCTCACCCTCATGCCGTTTCATTGGCAGGATCTCGTCGTAAGGCTCACAGATGACTTGGACCCCTATTTTCTGTACAGCCTCTCCATATCGGAGGAGGACTACCAAAGGTAGGTGTTGGGGACTCTAGGTAGGCCTTTAGCTTGAATAGACAGTACCCCCCCCCCCCCCCAGACTAGCCCTGCTGATGCATGCTGCCAGTGCTCATGGTGCTTCTTCCTCCCCCACCAGTCTGAAAGTGCAACAGGGGCTGCTGATCGACTTCGCCTCGTTTCCCCAGAAGTTCATTGACCTGCTTCATCTCTGCTTGTCCGAACAAGAGTTGGACAGTCCCAGGTGTGTGGACAGACAGACACGGAGGATGGTTGAGAAACTGTATACATGACATCCACTGGCTACACACATTATGAAGTTGGATGCAAGTCTGACCTTTGTAGAGCATTGTTTTAGTATTTTGATCCACTGTTTAGTGATGTAGAATATCTTTAGCTTAGCATGCTAAAAACTCTTAATTGTTAATCCTGTCCCACTCATAGTATGCTAGTTTGAGATATCGTCCTTCCTTTTTAAAAAAAAAAATTGACGAATCGTTTTTTGTTGACGCGGTCGACAGATTCCTGTTGCACCTGGCATGCCAGTCGTCGGCGCACGATGCCGCCGCCCATTTCAGCGTGGTGGAAACCAACGCCTTCAAACACCTCAACCACCTGTCCCTGAAGCTGCTCCAGGGCTCCGACAAGGAGGTCAAAGACTACCTGGCCACCTGCCTCTCGTCCCTGAAGGTTAGCGACGCCGGCACTATGATCTGTCATCATCTCTCCTATTGTGTGTTTTCAGCGTGCCTTTTGTATCATCATTGACATCAATGATGGTGTTATTTGTACTGGGTAGCTCAATTAAAAAAATCATTGTCAATGTGATGGTTAAGATGGTGACAAAATAAAACAAATGTACATATACCTTACCATGGGACATTATAATGATACATTAATGAATTGCGATAAGGTGGAAGGATGCAGATTGTGAACAGCCTTGTGGAATCTTTCAGGATGACAAGCAGTCTTTGGAGGCAAGGCTGAAGAAGACCGAAGAGGACCTCTCCAGGCAGCTGACCTACGCCCAACAGGTAGCTACAAGCTGCACTGTATCCTGTTGTAAGCCTCCTCAGACATGCAGCGCCTTTTAGGAGGCTTGCAATAGCCTGCACTGTGTCACTGTACTGTGTGTCTGTGGAGGCTTACAACAAGCATCACTGTTTCTGTTGGTCACACGGACTGTGTCATAATATGGTTTTTTCCACTCCCAAGGCTTTGAGCTGCATGGTCATGTATGTAAGGTGCTATATAAATTAAGCTTAGATAGTATTATAATTTTTCCCTGTGTTTGTCTTTAGACTCTGACAGAGAAAACTAAAGAGTTGGACAAGCTGCGCTCAGAATGGACCAGCCAGACAACTTCTCTCTCCAGTCGTCACTCACAGGACCTGATGTCAGAAAGGGAAAAGGCTCTTGAGGTAACTTTTTTTTGTGAGTTTCATTTTGCTTTTCATCATGCCGCCTGTTTGTTGCTGTGCATGGGTTTTATGTGAAAGTATTTTTATTACCAGGCATGTATTATTTGTAAACCCTGTTGTACTGGTAGGCACGTAAACACAAATAGGTGCATGATAAACAATCTAAATGAGACGGTGGGATCAACAACAGGTAAAGGTGTAACATGAGTGTTTTCATGTGCTGTGATGATACAATATCCAACAACAACAGCAACAGTTATAGGATAGGAACACAGGGATGGGATGGGAGGGGTGACGGTGGTGCCCCCACTCCCCAACCTAGGATCTTATCGATTAATACATTAAACGAAAGCTTCACTGCTGTGCTTAATCTAGGTCTGGGCAATAATTAAATATTGGCGTTTAGCATCTTTTGAAATGGCATTGTATCATCAAATGAAACGATATCGACTTATCGTGATACCCAGTTTAATAGTCTTTAAATACTTTAAATGGCCATATGCTTCGGTGTAATGACCCTCAGCTAGTGGACATGGTTTGGAAAGCGTGTGCGCGTGCGTGCGTGTGTATGTGTCAGTGGCAGCCGCCCTAACAATTCACCCATCTCTCTGTCTCTCTCCATCCGTCTGTCTCTTCCCTCCCTCTCTCCCCAGATCCAGGGCCGGCTTCAGCAGCAGGTGGAGCACGTGCGCCAGGAGCTGGAGGCCTCCCACCAGCGCACCACGCAGCAGCTGCAGAGCCGGCTGGCGGAGCTGGAGGCCTCCACCCGGGAGCTGACGGAGCGCCGCTACAAGAACGAGTCCAGCATCCGCGACCTGCAGATCAAGCTAGCCAGCGCTGAGGAGGTGGGGCGTGCACACTAGGGATGCAACGGTATACGAAATATTGTCGTATCGTACGGTATGCCCTGTATGGTTCGGCACGCTGCGGGACCACGGTATGCCGGGCATTCACTTTCATTTTCGGCTTCTGAAACACGTTGTACAATCAGAGGCGCAGAGTAACGTAAGAACAGGCCTGGCCAACCCGTGGCTCCCGAGCCGCATGCGGCTCTTTGCCTGGTTTCTTTGCGGCTCTTACGTTCATATCGAGATATATATTTTTTTTTTATGGCTGTCAAAGTTAACGCGTTATCACAGATGTTGCGCCAAGGATGCGCAATGACGCTACCGTGAGGCGCGCGACGGGCTCCTAGTCAGCGTCTCTGGGGGGGGTGCGTTAATTCGCGCGGTTCTGATGGGTGGGGGGTCCGTTATTCGCGGTTCTGATGGGGAGTCAGTTAACCTGATGGGGGGGCGGCCCGTTATTCGCGGTTCTGATGGTGGGGGGGGGTGCTCTGTTAATTCGGAGCACCCCCGAATTAACTAGATAAGACTAAGAAATATTTTTGGTGGCAATATTGCCTTTGCAAGTAATGAGTACCCTGTTTATTTAAAACAGAAAAGGCAAAGAACCTACTGGTTGTTAGAGCCAAGTAAATATTAGGATACCGAAACCGTACCGTTACCGTGGACCAAAAACCGTGATACATACCGTACCGTGGCAGAAATTGACAAATTGTTCAAAAAAAAGTGATAAGGGGGACCATTACAATATTTGGACTTTTGGCCCCAAATATTTTCTCTTCCAATCCTTTTCTAAATGTAACCATGTCTCACCCCGAGTGTGCCAAAGCTGTACTGTAAGTTTGGAATCCATCGGATAAAGTTTACAGGAATAATGACAGAAATTGTCAGAAAAAAAGTGATAAGGGGGGACCATTACAATATTTTCTCTTCCAATCCTTTTCTAAACGTAACCATGTCTCACCCCGAGTGTGGCAAAGCTGTACTGTAAGTTTGGAATCCATCGGATAAAGTTTACAGAATAATGACAGAATTGTCAGGAAAAAAAGCACTCGTCTCTCTCTCCCAGGAGTGCCAGCGGGCCAAGCAGCAGGTGTCGTCCCTGCGTCGGGAGAACGGCACCCTGGACACGGCGCTGCACGAGCGGGAGCGTACACTGGGTGGCCTGCAGACGCGCCTGGCCGTGCTGGAGCAGGAGGTCAAGGACAAGGAGCAGCTGATGGGCCGCACGCGCGAGGTGCTGGAGGCCACCCAGCAGCAGAAGGTACCTGCCGGATACTGTTGTTGCCATGACGACGACGACGACGACGACGACGACGACAACCTCCCCCCCAACTTTCTTTTACGCTGTGTTATCCAAGGACCTAGCAATGTTGATTGCTTGGATACCAGTCTTGGATACCAAATAGTCATTAAAGATTGTAAATACAATTTTTTTTTATAGTTTATGATACTACCGTGATTACAAATGGTTGAATATTCAATGTTTTTGGGATTCTTTTTATGTTCATTGTTCACATTAAATCATGCGTTGGTTGACGTATGGAAAAATATCGGCAAATAAATAATATTTTGAATTTGACATAATTGCAGTTCATGATTAATGGTGAGTTTAAGAAAGCTGCTTGTGTGTGCGCACCGAGAGCATATTTTGATGTTTTTTTTTTTTTTTTATCTTTCTTTAGGAAACAATGGAAGGAAACGTTGAATCTAAAGACCACCAAATAAGGAAGCTGGGGTCCACGGTCAAATCGCGGTCTGAGGAGCTGGTGAAGGTGGGGGAGGGGCTATGAGGTTATCACAAAATGGAACGGGACGTCTCATAACACACACGCATACACGCGCACACTCTCAGGCCTTGGAAGTAGACCTGCGTAAGGCTGGGCGATCTGGCAAAAAATTCAATCGTGATTATATTTTTGGGTGGGGGGGAAGCCAACTACTTTAATGATTCATGCTTTAAAAAAAGACTTGCAAGCTCTCGGTTGTCAGACATAAGAGAAGGCTTTCCACGGGATTTGAACCCAGGACTACAGAGCTGAAGGTAAGAACTCTCTCCGCTGTGCCACCGAGACACCACACTATGAAGTGTTACTTTTAAGTCAACGCTCTAACACTAACCCCTGTTAATCATAGTGTCATGTCCTGATGGTGCAGTGGAGAGCAGAGTGCATTGTTATCAACTCCAAGGTCATGTGTTCAAGTCACGATGGAAATCTCTTGTCCTTTTCCAACTTAACAATGCAGCAGAAGGGTCATGTCAAATGCCACCTCCGACCACTTCATAGTGTGGTGTCTCGGTGGCACAGCGGAGGGTTCAGATCCTGTGGAAAGCCTTCTCTTATGTCTAAGTCCCGTGAACGGTAAAGTTAAATACGCCCGGAGGCCATGCCCAAGTAGGCATCTTGGTGGTGCTGTGGTCTGCTCTGGAGGTTAGCACTCAGGTTCAAGTCAGCGCACATATGGCCACCAAGAAGTGAACGCCTGCAGAACCCCCCGCCAACCCCACCCTCAGAGGGGCTGGGGGGGGTGTTACACCTAAAGGGCTCTTGCTGACAACCGAGCGCTTGTGACTCTTTTCTTGAATCATTAAAGTGACTTGACTTTCTTTCTTTGTAGTTGGGTCCCCCCCCCCCCCCGAAATATATCCCTGTTAATTAATTCTCCTATTCGCTTGAAAGTTTTCTGTATGCTTGTGTTTTATTTGCCTAGGGGAGGGGGTAAATTAATTAACAGGGATACGTTTTGTATTTATTTTTATTAAAAACAAATTTCAAGCTCTCGGTTGTTAGCAAGAGCCCTTTAGGTGTAACACCCCCCCCCCCCCCCCAGCCCCTCTGAGGGGGGGGGGGGGGGTTCTGCTGGCGTTCACTTCTTGGTGGCCGTATGTGCGCTGGCTCGAACCTGAGTCTCCAGAGTGCTAACCTCCAGAGCAGACCACAGCACCACCAAGACACCTATTGGCTTGGTCTCCGGGTGTATTTAACTTTACCGTTCACGGGACTTAGACATAAGAAAGGGTTTCATGGGATTTGAACCCAGGACTGCAGAACTGAAGGTAAGAACGCTCTCCGCTGTGCCACCACACTATGAAGCGGACGGAGGTGGCATTTGACATTACACTTCTGCTGCATTGTTAAGTTGGAAAAGGACAAGAGATTTCCATCGTGACTTGAACACATGACCTTAGAGTTGATAACAATGCACTCTCTCCACTGCAGCATCAGGACATGACAATATGATTAACAGGACTTAGGGTTAGGGCGTTGACTTAAAAGTAACACTTCATAGTGTGCTATCTCGGTGGCACAGCGGAGAGCGTTCTTACCTTCAGCTCTGAGCCCCATCTGTCTGTTATTTTGTATTACATCGAACGTGAACTTCAATATAATTCTACTGTTTGCAATTCCTCATGCAAGTGCTTCGACAAACACTCGAGAAACAAGATTATAGATTATATTTTCTGTTAGATTATATTTTCTTGCAGGGTAAATGTTATTTACTGCGTTAATAAAGGCCTTCCTACGGTAAGGGCTGAACAGAATGAGAATTGAACACGTTAATTAGAAACTAACTTATATGCAACTTATCCACACTTCAGTTAGTAACATCTCTGATGCATTACACCTCAAGCGTTCGCCCTACCAACGTTAAAACATATTTTCAGATCCAAATTATTATTTGTTGCAGAGACAGCGTATGAGCACGGAACGCATCAAATGAAACTAATAATAAAAAAATGGGAATATACTGGCTTTACATCTCTTAAATTAAATCTGTAAACACTGTAAACCAGTCATTATGCAACACATTTTAGTTTGTGCACATCATTTAACACCATGATAGGTTTTTTGCCAGAAAGGCATCATATCTTTCGCAATGAAGTACGATAATGCATTATTTATATCCTCGGGAAATGGCAGCAAATGACGACACAATCGATGCTTGTTTGGGCCCCGCTGCTACTTGAAGGCTTTCTTGGCTCCGCCCCCATGTGTCGTCACTGGGCGCTACCGTCTCAGGTGCTTCAATAGGTTGCTCATGTTTCCCGTCTCGGTCGACACGTCCGACGACATGAAGACGCAGACGGTCGTTTTCTGTGCCTTGTCGTTTTTAAAGTAACCAAACCAGTTCCATATCATAGACTTCACGAAGCGCTTTTTGCAATTTGGTCACTTAGTAACTCTCGTTGCTCGCCGGTGTCACTCATGCTGTTGTCCTTTCTTTGCGTCGCTGTTGGTAAACAACGGCTCGTGCCGTGGTATAAATGGGCGTGTCGAGACAAACACTGCAGACCGATTGGCTGTTGTCGTGTTTATTTCCGGTGCGTCATGACGCTGCTGTCAGATCGATCCAGATCGAAAGAAATCGCGACAGCTGATAGATCGAAATCGACAAATGTATCGCAATCTCGATTCGAGATCGATTAATCGCCCAGCCCTACTTCTTCGTCAGCATATATACGCATAGATGCACGTCGCAATGCAGGGGTGTGTGTGTGAGATTAAACCCCCGCTACTTTATTCCACCCCACCCCCCCTCCCAGGCCAACTGCATCATCAAGAGGCTGCAGGCGGACGTGCGAGCGCTGGCGGAGAAGATGAAGGTGAAGAACTGTGTGACCGTGTCCCAGGAGAAGGTGGTGCAGGAGACCTCGGACAAGCTGCAGGCGGCCGGCAGGCTCCTGCAGGAGGCGCAGCAGCAGCTCACTCACAAGGACCAGGAGGTGGAGCTTATTATATATTATTATTCTTGTTAGTAGTAGTGGTCGTACTCATATTAACAGTGGGGTCGGTGGTGCTGGTGCTTCTGACAACGTCGCTTAATTCAATGTTGATAATGAACTGCGCTGCAACTTTTGTATTTTTATATTTCTGTAATTTATTCTTCTTATTATATTTTAACATTCAATTTGGGAATTTAGAAGATGCTTTTGTCCAAAGCGACTTAGAATAAGTACTTTTATTGTTTTTCGTTAGTGTGACGCGACAATGTGTCGCTGACAGCACAGTAACATTTGAAAAGAGGACGTTTTGAGTGCTCCTGATGGTTGCGGGGTGGAGCCTGGCTGGTAGGATGGCTCAGAAACTAGGATCAGATGCTGCTCAATGCTACCTAGTATTTGAAGTGCCAGGACGTACAAATCATCGCTATCATTGTTCAAGCGGTGTTCAAAGGAGCATGTTTTTTGTTTCTAGAATTACAAAAACAAACTGTGGTGACTGACAGGTGTCCAAGCTGAAGGAGCAGCTAGAGACCACCGTGCAGAAGCTGAGCGAGAGCAAGGAGGTCCTGAAGACCAACGAGAACGGTGAGGAAGCACCACTGCTCCTCCTCCTGGGAGCCCGGCTCCCCGTAGCTAGCAGAGTGGTCCCCCCCAGCCCCTGTGAGAAGGGCTTGGACGCTGATCTCTGTTATTGTTGCGTGGAACCACTTGTGCTGTGTGTTGGTTCTTGTGACGCGTCCCCCTGTGCTCCGCTGCAGTCATCGGCTGGTTGAACAAGCAGCTCAATGACAAGCAGCTGCTGAGGAAGCCCCCGTCCCCAGAGACCCTCCAAACACCCTCCACTCTGCACACCACCGCAGGCCTGAGGGTATGGAAACTGTCGGTCTGTTCGTTCTTGATAGACTGAAACGAAATATACCTATTATTCTTCCCTGTTGTTCTGCATCAATGAATTTCCCTGCCTTCATGTTGCCATGTTCTAACGGCGTGTTAATGAATCGCTTGCTGCCCTGTTGCTCAAACTGTCTTGTTTCAGCATATCTTTGTCCTTTCCTTTTGTACCAAAGGCCCAGTTTTACCCCATGGCAGCCAAGCCGGGCCTTTGTCCCGCGGACGCTACCGATTTCCTGCCGGCACCCCAGAAACTGTAAGTTGCGCGGCTATGTAGCGTACGTACCACTTGTTATCTCTCGGTCGTCTGCGTGAACGCCCGGTCCTGCGTGTCTCCGTGTGCAGCGGGGAGCCCGGCGGCCTGGACTCCAAGTATTTTGAGAGGAGAGACGACAGCATTCCTCTGCCCGGCCTGCTGTCCAACCTGCACGCCAGAGGTAGCAGCTCCTACTAATCACACACCACATGTACTGGGCCGTCTCTGCCACAGGAATTACAAATGGACTCATTGGACAAATGTTTGGGAATTACATATTGTATTAAAGAAATCTTTGTTTTATAGAATTCCCTCCACGACCGTTGAAGCAGGCCATACCTTCAGCATACTTCTCTGCGTAGCACTTCTACCCTTCACTGTTCGCTTCTTATGAGTGTCCCTCTATTGATGCTGTTTGAATTTGTCAATTTTTTTAATATCGTTTTAATATTCATGTTTTCAGTAGTATCCTGATTGTCTTTTAAACATTTATTTTATTCACTTGTATGTACAATTATGGAGTGTGTCTTAATTTATCTATCACATTAAAGTCTAATTTGAAGTTATCTCAATGTTTTATTTATTTATCTGTGACTCATCTTTCAGTTTCTCTGTGTAATCTTCACAGAAATAATAGACAAAGTAGCTTGAAATGTGTGGTAAATGCACCCCCTTAAACTTGTGAAGTTATTTGGATATCTGATCATTGATCTGCCCTCCAACTGGTTTGGTTTACCAACAATCTCAATCTCCAGAATCTCTCCATTCAGTAAAAATATAATCATTCACATGGTCCGGTCATGCTTTTCAGCATTCACACCAACACCCTCTGTAACCTTGACAACACTGCTCCACATAGGGGCCTGCTGCTGTTTTACAATTCCAAATGTGTCCTAGCAGTCGCTGAATAAACACTTCACACACAAATCAGAAAAGGGGCCACGAGAAACATTTAATATCAAAATATATTTTATTCTGAACTTTTTTTTTAAATTGATCCGATTGAAATGGCAACAGATCGAACTGATGTAAGAAATAAAAGGGGGGGGGGCAAGTTGGAGATGTAGCGGGGAACGCTGAAACATTGCTATTAGTTGTGGAGACTCAGGTAAAGGTTGACTCAGCAATGTCATGTCAACACCGCTTTTCTCATTTTTACAAAAAAAATTGTCATTTTCTTACGCACATGTAATAATTTGACAATCTTTTAAACTGTTGACTTAAGTGCTTTAAGTACGGGATAATATAATAAACTAATGCTAATACAGAAAGGTTTCTTGGACCATAAAACGAGCTCAACTGTTCCATTTCAAAACATATTTGCAAGTATGCGTGAGTAATGAGGTGAAATATTGGATCAAAGTAAAAGTGTTCAGGTTTAGGCTGTTTTTAAAAGCACTAAAGTCAACTTCCTCATGAGGTATGGTCAAATGTGGAATTCTGCTTCTTAGAAACACAATTACAGGCAAAATGGCATCTTTTTTTTAATTTTTATTCATTTTAATTACAAAATACTTTCAGCTGAGAAATTACTGAGTCAACCTTTATGCTGTTCCATAAGTAACAAAAGTATGGAACAAATTACCTCTGATAAATTGTCAACAATTGGGATTTTTTTTTCAATCTACAAAGAAATTACAAACACATTTTTAGCTTTTTAAAATCGTACTTTAAAAGTTATTTAAAAAAAATGTCTGGTCAGGAAGGTACATTGTAATAAAATGTGAGGAGAAATTAGGTCTACAAATCATCAATGGTCAGATGACATAACACTGAAGAAATAGCTTGAATCTTTGTTTTTGTGGCAATTGAATTGACCGTGACATCGTCATGCTCTGGGTTCAAAGGGGCCGTGGTCGATTTTTATGAAACATACCTGTAATAGTCACAAGGCAATCGCTAAGAATTGCAACCAATTCTCAGACAACCAAAGTGCCGTACTGTCAACGTTTTGATTACAACATCGAAAATGTGTCAACTCCAATGTGCCATCAACAATCAGATTATAATGCCACGGAATACAATTCCTGTGGGATTGATAGGGCATAAAAAAAATCTTTTTTGGTTGCGTTTACACAGCCACACACACACAAGTCCACCGCCCCTCCCCGTTCAATACCCGAGTAGAGAAAACACATCCGCTCTGCCTAATCTGTGTAAAGGCAACCTTTAACCACAATAATGCATTATTATAATAATAATGATAATGCAGCCACGTAGGGGTGTCATCGTTCAGGTAGACTAACAGTCCCTATTGACAAGCTGAACACCCCCAACCCCCACCCCAGAATTTGTTGCTTTCCGTTTTAAGAAATTGGGAAATCCAAATGAGCACAAAAACTAGCAACTGAAAATAAATCCAAATAAAACATGTACGATGACCGAAAATGATTAGGTTTTTTGTTACGAGTGATGGGCGACAAGCTAATGCAGTATGTTTTGTTTTGTCACAAGTTTGCTTAAGTTCCTCAGGCTGATCTAAAAAAAACAAACAAAGAAATAAAAAAGGTAGTTTTGGCTGAGCGTACTCTTGCTGTGGATGAGAAAGCACACGCTATTTTGGCAGCTATGACACCAAACAACTTTCCTGTAACTTCCGCGTGCCGGCATGCCCTTGCCAAGAATGGCATTTCCATGGAGGATTTGATGATGCCACGTTAACACCGATAGGTGTTTGAGAAATTTGTCAACTGAATCGCTTTTGGTTTGCTCTTTGTCAAAAGCCGATCGGACAAGCGTTGTTTGCATTGTTTCCGACATGCGTAGGGAAGCAATGTCTGGCTGCCGAGCCAATAGACGGACATTTTCTGTGTTCCTTCCAAAAAGTCACAGGGCACCCTTGGCCGATCAGCCACGCGGTACAACCGGGAGGCTTTATCCTAACTTGCTTTAGGCTAACTTCGGTCTGTCAATAAGAAGCGAACCCTGCACACCAATCAGCCGCCTACCTGCTCTCGTCTCACTGCAGAAGTCTAGGACAACAACCCGAGCTCAACGATGTTGCCCCCTGTGGCGGGAGCGTTGCTGCTGGCTGGAACGTCAGCAATAAGAAGGTCAGGTGATGTGTGCCGGCCTCGTCCCGGTCTAAAAAGGTAGATTATGGAAGTGCAGCGTGGTGGTTTGCCGCCATGTAACCCTCTCGCCTTATTGCAACTGTGACCTGACCAACAAAATAACAAAAACACATTTTATTTCGATTTAAATATGTAACCTGCAATTGAACAATAACCTATATTCTAACTGCCCTCCTGAACGGTGCTGAAGTAGATATGCCGTTAACAATGACATCGAACTCAACAAAAAAAATCAATAAGTTGTAGTTTGTTTGTTTTTGGGAGGGGGGGGGGTGGTGTTTGTTGGATGATGAAAATGAGCATTCTTTAAAGATTCGGAAAAAAAAGCAAAATAGCCTCCAAATTTTGGTACATATACGGATCTGTTCATTTTTTTGTCTTTTGGGTTTTTTTTGTTTGTTGTCATTTTTCCGACCGCGCCTCCTCTGCGTCTCGGTAAAGAGTCACTGCACGGATCAGAGAGAGAGAGAGAGAGAGCGAGAGAGAGAGAGCGAAGGAGCGCTTGTTCGCCCAACCGGCCTGTCTGTCCTTTCTGTTTAACCGTTGGTTCTGTGTGACCTGCTGTGTCAGGGTGCTTCCTGCTTCCTGTTCCCGATTCCCCCCCCGCCCCCCCTTCCTTCCCCCTCCATCCCCTCCCCCTGCTTCCTGTCTGTCCATCGGCGGGCGGGGCCTGTGGTCGTGGGCGGAGCCTGCGGTGGTGGTGGTGAGCGCCGGTAGTGCGCGGGGGAACGGGGCAGGGACAGTCATTTTGGCTATGTACACATTCATGGTCGGTCCATGGCTTCCAAAGGAGCAGCAGCAGCAAGACTATTTCCGCAGGTCTAATACACACACCTGAGACACAAAAGACAATAAATACGTTTTTATTTAAAGTACAATACAATAAAAAATTGTACAGTCAAAGTGCTGAACCTTGGCCTAAGATGATGATGATGATAAAAGCCACGGCGCTCTGGGAGGGGACTCACCGATCCGTCGGATGCACTGGCTCCCACCTTGTCTCCGGCTGCATTCCAACACACCTCAAATATCCCCCCCGTCCCCCGGTAGCTGTGGACTAGTGCGCCCGTCTGGAGAGAGAGAGAGAGGGGGTGGGGGGGAAGGGTGTGTGACAACATGGTCATGTCATAATTCATGGATTTGGCAAGCTGCATCACTGGGTTGTTTTTTTTTGGGGGGGGGGGGGGGGGTTTAGTAAAGAGAAATAAACATCGGGAACTTTTAGATGGTATCTTGTGTACATTTTATAAGGCCTGTCAATGCCAATGGAAATGGAATTGTAATAAAAGATATCGCAACACAACGATACCGATGGTTTACCGTTAGCGTAAACCCAAAAACAAGAACATTGAGTGAACTAGCAGAGACGGCGGGCTGTTTATTCCTCTTCCCCTCCTCCGAGTCCCTTTGCGAGCGCGAGCGAGGCCCCCCCCAGGTGGCGCGGGGCGGTAGCATGCGTACGTTACCTGCGTGTTCCAGATGTGGACACACTTGTCGAAGGAGCCGCTGGCCAGGTGGCGTCCGTCGGGGCTGAAGGCCACGCTGTAGACGGGCTCCTGGTGCTTGGTGAGCGTGTGGATGCAGATGCCGCGCTCCACATCCCACAGACGCACCGTCGAGTCGAAGGAGGCGCTGCGGAGCACACAGCAGCACGAGATACGCATTCACATTGAGGGAAAAAAAGCCTGCCTGTGGTTGGGCCATTATCAAAATGTGAGAAAAGAAAAACTAGTTTTTACATAAAAATGCAATTTGGCCACAGGATATAAAAAAGTGAGGAATGTGGCTTGAACAATATTGTTAGATGTTGCACAAAAGTAATCAGAATAATAAAATCACAAATATTAGAACCCTTTTTTTTATTCCTAGTTAATTTAATACATCTTTATTTAAATTGTCCTTGCACCCAGAGGTAGCCTTCCACTCTCTGATTGAAAGGTGTTATGCTAGTTGGCTGTTTGCATCACCACTGTAGACAGGAAGTCTTAATACTGCGGCCGCCATGTCCAACTCCAGACCTCTCCTTATTGAGTAGATGTCTGTAGTTGCCCCCCCCACCCTGTAGCATAGGCCACTCCTATAGGATGGCCACTCCCCCCACCGCCGTTCTGCTAATATCAGACCTAAATCCTTCCGTCCCCCTCGCTGGAGACGCCCGGTGCATTGCTGCCAGCCAGTCTTCCACCCCGCACCCTGTCAGACCCACCGGGAGGGCTGCCCCTCAGTTACCTGGCCAGCATGAGGTTGGCGCTGGGGTTGTTGGTTCCAGGCCCGGTGGGACTCCACTTGATGGTGTAGATCTCTTTGCTGTGGGCCTGCAGGTCGTGGACACACGCGTCCTGCTTCATACTCCAGATCTGTACAGCACACACACACACACACACACACACACACACACACACACACACACACAGACACAGACACGCACAGCTGTTGATAACAAAAGACAGTTGCTTTGTATGGAATACTGAAGTCCCAACATGACCACTTTATTCTAGTTGAAAATTGTACCTATCTTGTATCTGACTATAACTGGCCTTAATTTTTCTCGACAACCGTTCACACTTGCTGGGTGTATTGCCGAGGACCCCAGGAAGTACACTGTCAAGTAAGTGTGATCTTTTTTTGGATAAGCAGTTCTTGAGAAAGCTGCAAGTAATCTGGTCATTCCGAACACAGGCACAGAACAGGCACTGCACTGGCGGGTGTATGGCTGAGGACCCCAGGAAGTGCCGTGTGTCGAGTGCGAAGCTGTTCAGATGAGCGGTTCTCGAGATAAAACTGCAAGCACAAAACGGGCCACATAATCGGGCACGTTTCGAACGGGCGCATGACGAGTAATAAATAATAATAATAACAACAAAATAAACATCGTCCAAGGAGTAAAGTGTGACCGGGACAGGAGAGGCTAGACGTGAGATGATGGTGGTCTCCTCACCTTTAGCGTCATGTCGTCTGAGCAGGACGCCAGCAGGTTCCCCGTGGGGTCCCACTTGATTGCATTTACTTCATTCTGGATGAGGGGGGAGAGAGGGGAGAGGAGGGTGGGTGAGTACAGCGGTGCTAGGACCCTCAGTCTAGCACTTAAACACACACATCATCACATCACTGCCAGGGTCTTACAGACGTCAGCGCTCCACACTACTGGAGTTAAGTTCCATGGACAAAAATGCATTTTTACGCCATTACAGATTTTAAGTTATTTTAAATAGCTTACTTTTAAAGGAAAACCAAACCCTAAAACAACTTATTTTAGTTGAAATTCATGTGGGGGGGGGGGGTTACATAGTAGGACTACAGATTGATCCTGGTCCAAATCTCAACTTGAATGCACAACGTAGGACACGTTGGAACTGTGGACTCACATCGCCCCCTATGGGTTAAACGTGCGCTATTGCACGAGTTGCCTGGTTGTTCCCTGGGCGTTTTGAGCTGGCTTTGCCTTTAAACAAGTGACATCGGGCGTCAATGGCATCGGTGTGTTCATCTGTGTGTGCGTGACTCACCGTGTGTCCCTGGAATGTTTTGATTGGTCGGTCCTGGCCCAACTTGCAGACGTGGATGCACATGTCTGTGCTGCAGGAGGCGAACGTGTTGTTGCTCTGCCAGTCCACGTCTAATGCCGGCGCTGCGCGCACGGGGGGAGGGGGTTAATACCTGGTAGCTCATAGCTAATAGCGAACTACGGCACTCTGAACTGGGAAAATGATATAGACAAAGATCTCTCTCTATATATATATATATATATATATTTAGGCGTTGCAGTTTAAAGAAAATGTTGTTGTACCTGAATGGAAAGGAAACTGTTGTTTGGCTTCTCCTGTGTGGGCATCCCATATGATTGTTGTCTGAGAGGACAGAGACACGCAACACACACACACACACACACACACACACACACACACACAAACCAAGGAACGACATTAAGTCCACGCTGCATGGATCAGGTGCAGAGCAACACGAGGTGCACGCGCTCAGTGTGTGCTGCTCTCTGTGGGCGGAGCCTCCCTCACCTTGTCCACGCCGGCGCTCAGGATGAAATTGCCCTTCTTGTTCCACTTCAGGGCAAAGATGGGGCCTTTGTGTTGCCCCAGTGTGCTGGCCAGGTTCCCTAGCAACAAAATAATACATATATATATTACTTATCAAGCAGCAAATCAGGGAGTACAATCCAACATTTAATTTTTTAAGGTGTCCTAGCATGTGTGTTTCCGGGGTTATGAAGAGTATTGTGTACACTTCAGTACAGCCAAAGTTGTAGGGGCAGACATGCTTGTCGCAGATGTCCACTAGGGGGCGGGGCCAATGCATTTTCTTCTATAAACACTGACAAACGCGGGTGTGTGGGGTGTGTGGTTGGTTTGGTTTGAGCAGCCTCACCTGGCCCCAAGTCAGGCTGATTAGACTCTGGGGCACAGGTGAGGCTGCACACGTGTGGCGCACGTTGGGCAATCAATGCACCGCAGGTTAAAACCAGCCACACACACACACACACACACTATAAATTATGTTAGGAGGCATCGAAGAGTAAGAATGCTAAATATCCACGGACCGCAGGGTTTCACCAACAGAAACATTTTCTACTGACATTGCTCTGACTGGCTGAGAGTACACCAGGTCACCCTTTAAAAGATTACGGTGACACCAGTGATGGGTGCAGTGTTGCTGGGTGCTGTGTTGCTGGGTGCCGTGTTGCTGGGTAACGTGTCTTTGGGTGCTGCGTTGTTTGTTGGGTGCTGTCCTTGAGGGCTTTGAATTTAGTGTTCTGGTTTCTGTCCAAGGTCTGGACTGCACATTAAGCACAAGATTTACAGTGTAAGCAAGGTTTGTAGCACTGCCATGAATACTAATGGGGCAGGAACGGCCAGTGTGTGTGTGTGTGTGTGTGTGTGTGTGTCTGTCTTACCGTCCTTTGTCCATATCCTTGCAAAGCCGTCATACGAGCCTGTTGCTAGTAGCGTACCCTCACTCTACAGGAAGGGAGGGAGGGAGAGACCGAGAGAGAGAGAGATGCACAGAGAGAGAGAGAGAAAGAGAGTGAGAGAGAGAGAGATATATTGACAGTGAGCTCGGTAGAACAGACCTTGAAGTCCTTACAGGAAGGCACAACCCTCAATTATTGGTACACATCAAGATGGCATATCGGTGTGTGTGTCCTTATATTCCACTCTACCAAAGTGTGTGTGTGTGTGTGTGCTGTCCTTATGATGCATCTATGAGCTGTGTGTGTGTCCTTATATTCCACTTGAGCAAAGTGTTTTTTGTCCTTATATTCAAGTCTAGCCAGGTGTGTGTGTGTGTGTGTGTGCGGGTGGTCCTTACGTTCCAGTCTAACGAGGTGACGTCCTTATTGCTGGGGACGTCCTGGCCGCCCTCCCGTATGCAGTGGCGGAGCACCAGCTGGGTGGAGCTACTGCTGCTGTTCTCACTCAGGTTCCAGATACGCGCCGTCGAGTCGCCCGACCTGGCAACACACACACATAACACACACACACATGCGGTAAGTATGGGGTCACTGGAATTGGCTTGATGCAAAAAAGGGTGAGTCACCTTCAAAGTTTATGTCTGGTGAAGTGACAGGTAACGTTGCTGAAACACCGCCACCTATTGGTGACCGTGGGGAGCTACAACAACATGAGGAAGCCTGTCTACACGTTGGCCTTTTAAACAAGTGACATTTCACGCTGTGAGTTTATTAGTTCCAGGAAGTTGGCCGTGGGCAGTGTTCCCCCATTTCAAAATGTAGAAAAAAAAAAGATTCCAAAAGCAGAATAAATATTATGATATTAATTAAGCCTTCATAGAATTAAGAATCAGATTGGCAGGCTGGGCCGAGAGGACGGGTGGGCCAACAGAAGAAAGAAGGAGAGAAGGAGGAGAGAAGGAGGAGGAGAGGAGGGCTGAGGACCGACCCGGAGGCCAGCAGGTCGCTGACGGGGTTCCAGGCGCAGATGAACACCTCGGACTCGTGTCCCCGCAGCACCATGGCCTTGTTCTGGGGGATCTCCACGTCTCCGTCCACCTCCATCAGCTCCGGGTGGTTGTCTGGGGGAGACAAGCTTTACTCCTGGTTCTCATTGTCTGCAGTAGGCTGACTGTCCATAAAAAAAATTCAGCCAAGTAGCCCTTAAGGTTAAAGTGATATACTCTTCTATAGGGAAGATTTACCCAACTTGTTATGGGGCATTCATTCATTATGATGGAATTATTTTACAATTGTTCATAACGAATATCAAAACACATTGTGCACATATGCCCATTTGTTTATATGCCTTGCTGTTTATATGCCATTTGTTTAGATTTCTCCTTCCCGCTGCTCCTTCGCTGGACATCGCCACTTATACATTTCACTGCACATCCTGTGTGTGCATGTGACAATAAAATTATTGAATCTTGAAAACATGTTTTTTTTCATGTACCAAGTAAGTACCCCCATGTGAGAAGGACTGATCTAGACTAAACTACTAAAACATGTCCTACGCCAGGGGTGTCAAACACACGGCCCGGGGGACGGATGCGACCCATGAGCTGATCCAATCCGTCCCGGGAAGCAATTTGATTAAATTAATTGATTTCTTCACTTTATCCACAATCACGAAAAAAAAAATTGATTGTAGTTCCTCCAAATAATCACTAAGCGGCACGCGAGTTTCGTATGTATTTTCATTGTGTTTATTTCGTCCGACCCACGCTGAGCAGCATTGGGTCTGTCACATGCCTCAACCTCAAATGAGTTTGACACTGCTGACCTATGTTGTGTGCTATGGTTGGAATGTCTACCCTTTCACCAGCACATGCTTTGCGTGCCAAGCGTCACGGACACCCCAGGGGCCTCCGTACTCACTAGCCAAGGCGTGTGCGCCGTTCTCCTCGCCATTGGCCGTGTTCTCGCCGTTCTTGGCGTTGCCGGCGATGCTGCCACCAGTGGCCGACATGGGCACCGCGGCCGCCGCTTGCTGCTGGGCCATCTTGTCGCGGTAGGCCTGCTGCCGGGTCTGCACCACGTCCGGCATCACCGCGTCGATCAGGGACAGAGACTCGATGGGGCGCCCGTCGAACAGCGTGCCGTCCTGAGGAACAGCAACACGGAGCCATTTTGTAACCAGAGGGAAGAGGGTGGTGAGCTCAGTAACAAATACAGATTTTTGAAGTCAAGTCAACCGACTTGAAATGCTGGTTAGCGAACAGCGCCCTGGGGAACAAGCGATGTGTTTATGTGAGCCGGTGTGGTTCATAGGTGGAGCGCAACAGCAGGGTAATGGGGCCGCTATTACCCAATAAAACATGCAAAATCACATGGATTAGGATGACAATAATACCAATTAAAGGGGTGAAATGTTTAACGAGAGACAAACTAATATTAGCGTGGATCTCTCTGTCTGGGACGGGTTTTAATTGGTGCAAATGTATTTATAATTAACTGGCGGGAAAAAAAAACGTCTCAATTTAACAGCGTCCCATGTTGCTGCGTCTGACACGGGAAACTATTAATGCCAGCTGTGGTGCCACATGCCCTAAATGGCATTTTTAAAACAATAGGCAATCAGCCCCATAATGTTATGAGCAGAAGAAATTATATTGAAGTGTCAGATCTCATGTACGTGTGTGTGCGTGCACACACACACACACACACATGCATGCATGTGTGTGTACACGCGCACGTCTGGGAGTTGCCGCACCTCATTGATGCTGACTTCGGCCTCGACGTACTGCAGGCCCTTCTGGATGATGCTGATGAGGGCAGCAGGGGGCACTAGTGCGCCGTTGATGTTGGACTGGCTGATGTGGCTCTCGATGCCAAAGGTGAACGCAGAGTGGGAGAACCCTGGGGGGAGGGGGGGAGGGAGGGTTATTCTAGGATATTTGTGTGTGTGTGTGCACGCGTTGATTGATGCGCGTGTGTGTCTGTGTGTGTATGTATGTATATGCGTGCATATGTTCATGCATGTGTGTGTCAAGCATATGCGTGCGCGTGCGTGTGTTTGCGTGCGTGTGTGTGTCCGTGCGTAATACCTGACTCCTGTAGGTATCTGTAGACCAGGAAATTGACCTCATCACTGCTAATGCTCATCGTTACACCATGAGGTCAGCACACACACGCACCTGGCCCTGGGGGGGAGGGGAGGAGAAAAACAAATCTATTTTAAAACATGCGGTTGCTCAACAAAATAATTTGGCAAAGAAAGGCAAACCATCAGACTAAATTCACCGCAACAGACTGTGTGCCTATCAGTAACTCTACTTGGATGCATACGTCTGTTGCAATCAAAAGGCAACGGTCTGTGCCTTTAACAAACCACCACCACCACCACCACCAACAATAACAATAACAACAACAAAAACAATGGCTGCAGTTCTACCGTGTGACCAGACCACTGCAGTGGAGCTGTGGAGCTGTGAGAGCCACACGCCCCGGCTGGCTCCCACTGTGTTGACACTGTGGGGGCTGGGCAGAGGCGAGGAGGGAATCTCTCTATCCTCTTCCTCCTCCTCCCCTACACTCTCTCTCTCTCTCTCTCTCTCTCTCTCTCCTCTCTCTCCTCTCTCTCCCCCCCCTCCCCTCCTCCCCTCCCTCCCCGTGTTTGTGTGCTGCCAGTGGCTGGTGAGCGAGGGGGAGGGTGGGTGTAGTACTGTACATCTTAAATCAAGTCACGCCGTCGGGGGCGAGAGAGGACCGTGGACGCAGCCACACAGAGCGAGACAGGAAATCATTCAAGGCCAAGAGGGAATAAGGACGCGGCAAATGAGAGATGAGAGAGAGAGAGAGAGGGAGAGAGAGAATGCATGAGTGTGCAACGTAAGCGCCTACTCCATCATACACACACACACACACACACACACACACACACACACACCACACACACACACACACACACACACACACACACACACACACACACACACACACACACACACCACACACACACACACACACACACACACACACACACCTGAGTAGTGACAGCAGGGGAGTGGAGGAGACAGGCCTCAGTTAATCTCATGTGTTTTCGATCGTCAGACAGGCCTAATTGGTCACAGCTGAAGGATGAAGGGGGCGGAACACGAGAGGATGTATTTATTTTTTTATTTTTTATTTTTTTATTTTAGAACCTAAAAAGTACAGGAGTGCAGTTGTTTGACCCTGAAAACGTGGTGGTGATCGTGGTGTGCGTGGTGGTAGTGGTGTGCGTGGTGTTAGTGGTGGTGGGTGGTGGTGGTGTGTTGCCTACTGTCGAGCTAGAAATGTAAACACCGAAAATAGATCAACAAATGAATATGCAAAATGAATGCAGTTGTAGTATATAATAATTAGGACAATGGGCAGAGATGCTTGTTTGAAACTCGATGAACATGTTAGCTGGGGGGGAGGTAGGAGAGTGATTGAGGGTGGGGGGTGGAGGTTACACTTTGTCACGTTGCTTTTGTGTGAAATGCATCTCGGCTTGGTCACCAACACAACACAACACAAGACAACACAACAACAACACACAAGACACACAACACAACACACACGCACACACACACACACACACACACACTAAATACGCGTGCGCTCAGCAGGGGTTTGTCAGCCAGGAAGAAGTGGTGGTCTTTAGACAGCACAGAACCGGAGCTCCAGCGGGGGGCTTGGCGGTGGAGTAACCACGGTGGGCGGCTCTCTGACTGGCACTCTGCACGCGGGTGTTACACCGGTGACTGCTGCTGATTCTGCTTTTAATCCACCACCATTCCACCAGTACTTTATAGGTTAGGGTGCTGCTGCTGTTAAAATGAACCCATGTACAATCCAATGCAAGATCCCATGGTCCCAAAGGTCTAAGGCACATATTGCTTTTGGATCAATTTAATTTAATGTTGACAGATCATAAACAACAATGTAGGAAAATGGATGCAATAAAATAATAAACATCCAACACCGCATCACACAATAAAATGCACACACACACACACACACACACACACACACACACAGCACACACACACACACACACACACACACACACACACACACACACACACACACACACACACACACACACACAGATTTTGAGTCACGTGTCAGCCCATTGCCTCTCTCTGCCCTCCCTTGGCTCCTCCAGCGGCCCTGTCAGAAACCCCCCGAGAGTCCCGCCGCGTCACCTCCTGCTCACACTGCCTCCTCACTTTGTATCTCTTTCGTGAAAGAGCGTAGTTCCATCCTGAGCAGCTAGGTTGATTGTTGACGTCTGTGTCCCAGAGAGAGGGTTCAAGCTTCTTGTTAGTAGAACACATTCCATAATATGCAACATCGCTGATTGTAACACGCATAAACAGCGCCAACCAACATTGTGTACATACATACATGGTACAACATTGTGTACATACAGTTGTGGTCAAAAGTTTACATACACTGACATGTATGTCATGGCAGTCCAGAGTTTCCAATAATTTCTACAACTCTTATTTTTCTGTGATATAGCATACTACAGTCCCTATAGCACACTACTGTACTGTTGCTATAGCATACTACAGTCCCTATAGCCTACTACTGTATGCTACTACATGTACTGTTGCTATAGCATACTACAGTCCCTATAGCGTACTACTGTACTGTTGCTATAGTAGCTACATATTAGTCTAGTATGCTATATAGTATACTACTGTACTGTTGCTATTGTATACTACAGTCCCTATAGCATACTACAGTCCCTATAGCGTACTACTGTACTGTTGCTATAGCATACTACTGTACTGTTGCTATACCTATACTACTGTACTGTTGCTATAGCATACTACAGTCCCTATAGCACACTACTGTACTGTTGCTATAGCATACTACTGTACTGTTGCTATAGCAAAGTCCCTATAGCACACTACTGTACTGTTGCTATAGCATACTACAGTCCCTATAGTGTACTACTGTACTGTTGCTATTGCATACTACAGTCCCTATAGCGTACTACTGTACTGTTGCTATAGCATACTACTGAACTGTTGCTATAGCATACTACAGTCCCTACAGCATACTACAGTCCCTATAGCACACTACTGTACTGTTGCTATAGCATACTACAGTCCCTATAGCACACTACTGTACTGTTGCTATAGCATACTACTGTACTGTTGCTATAGCATACTACAGTGACTACAGCATACTACAGTCCCTATAGCACACTACTGTACTGTTGCTATAGCATACTACAGTCCCTATAGCGTACTACTCCAGTTGCTACAGCATGCTCCAGTGGCTTATTTTTCAGCAGGAAAGGGAAATGTGATGAATCTCAGTGGTTAGAGCACTCGATTTGTAATCTTGGGGTTTCCGGTTCCAACCCTACGTCTGTGTGTGAATGTGTGGGTGGGAGAGCGGGGAGAGCAAGACAGACAGACACACACACACACACACACACACACACACACACACACACACACACACACACACACACACACACACACACAGGAGTAAGTGGCTGTGCTTCCTGCTTGTAAGCATGTAGCATTGCAATAACGTGGATTTATAGCGGACTCAGGGAGTCTCCTGTAAGACTTATCCAATGTGGCTATATATGAAGGAGAACTATGCTGTGTGTGTGTGTTTCTATTCCTAAAGCTGCCATTTTGCCTGTGCAGCCTCCCACACACAATCTAATTGGACTATTGCAAAGACCAGGGTCTGTCATTAAATATTAGATGAGTCTGTCATTAAATGAAATATGAAATATAGACCAAATGTAATTCACGGCACCTACCTGTGGCGCTACTCTCCTCGTCAGCCAAATGTTTGAGCTTGAACGTTAATTAGATGCTCTAATAGTCTTGTAAACAAACTGGTAGCTCTAGGGTCCTCCATTTCCCGTTCCCCCACCACTTCCTTTACATTCTTTTAGAACACTGGCAGTCAGCAAACCTGTGACCTACACTTCCCTTTGAACTCTTTATATAACGCGTGGCCAAAGAAAACCCCAAAACATATTTTTTGGTGGTTACAAAATATTGAGAGAAGTTATTTTACTCTGGCCTTGGGTTGTTGAAAACATGGCTCTATGTTACCCTCTTCACAGCAAGGATACAGTGGTGCATTTTTAATACTGTATTATGCTTAATACTATGTTACCCTTTTCATAGCAAGGATACATTGGTGTGTTTTTAATACGTTACCCTTAATACTAAGCATAGCAACATTTTCCAGTGGTGCATTTTTAACACTATGTTACGCTATAACACTATGTTACGCTATAAAACTATGTTACACTATAATACTAATGTTTCCCTGGTCATAGCAAGGTTTCCAGGGGAGTGTTTTTAATGCAGCACGGTGCCGATCGTCTCAGGCTGTGGTTGGGACATCTGGGCTAGCGTTTGTTATCACGCCGGGGAATGGAAGAGGTCCCAGCAGACCGGCCGTGACACTGTACACATCTTAGGAATACCGTAGTAATGCATACTTCCTTTGGCTAGTCCTTTGGGTATGGTTTCACGCTCTCGATCAGCAGCCACCTCAATTTAGCTTTCAAAATGTGATACAAGGCACATTGTGAGGCCATTTTGAGGCACAAGCGTTTGCTGCCAGTGGTTTGTCACAGCGTACCAAATCTCATATATACATAATTGGTCGCACATTTTGCCTGAGGAACGTTCAGCGCTTGACTGGGTGCTGTGAAGTAAATGTCAACAATACCCCATATCACAATCTCAATTTACGAGCTATTGGGCCCTCATATTAGCCGGATAATCATCTGAAATTTCTATTCCATTTCAGTTCATTACGCAGACATCATTCACGATTCTCGACGCCGCAAGTACTCTCTGTTGTTGCCCTCAACACAGGCAGTTATTCAGATTTTATAGTCAATATGTCTGTGGTTTTTTTTGAGACATCTTCAAGAGCAGAATCTATAGAGAAATTCAGGCAAAACTGAATTCACCCACGTCTGCATGCCCCACATTGTCCTGCCGTGGATCTCTGCAGAGCTGCCTGCATTCACGACACTTCCGTGGCATGTTAACGTGTACACTAGGGGTCAGTATAGCGTTTCCCACAACAAATGTACACAAAGCGACGAGCATATGCGGAAACGCGAGACAATGTCCATGCTCCATTGAAATAGGTTGAAAATAGATGCAATTTATCCAAGTGATAAAGACTGGCAAAATCATGCAAATGCACTGCTGAAATTGCGAATAATGAAAATAGTGTTTCGTATTCGCCAGGTACTTTTTTTTTTTACGTACGGCTGTCTAGACCAGGATACCGGTCTGCTGCGGGTGTGTCAGCAGCGTAATTCCCCTTGTGCCAATTCCATGCTGGTGGAATTGGCACAATTCCTTGTCCTGGTGGCGGAATTTGGGTGGGGCACCGGCGGAATTCCCATAGTAACTGGCAATGTTGTACCGTGTATTGTACACAATGTTGTACCGTATATGTACAGTTGTGGTCAAAAGTTTACATACACTTGTAAAGAACATGTATGTCATGGCAGTCCAGAGTTTCCAATAATTTCTACAACTCTAATTTTTCTGTGATGGAGTGATTGGACATACTTCTTTGTCACAAAACACATTCATGAAGGTTATTTTATGAATTTGTTATGCGTCTACTGAAAATGTGACCAAATCTGCTGGGTCAAAAATATACATACAGCAACATGAATTATCAATTTAGGTGATGTAGAAAGTTGTGTCAATCAAATTATCTTTGTGGCCTCTTAACTTCTTGTGAGTGATTATGATTGACTACAGCTGGTGACTTCTCTGAGGCCATTTAAATATGACTCATTTGATACGATCATTAGACTCAGACACAAACACTACAATGGGAAAGTCAAAGGAGCTCAGCACGGATCTGAAAAAGCGGATCATTGACTCGAACAAGTCAGGAAAGTCACTTGGAGCATTTCAAAGCAGCTACAGGTCCCGAGATCAACTGTGCAAACAATTGTTTGTAAAGTATAAAGTGCAATGGAACACAGGTGGCCTTCCCCAAAGTCCTGACTTAAACCCCCATCGAGAAGATGTGGAACAGTGCTGAAGAACAAGTCCATGTCAGAAAGCCAACAAATTTAGCTGAACTGCACCGATTCTGTCAAGAGGAGTGGTGCAAAAGATTCAACCAGAAGCTTGCCAGAAGCTTGTGGATGGATACCAAAAGCCACCTAATTGAGGTGAAAATGGGCCAAGGGACATGTAACCAAATATTAGCATTGCTGTATGTATATTTTTGACCCCAGCAGATTTGGTCACATTTTCAGTAGACCCATAATAAATTCATAAAAGAACCAAACTTCATGAATGTTTTTTGTGACAAAGAAGTATGTGCTCCAATCACTCCATCACAGGAAAAATAAGAGTTGTAGAAATTATTGAAACTCTGGACTGCCATGACATACATGTCAGTGTATGTAAACTTTTGACCACAACTGTATGTACACATGTTGTACCATGTATGGTATGTACACAATGTTGGTTGGCGCTGTTTATGCGTGTTACAAATCAGCGATGTTGCATATTAATGGAATGTGTTCTACTAACAAGAAGCTTGAACCCTCTCTCTGGGACACAGACGTCAACAATCAACCTAGCTGCTCAGGATGGAACTACGCTCTTTCACGAAAGAGATACAAAGTGAGGAGGCAGTGTGAGCAGGAGGTGACGCGGCGGGACTCTCGGGGGGTTTTCTGACAGGGCCGCTGGAGGAGCCAAGGGAGGGCAGAGAGAGGCAATGGGGCTGACACGTGACTCAAAATAACTGTGTTGTGTGTGTGGTGTGTGTGTGTGTGTGTGTGTTGTGTGTGTGTGTGTGTGTGTGGTGTGTGTGTGTGTGTGTGTGTGTGTGTGTGTGTGTGTGTGTTGCCCCACGCCATTTTATTGTGTGACGGTGTTGGATGTTTATTATTTTATTGCATCCATTTTCCTACATTGTTGTTTATGATCTGTCAACATTAAATTAAATTGATCCAAAAGCAATATGTGCCTTAGACCTTTGGGACCATGGGATCTTGCATTGGATTGTACATGGGTTCATTTTAACAGCAGCCCTAACCTATAAAGTACTGGTGGAATGGTGGTGGATTAAAAGCAGAATCAGCAGCAGTCACCGGTGTAACACCCGCGTGCAGAGTGCCAGTCAGAGAGCCGCCCACCGTGGTTACTCCACCGCCAAGCCCCCCGCTGGAGCTCCGGTTCTGTGCTGTCTAAAGACCACCACTTCTTCCTGGCTGACAAACCCCTGCTGAGCGCACGCGTATTTAGTGTGTGTGTGTGTGTGTGTGTGTGCGCGCGCCTCTCACTGCGTCTATTTTTGTTGTGCTAGAGTTGGGGGGGAGGAAACCAAGCCGAGATGCATTTCACACAAAAGCAACGTGACAAAGTGTAACCTCCACCCCCCCCACCCTCAATCACTCTCCTACCTCCCCCCCAGCTAACATGTTCATCGAGTTTCAAACAAGCATCTCTGCCCATTGTCCTAATTATTATATACTACAACTGCATTCATTTTGCATATTCATTTGTTGATCTATTTTCGGTGTTTACATTTCTAGCTCGACAGTAGGCAACACACCACCACCACCCACCACCACTAACACCACGCACACCACTACCACCACGCACACCACGATCACCACCACGTTTTCAGGGTCAAACAACTGCACTCCTGTACTTTTTAGGTTCTAAAATAAAAAAATAAAAAATAAAAAAATAAATACATCCTCTCGTGTTCCGCCCCCTTCATCCTTCAGCTGTGACCAATTAGGCCTGTCTGACGATCGAAAACACATGAGATTAACTGAGGCCTGTCTCCTCCACTCCCCTGCTGTCACTACTCAGGTGTGTGTGTGTGTGTGTGTGTGTGTGTGTGTGTGGGTGTGTGTGTTTGTGTGTGTGTGTGTGTGTGTGTGTGTGTGTGTGTGTGTGTGTGTGTGTGTGTGTGTGTGTGTGTGTGTGTGTGTGTGTGTGTGTATGATGGAGTAGGCTTAGTTGCACACTCATGCATTCTCTCTCTCCCTCTCTCTCTCTCTCTCATCTCTCATTTGCCGCGTCCTTATTCCCTCTTGGCCTTGAATGTTGTTGACGTCTGTGTCCCAGAGAGAGGGTTCAAGCTTCTTGTTAGTAGAACACATTCCATAATATGCAACATCGCTGATTGTAACACGCATAAACAGCGCCAACCAACATTGTGTACATACATACATGGTACAACATTGTGTACATACAGTTGTGGTCAAAAGTTTACATACACTGACATGTATGTCATGGCAGTCCAGAGTTTCCAATAATTTCTACAACTTATTTTTCTGTGATGGAGTGATTGGAGCACATACTTCTTTGTCACAAAAAACATTCATGAAGTTTGGTTCTTTTATGAATTTATTATGGGTCTACTGAAAATGTGACCAAATCTGCTGGGTCAAAAATATACATACAGCAATGCTAATATTTGGTTACATGTCCCTTGGCCATTTTCACCTCAATTAGGTGCTTTTGGTAGCCATCCACAAGCTTCTGGCAAGCTTCTGGTTGAATCTTTGACCACTCCTCTTGACAGATCGGTGCAGTTCAGCTAAATTTGTTGGCTTTCTGACATGGACTTGTTTCTTCAGCACTGTCCACATGTTCTCGATGGGGTTTAAGTCAGACTTTGGGAAGGCACATTCTAAAACCTTAATTCTAGCCTGATTTAGCCATTCTTTACCACTTTTGATGTGTGTTTGGGGTCATTGTCCTGTTGGAACACCCAACTGCGCCCAAGACCCAACTTCTGGCTGTATGATTTTAGGTTCTCCTGAAGATTGGAGTAATCCTCCTTCTTCATTATTCCATTTACTTTCTGTAAGCACCAGTCCATGGCAGCAAAACAGGCCCAGAGCATAATACTACCACCACCATGCTTTACGGTAGGCATGGTTTCTTGGCGGTTAAAGGCCTCACCTTCTCTCCTCCAAACATATTTCTGGTCATTGTGCCAAGAAGCTCATTTTTGTTTCATCTGACCACAGAACTTCCTCCAGAAGGACTTTTCTTGTATCCATGTGATCAGCAGCAAACTTCAGTCGAGCCTTAAGGTGCCGCTTCTGGAGCAAGGGCTTCCTTCTTGCACGGCAGGCCTCTCAGCCATGGTGATGTAAAACACGCTTGACTGTGGACAACTGACACCTGTGTTCCAGCAGCTTCTAAATTCATTGCAGACCTGCTTTTTTGGTGGTTCTCGGTTGACTCTTGACGCTCGTGACCAATTTTCTGCTCAAGCAGCAAGGTGAGTAGCTTGTGTTTTCTTGCCTGATCGTGGCAGTGACCAAACTGTGCCGTGCCACTTTATACCTTACAAACAATTGGTTTTGCACAGTTGATCATCGGGACCTGTAGCTGCTTTGGAAATTGCTCAAGTGGACTTTCCTGACCTTGTTCGGGTCGAATGATCCGCTTTTTCAGATTCCGTGCTGAAGCTCCTTTGACTTTCCATTGTAGTGTGTGTCTGAGTCTAATGATGTATCAAATGAGGTCATATTTAAATGGGCTCCGAGGAAGTCACGCCAGCTGTAGTCAATCGAATGCACGTGCAGCAAGAAGTTAAAGAGGCCACAAAGATAATTTGGATTTGAACACAACTGTTGCTACATCGACCTAAATTGATAATTCATGTTGCTGTATGTATATTTTTGACCCAGCAGATTTGGTCACATTTTCAGTAGACCCATAACAAATTCATAAAAGAACCAAACTTCATGAATGTTTTTGTGACAAAGAAGTATGTGCTCCAATCACTATCACAGAAAAATAGAGTTGTAGAAATTATTGGAAACTCTGGACTGCCATGACATACATGTTCTTTACAAGTGTATGTAAACTTTTGACCACAACTGTACATATACGGTACAACATTGTGTACAATACACGGTACAACATTGCCAGTTACTATGGGAATTCCGCCGGTGCCCCACCCAAATTCCGCCACCAGGACAAGGAATTGTGCCAATTCCACCAGCATGGAATTGGCACAAGGGGAATTACGCTGCTGACACACCCGCAGCAGACCGGTATCCTGGTCTAGACAGCCGTACGTAAAAAAAAAAAGTACCTGGCGAATACGAAACACTATTTTCATTATTCGCAATTTCAGCAGTGCATTTGCATGATTTTGCCAAAGTCTTTATCACTTGGATAAATTGCATCTATTTTCAACCTATTTCAATGGAGCATGGACATTGTCTCGCGTTTCCGCATATGCTCGTCGCTTTGTGTACATTTGTTGTGGGAAACGCTATACTGACCCCTAGTGTACACGTTAACATGCCACGGAAGTGTCGTGAATGCAGGCAGCTCTGCAGAGATCCACGGCAGGACAATGTGGGGCATGCAGACGTGGGTGAATTCAGTTTTGCCTGAATTTCTCTCGTAGATTCTGCTCTTGAAGATGTCTCAAAAAAACCCACTGAGACATAATTGACTAATAAAATCTTGAAGAACTTGCCTGTGTTGAGTGGCAAAACAACAGGAGAGTACTTGCGGGCGTCGAGAATCCTGTTGAATTGATGTCGCTGGCGTACATGAACTGGAAATGGAATTAGAATATTTTCAGATGGATTATCCGGCTTAATATGAGGGCCCAATAGCTTGTAAATTGAGATTGTGATATGGGGTATTGTTGACATTTACTTCACAGCACCCAGTCAAGTGCTGAACGTTCCTCAGGCAAAATGTGCGACCAATTATGTGTATATGAGATTTGGTACGCTGTGACAAACCACTGGCAGCAAACGCTTGTGCCTCAAAATGGCCTCACAATGTGCCTTGTATCACATTTTGAAAGCTAAATTGAGGTGGCTGCTGATCGAGAGCGTGAAACCATACCCAAAGGACTAGCCAAAGGAAGTATGCATTACTACGGTATTCCTAAGATGTGTACAGTGTCACGGCCGGTCTGCTGGGACCTCTTCCATTCCCCGGCGTGATAACAAACGCTAGCCCAGATGTCCCAACCACAGCCTGAGACAATCGGCACCGTGCTGCATTAAAAACACTCCCCTGGAAACCTTGCTATGACCAGGGAAACATTAGTATTATAGTGTAACATAGTTTTATAGCGTAACATAGTGTTATAGCGTAACATAGTGTTAAAAATGCACCACTGGAAAATGTTGCTATGAAAGGGGTAACTTAGTATTAAGGGTAACGTATTAAAAACACACCAATGTATCCTTGCTATGAAAAGGGTAACATAGTATTAAGCGTAATACAGTATTAAAAATGCACCACTGTATCCTTGCTGTGAAGAGGGTAACATAGAGCCATGTTTTCAACAACCCAAGGCCAGAGTAAAATAACTTCTCTCAATATTTTGTAACCACCAAAAAATATGTTTTGGGGTTTTCTTTGGCCACGCGTTATATAAAGAGTTCAAAGGGAAGTGTAGGTCACAGGTTTGCTGACTGCCGGTGTTCTAAAAGAATGTAAAGGAAGTGGTGGGGGAACGGGAAATGGAGGACCCTAGAGCTACCAGTTTGTTTACAAGACTATTAGAGCATCTAATTAACGTTCAAGCTCAAACATTTGGCTGACGAGGAGAGTAGCGCCACAGGTAGGTGCCGTGAATTACATTTGGTCTATATTTCATATTTCATTTAATGACAGACTCATCTAATATTTAATGACAGACCCTGGTCTTTGCAATAGTCCAATTAGATTGTGTGTGGGAGGCTGCACAGGCAAAATGGCAGCTTTAGGAATAGAAACACACACACACAGCATAGTTCTCCTTCATATATAGCCACATTGGATAAGTCTTACAGGAGACTCCCTGAGTCCGCTATAAATCCACGTTATTGCAATGCTACATGCTTACAAGCAGGAAGCACAGCCACTTACTCCTGTGTGTGTGTGTGTGTGTGTGTGTGTGTGTGTGTGTCTGTCTTGCTCTCCCCGCTCTCCCACCCACACATTCACACACAGACGTAGGGTTGGAACCGGAAACCCCAAGATTACAAATCGAGTGCTCTAACCACTGAGATTCATCACATTTCCCTTTCCTGCTGAAAAATAAGCCACTGGAGCATGCTGTAGCAACTGGGCAGTAGTACGCTATAGGGACTGTAGTATGCTATAGCAACAGTACAGTAGTGTGCTATAGGGACTGTAGTATGCTATAGCAACAGTACAGTAGTGTGCTATAGGGACTGTAGTATGCTATAGCAACAGTACAGTAGTGTGCTATAGGGACTGTAGTATGCTATAGCAACAGTACAGTAGTGTGCTATAGGGACTGTAGTATGCTTGTAGCAAATGGAGTAGTACGCTATAGGGACTGTAGTATGCATAGCAAACAGTACATGTGTCTATAGGACTTATAATATGCTGTAGCAACTGGAAAAGATAGTACGATAGGACTGTAGTATGCTGAGCACAGAACAGAGTCACGCTATAGGGACTGTATATGCTGTTAGGACTGTAGCATGCTGTTAGCAACAGTCTGCAGCAGTATAAATAGCGAACAGTACCACAAAAACACAACTAGTACACTATAGCCAAAGTACATAGTACGCTATAGGGACTTAGTATGCCTATAGCAACAGTACAGTAGTTGCTATAGGGACTGTATGTATCTATAGCAAACAGTACAGTAGTGTTCTATAGTGGACGTTAGTTGCATAGCAACAGTACGTAGTGCTATAGGGACTGTAGTATGCTTAGAACTGGATAGTACGCTATAGGACTGTAGTATGCTATAGCAACAGTACAAGTACTCTATAGGGACTGTAGTATGCTGAGTGACTGAATCGATAGCAACATGTACATAGTACGCTATAGGGACTGTAGTATGCTGTAGTGACTGTAGTATGCTATAGACTGTAGTATGCTATAGCAACAGTACAGTAGTACGCTATAGGGACTGTAGTATGCTGTAGCAACAGTTCAGCAGTATGCTATAGCAACAGTACAGTAGTACGCTATAGGGACTGTAGTATGCTATAGCAACAGTACAGTAGTACACTATAGGGACTGTAGTATGCTATAGCAACAGTACAGTAGTGTGCTATAGGGACTTTGCTATAGCAACAGTACAGTAGTATGCTATAGCAACAGTACAGTAGTGTGCTATAGGGACTGTAGTATGCTATAGCAACAGTACAGTAGTAATGCTTTTCCACGGTCACGGTACGAGCGCGGTATTTGCGTGTTTCCACTAGCACGTAGTACCTGATATCAGGTACTATTTGGTATCACATCTGCCCCTGGTTCCAAGCCAGCCGAAGCGGTACTATGACGTGACGTCAGCCGACTGCCTTCCACTGATTGGCCGACGAGTGTCGTCACTGGGAGCGTCATAAGCGCGCGACGACCGACCAGACATAAATAAACACGAGACTCGACCACACCACTTTTTAAAACCTGACTTTTAAAAAAAAAAAATAATAATAATAATACACAATACACAAACGCTTCGGTGTCCTCCATTGTTGTGTTGTTGTTGTTCTGGTCTTCCGGTTTTGTGCGTGGCTTGGCGCGGTGTAAATGACGTCACGGCAGTTCGCGCAGCCGTGTTATGACGACCCCGCCCACGTCGAGGAGGTACTATGTGGTACTCAGTTGTAATGGAAACAGACCCGAAAAGTACCATGCCGTGCCGTAACGCACCGTACCGCAGCGTACAGTGACCATGGAAAAGGGCACTAGGGACTGTAGTATGCTATAGCAACAGTACAGTAGTGTGCTATAGGGACTGTAGTATGCTATAGCAACAGTACAGTAGTGTGCTATAGGGACTGTAGTATGCTATAGCAACAGTACAGTAGTGTGCTATAGGGACTTTGCTATAGCAACAGTACAGTAGTATGCTATAGCAACAGTACAGTAGTATGCTATAGCAACAGTACAGTAGTGCTATAGGGACTGTAGTATGCTATAGCAACAGTACAGTAGTACACTATAGGGACTGTAGTATGCTATAGCAACAGTACAGTAGTGTGCTATAGGGACTTTGCTATAGCAACAGTACAGTAGTATGCTATAGCAACAGTACAGTAGTGTGCTATAGGGACTGTAGTATGCTATAGCAACAGTACAGTAGTGTGCTATAGGGACTGTAGTATGCTATAGCAACAGTACAGTAGTGTGCTATAGGGACTTTGCTATAGCAACAGTACAGTAGTATGCTATAGCAACAGTACAGTAGTGTGCTATAGGGACTGTAGTATGCTATAGCAACAGTACAGTAGTACACTATAGGGACTGTAGTATGCTATAGCAACAGTACAGTAGTGTGCTATAGGGACTGTAGTATGCTATAGCAACAGTACAGTAGTACACTATAGGGACTGTAGTATGCTATAGCAACAGTACAGTAGTGTGCTATAGGGACTGTAGTATGCTATAGGGACTGTAGTATACAATAGCAACAGTACAGTAGTATACTATAGCAACAGTACAGTAGTACGCTATAGGGACTGTAGTATGCTATAGGGACTGTAGTATACAATAGCAACAGTACAGTAGTATACTATATAGCATACTAGACTAATATAGAAGTCTGTAATATGCTATAGGGACTGTATGCTATAGGAACTGGATTAGTATGCTATAACAACAGTAGCATGCTATAGCAACTGGAGTAGTATATGGTTACTGTAGTATGATATAGCAACTGGAGTAGTATATGGTTACTGTAGTATGATATAGGGACTGTAGTAGTATAGGTTATTGCAACTGTAGTATGACCACAACCTCGATTCAAAATAAAAAATTAGGAACTTTCAATTGGAATCTTCGAAGTGGAAAAGGAGTTTGCGATTCTGTGTGTGACTTCATGTCATATACCAGGGCTCTGCTAAAAATGCGTTCAGAAAACAATGTACAAAGAGTTATGTCGTTGAGTTGAGCGAAAGAGACGAGTTGACAGTTTCTGTTGACAATTGAAGCCCAGCGATTGTTTTCAGCTTCAGATCGCGGGGCCATCGGACGCACCGCAACACAGCTTGTGTTGTTGTTGGTAGTGATAATCGCTAAAAAAAATTCTATCTTGACGGTTATCGGTTAAATGGTTATTTGTTAACTACATACCTTTTAAAAATGTTAATGTATAGTTGAAAGTTATTCAGTGAGAACCAAGTTACAAAACAAGGTCAATAGTCTTGTGTGACTGTGGTGCTGGCCTAGCCATCCGCATTGTAAAAAAAAGAAAAGAAAGAAAATGTACAGTATATATCGAAAAACGAATTGAACCGTGACCTCAAAATCTATATTCAAATTGATACAAAACACTAAATGAGCACTGCCCAAGATTAGCACGTTTGATCTAACCTGTGTAGCATCACAAATATGTCATGCAGACGATACCATTGGCATTGCCATCCCAGTACAGTGCCTGTGTTGGCCAAGGTTCATCTTTGCAATCACAGCAACACGATAATACATTCCACCAGCCACGTTAGTGCGTGGATGAGTCGATTAAAACAGTGTTCAAGGCAAAAGACCCGGCTGGGTAGCATTTTAAAAAGGCTTGTCAATAATTTACAGGCACAAAATATTTTACCTTTCAAGGCATTGAGGTTAGTTGGAGGAAAAGCAACCATAGGCTAAGTGTGGCCTGAAGGGCGGTCCTGACCATCATTCTGTTGGGCGTCCTCAAAAGGAAACCAGACTGTCCCTCGCTCAAATCAGATTCTATGTACGTGGATGAAGAACAGCACATGATTGGTTTAAAGTATTTCCAACTTTTAGACGTGTCGGGCATGAGTCGCTTGCAAATCCACGGGGGCAGCACCTACTGACAACAACAATCACGCCATCACTCGGACCAAAATAACAGATACAACAGCATCCCAGACAGTCACCCGTGAACGAAAAAACAAAGCCTTTCAGCACAACCCCCCCCCCCCACCCCCCCCCCACTCCTTCCCATCCCCTGAATTATACACATCCTTTGCTGTTTTGCGCTCAACAAATCAAAACATGCTGCCTCTGTCTCTGTGACGGAGCTGAGCCAGCAGTCCGGGAAGGGAACACACAACGGCACATACCGAGGTTACTACACTGGATTCCTTGCCGACACTGCCGATGGCTGACTTGAGGGGCAGAAGACTCCTTAGCAAACTGGCTGACAGAATCATCATCATCATCATCATGGCCTTGGGAGCTCGTACTCCCCCTCTCCACAGGACACAGGAAGTCGAGAGGGCTGGGGGGGGGGGGACAGAAGGGCCCTCGGTGTACTTCAGGTGACATTGAGACGCATCGGCAAAGCCCCCTCCCCCCATAGTCCTCCAACCCAGGGGCGGGGGGGGGGGGGAGAGGGTTATTCCAGTTTTTGTGTGTGTGTGTTGTGTGTGTGTGTGTGTGTGTGTGTGTGTGTGTGTGTGTGTGTGTGTGTGTGTGTGTGTTGCTGTTCACCGTTACTCCCTTTGACTCGTGAAACGTGACAGATTGCACCAGTGAGCCTAACTGCGCCTCGCATGGGACCTATATGTGCAGCGCAGAGCGGCCTTGGCTGCTCCTTCCTTGACAGATGGCGTGGTCGCTCTGTGTGTGTGCGTGTATGTGTGTGTGTGCGCGCGCAGCCCTAGCTTGGCGTGCCGGCTGCTGGTTCTGTTCGAGGCTCAGGCTCGCCGTCATCATCATCGTCACGTACGAAACAAACTGCTCACGGTGAACGTGGCGAGGTCGGCGAGCCGAGGGCCGCTGAATCACCTCGCCGCTTCTCGACACCGTGCCGCTTGGCCACGGCTTAGCAGGGCCGTGCGGTCAAAGTCACGATGGTGTTCAGCCGCCAGGAGTCCCGTTACGCCACCAGGCTCCTCTACAGTAGAACCCCCAGCCTGGTTCTGTTGTTTGGCTTCCTGTCCCAAATCCTGCACATCACCTCGGATAGACAACTTGCACTGGACGCACAATGTTGTCTCGTTTGCATGTGCGTGTAAATACAAGAGTATAGCTCCACGGTGTACATGGGCATGTGTTTGCATTTGTTTCGACTTCAATTCAACACTGCATGGCAAGCCAGGGCTGGTGGAATCAGCTCAGTGTGCGAGGAACAGCCTACAACGGAACAGGAGACGGCGACAGCATATAGGCCTAATAACATCAATTATACAACAGATATCAGGCACGAGACGCACACAGCGCCTGATACGCCTCCCGCCACCCTGTACTGGATGTGAACAATGCACATTGTAATGGATATTCCAGGCGCCCCAGTGGGAGCCCGGGCCATCTTCCATTGCGACATGTGCCTGGCTTTACGAGCAACGTGCCCCTCCGCCAGAAAGAGTCACCGTGACCCCTGTGCTCTTGTAGTACGAGAGAGGGGGAGGAGTCATGGCTAAGTGTGCATCGACAAGGCTCCCCCGTTGAGTTGCTCTTCAAACTCAAATGACTGTGTTTAGCCAGGAAGGTCGTATGCTGCACAACGCTTGCCGTCAAGATCTGAGGCGCTGCCTCCTCTGCAGCCTGCGATCACACTTGTGACTCTTTGCAGAATGTTCCCTTGACTCTTGTAGAGTGACAATAAACGCAGAGGATTTAACTGAATATGGATTGTGCATGAATACAACGTCAATATACTAATGAATAAACAGAACTATCCACCGTCGTTATTGTGCGGTTCATGCTAAAATGAAAGCATGTCTCTCTCTAAATGGGCAAAGAAGGGTTATTCAGGGACGGCGGCGTTGCAGGGGCACAGGAATTTCGAGCTTCCTCGAGGATACATTGGCGGCAATGGCACCGGTCCTCCAACATCTTAGCATAGCGACCCGCTTTGAGAAGAGAGTGGTGCGCGGGAGTCTTCTAAAGCAATCGCTAACTCGACGAGGAGCAGAAAAACAAAACAAAAACCAACCATCACAAAGAGGCCTTTGTCTGTGTTACTGTGGTATTGGTGGATGCAGTAAGGATCTCCACCACAAACAAAAACTCCTTGACTATTCAGTTCCTGCGCCCATGCCAAGCCTGTGAACTGTGCATGGCTTTCTATATCTGCGGATGTCAACTACATGTGGTCTAAATTCCCTTGCAGACAGATGTCAACCATTAACAATCAACAGGCCCGAGTACAGGCCAGTGGGAAAGGTGAAAGGGGAAAATACAACTTCTTTCGCGTGAATCTATCATGCTACAGTATCTAATGATCACAATTAGCCACAACAGACACACTTCTACAGTATGTACTTCCCCCTCATCATGATTTCCTCTAACTATACACAATTTAAAATAATCATGCGTTTTTAAAAGCTCCAAATGAATGTTGGTCTATATCTGTGCTTGAAAATCTAACATCAACAACAACAATCAAACTAGGGCGAATGCAACTGCAGCCATTTAGGCAACATCAAAAACGGTTAGACGGTGCACATCACCCATTTTACTTGAAACTGCAAGTGAAAGCTGCAGCTGTCAACCTGCCTCAATGGTGACAACAGAGCAGGTAACATGACGCCAGAATGACCCATGGGAAAAAAAAAAAGAGATGATTGTGAGAGTCATCAGCAGTGACAACCACCTAGAGTTCATCATTTATAAAACATTCAATTAGAAAAGATCATTCATTCAAAAGACAACCACACTTTTTCAGTCAACATTCAAAAACGTCCAGCAATCATGGAAATGTGTCCACCGTGAGGACATTAAAAACTCCAAAAGTAAGTACACCCCAACTAAGTCTACTGTGTCTGTTCTATAGAGGCCAATTGAATTAAACAACTCTTATTTCAAAAAGTCTTAGTAGCCTAGCAGAACCAAAATTGTTGTTAGGGGTTGACATGACTGGTCAAAAGAAATATGGAGGCAAAAGAAAGTGAAACCAGATTTTAGCGTGTCTGCCCTCAGACTTTAGATATGAATCTAAAATGGTGCTGCCAGACAACCCTACAGCCTACTCACCACAGCGCTGCTACTGTCTGTTTCCACCACCACCACCACGTTGTTGAGTCGGGGCCGTGCTCCAGAGACCCAGCAGCACCTAACATTAAGACGAAGAGAGAAACATTTTCAATTGCATAGGCGAGACAAAAACAGAGTTGTAGACGAGACTAAGTAAACAAAATCATATTCAAAATGAAATCATGTAATTAAAAAAAAGAGAAAGAATATTGGCCTAATGAATTAAATGGGGCTGCGACAACCACACCATCTCCGGTGAACATGGCAACTATTAGCACTTATTGGCCGAAATGTAATTTGTAATAATATATGGCAGGGATATCCGTTAATTGGGCTGGTAATATGGGCAAATGGAAAACTTTAATTAAATGTTTTCTGGAAAAGAAAAACAAACAAAAAACCATCTGCATTCCTCTTGTATCTTGAGCCACTGGTTGGTTTACAAGAGAATATTGTCTTGATTAAATTGATAAATTGTGGTGTTTTGCACATCCATCTTATGGTGCAACACGGTACTCGTATCCAGACCTCCGTGTAATGTTTCCACTGCAAAACAGAGCCATGTAAGCATGAGTGCTCTGTGAAGTTAGCTGCACAACTAGCGAAACATGGCTCTGGCAGTGGCCTAATATTTTTCAATGACGGAAATGTGAATGTTTTCACCCCTTGAACATCCCATCATGTTCAAAAGGAAGATCAGGGTAAACAGAACCGGTTTGGCTCTACAATTACGCATTTTAGCATTAATCATGTTGGCTTATTAGTTGCCTTTTCTGTTGTATGAGCGAGTGTTCATGTGATTTTAGGGCAGCTGTGTCGGACCAGCAGAGATGTCTAATGACTGTGATTAACCAATCAACGGTATGGACTATTGATAGCTCCACTCATACAGCATAGTTGACATGCTTGGTACATGGTGAAGACCCATAGCTAAAACCAGCACCGGTTCTACAATGCTAACCCTGCCCCCTTTTCATTGTAAAAGCCATCTGTTTTGAATAAAGAATGAATACAATGAATGCTGTTTCCACTGGTTCAGACTACAAGATATTCAAATCAACACAGGGCAGTATACATTTAAGGTTGCCAGGTGATGCTAGGTAAACATTAGAAGCTTACTTGCATCACGGGCTGTTATGAATATAACAGCTCGTTATAAGAGCAGTTACTGAACACATTCAAAGTGAAGAAAAAAAAAACAGACTACGCAGCGAGTGTACTATTTGCAATTGCTCCAAGTGGCTCATGTTTTAAGGTAATCAATTAATTTACACCAGAAATTAACAGAATATAAAAGTTAAGGATAGGCCTAACTATTGTGATACAAACATAGCCAAGCTACTGCCCAGTCCTCAAAGGCAAGTGGGACTTAAGCCAGTGCCAATGGTCACTTATTCAGACTGGAACTTCAGATGCTAGGAGATGCTTTAAGCTCAACGCAGCAACATATGAGACTCTAAAAAGTCCCCCCATGTTGCTCATTGAGCAGTCTTCACAATGGTGAAGTCCTAAGGAACCAAAGACTAGCTATTTTAGGGGAGGAATAGAGCTAATGAATATTGACTGGGGGGGGGGGGGGGAAGTCTAATTGTCAGCTGAAGATAATTGATAACAAGTAGGGGTAACATTAAGTCGATGTTGTCTTTAATAGTCGAATCGTTGTGAAAATGTAGTGTTTGTAGCAGGAGATTCCATTGGGAGCACGGGGGTGATAAACGAGTGATACAACAGCATTGCTTGGCTTCTAGAAGGGAAAGCCTATCGTTATACGATCAGGTTTTTTGTGGGGTTGGGGGTTTTACTCTTCTGAGTGCAATTTGCTGTCCTATGTTTTGCTTTCAATAAATGCCCCTATTGTTTGTTTGATAACCCCTTTGTGTAATGGCAGTGGCACTATCCAATCATTTTCTTTTCGAAGTAGAGCAGCACATTCTTGGCCTCGTGAGACCATTCCGATCTCGCAAGTTCTCATTCTGTTTCTCTCTTAAGATTGGTCTGGCCAGGCCTCAAGCTATCGGTTTGTGTGGCCAATCAGTGTCCTACTGGCAGCTATGGGCGTGGTTTATGCGTGATGTCTGATGGTTTGGAAATAACAATGGCGAAATGGCGGTAGACAGATGGTTCATCCAATCACATGCCAAAGATTTTTTGGAAACTGCCAGCCCTTTTCCAAACAGTTTCCGATGACGACTTCCCAGATGGTTCAGTGAAACAAACCATCTGGTGTGTCAGGTTAGCAGATTCTAGGCCGTTGGTCTTGTAGGTTACACAATGTCGTGGGGGGGGGGGAAATCAAAGGTTTTTAAACCAAAAGCATAAAAAAGCATGACAGGTCGGTTGACTCCGTCATAGGTGTATGTGGGGTTTTGTATTGTAGCACTGCATGAGACAGGCCAGAAGACCTCGTTCCTTGGAGCCTTGATGTTCCAAAAAGAGTTAAATGCAAAACATGTCAACAGCAGCCGTCATATCATACCACGCTGGTGAAAATGATTCTCTCGGTACTTGGCAAGTGCATTTTCGCTGTTCTGCTAAATTGAATGGTGCCGCATTTGTTCTACACGATCAAACACATCATTCACATGTATTCCATTTTATATTTTTAATCAGTCAAATGCTTCCACACTCTTTATCGATGGAGGTTTGGTCACGATCGGATGTCAATAGCATGCGTAATCAGACAGGACGGAGCTCTCTGACTCCACAAAAACCGGGCACTGTTTGATTTCATATTTGTATTTATTATGGTATTGGTATACAATATTTGCCTAGATTATAGTAGGCCTACATGAGGCACGATGGGTCTGGCCTGGCGAATCAGATTCGACCAAGCTAAATCTTAGTCAAGGACACCCCTAGTAACAAGTGCGGTAGGCAAGTGTTACATCTCAACATGCAATTCTGTTCTTAACATGAATATTCAAATGTACCAGCCAGTACCTCAAAGAAACTTAGTAGTGGTAGCAGAAGTTGTGAATTGTCGTATTAATGTTTGGATTTTCTGGAGATATTTGTTGATATTTATGAATGTATCTCAGAGAAACTGAGATCATTGCGTTAGTGCTGACTAAGAAATATAAAAAGTTTATTAAAAGGGGGAAGTGCTTCCGAGAAAGAGGCAAGCCTAGGGCTGTACCGTGAAATATGAATAGTCTAATCATCATTCCGAGACGACTCAAATTCTCTGTCAAACAATTGTGGGTTTCAAAAAAATATCATGTGCATTATCATAACCAAATAAAAGAGGCTATGTAGACTGCTGTAGACAAGATTTGAGAGTTGTAAAGATTTCTCTGCAATGGTTAAAAAATAATGTGCACTATATTCAAGCTCAATGAATATAGTAATCTTTGGGACAATCCGTGGTCCAAACTGAAATGCCAAAACAATGGCATTGACCCGGGGCAAATAGAGAGGTGATGCCCTTCTAGGTTCCAGAGCACCGTTTGACCCGTGGCATATTGGACCACCGAGTCTTGCCTTTTGCTCCCCAATTAGCAACATATTATTGTGGACTTTGTGTGCTTTAAAGGACATTAGTATAAACACACACAAAAAACGAATCACAAGAGGAAGAGATAACGCACACATCCACTCGTGCTGGTGAACATTATTCTCTCTGCTGCTCTGCCGCATTTGTTCTGCACTGATAGGCATCATTAACATGCATTTTATATTTTTTATCAGTCAGATGCTTCTACATCTCTCTATCGATAGGGGTTTAATGATCGGATGTGAATGCCGTAATCAAATAAAACAGACCTCACCATCTTCACAGAGACATTTACTTTTACATTCAGGGCATTTGGCAGACATTTATATCCAAAGTGACATACAATAAGTACATTTGTTGAAAGAGGCAGCAATATATCACTGTGGTACATAAAGATAAGAATAGAGCAGGTTTCAAGCATTCATAATTGCAATGTTAATAGAACAGGTTTCATAATTGCTAGGTTACCTGCATAGCTGGGGTAAGAATTAGTAATGCGCGATATAAACGATATACGATATAAACGATAAAAAATGGCCTACGATAGAGATTTTAATTCTATCGCTCTATCGCAATAACGCATGTTGATGCGACCCGCGAAATTTAGAGCCACGAGCTGCAACCGGCTGCAACGCATCATCGTCATCTGTAGTAAACATGGCTGAAAGCGAAATGGAGGAGCTAGTGAAAAAGACCGGTGCAACTTCCATTATTTGGACTTGGTTCGGATTTAAGCCGTCCGACGAGCAGCAGCAAAACATACGCTGTAGAGTGTGTGGGGCAACAGTTCTGATTTTTTTTTTATTGTGCTTTCATTTTGCACTTTTATGTTTTCATTTGAAGTATCTGTGCACTACACTTGAATAATTTTCTTTATTTAAAATAGCCATGCCTAATACTGGAAGTATTTACCTAATTCACAGTATCCGTTCCTTTAACAAGACACCACCAATTTCCATTTCATTAAGAGAACAAAATGTTTAAAACCAAATGCGTTACATTAGGCTGCAGGTAAGAAAGTTTATGTTTTGTTTTTATTTAAAGTATCTGTCATTACACAGAAGAATTTTCTTTGCCTAATACTGAAAGTATTTTCAGTACAGTGTCTGTTCCTTAAAAAGACCAGTTTTTTATTTATCTGCAACATTATGTTTACAGTTTACTGTATGATTACAGTTTTGCACAATAAATGTTGTATGTCTACATACTATGTTTATTTCTTTCTTTTTTTTTTTAAATACGTTTGGCTTTCCTTAGGGTCTATGTAACCTGTTCTGAAATGGTTCTATTATAATTTATATATCGTGATATGTATCGTTATCGCAAGAGGCTGCAATGTATATCGCAATATGGATTTTAGGCCATATCGCCCATCCCTAGTAAGAATAGAAGTGCCATTAATTACCAACATCTAAAAACATACAATATGCTAAACAATGCTAATTACTATTATTTAGTGCCAAGACGTACAGACACACAAGTTAGTGCTATGGTTAGGAGAGGGAACGTGAGGGGGTGGGGTTTATACAGATTCCAGGTGAACTCTGAACAGGTGGGTCTTGAGTTTCTTGCAGAAGCTGATGGGCGACTCTGCTGTCCTGACATGAGCCGGGAGCTCATTCCACCACTGTGGAGCCAGAACAGAGAAGAGTTGGGACTTGGAAGAGCGATGCGATGTTTGCCTGTTCTTATTGAAGGGGGTACCAGTCGTCCAGCTGAAGTTGTTGAGCAGAACGCTCGAGCTGGGGCGTGGGGTCTAATGTTTGGAGGCAAGTATGGGCAGTTCCGCTGACAGCCTTGTAGGCCAGTACTAGTGTCTTGAATGTAATGCGAGTGATTACCGGGAGCCAGTGGAGGTCGTGGAAGAGGGGGATTACATGAGAGAGTTTTGGTAAGTTGAACACCAGACGGGTGCTGCGTTCTGGATGCGTTGTAAGGATTTGATTGCGGAGGCAGCCAGGAGGAGACTCGACTCGGGGTGGAACGGTTACTCATTTCATGATAAACTGCGGTAAAATTCCAGACGGTTAGTAGAACCGTGTCAAATTTTAAATCATAAAAACCGTCACGGTTTAACCGTGGCTGATTACCGTGCTAAAACTGACGTAAATATTGCCCAGCATCAACCAAAGTAAGCAACAGTTCCTCAGACAACAACAACGTGGGTTTGTTTACCATGTCAAGCCAGTTACAGTGCTCCGGATATTTTTCATCTAAGAGGACAAAATCTGAAGTGTGGGTGCATTTTGGGTATTGCAAGAGTGCTGACAGAAAGTTGATTGAAGATCGTTACCCTGTCTGCAGAACATACAGGAAAAATCGCTGTGAACTTCTGAGACATCTTCGTGACCACGACATGTTACTTTCCAGCCAATGCAAGTTAAGTTAACTTTTAGTTCAAGCATGATGTGCGGAAAGATATGTGGGGATGAAGTTACAGTGAACTGCTAGTGCGCTCAGTAAAAGTTAATTGTCAGAACACTATCGCCATCATGGCCAACAACAACATGCATGCAACAGAGTTTCTTAACTTAATCAACTGCAAATTCAAGACATCAGTGGCTGTTCAGTGATGTCAACTTAATACATTAGCCTCTACTGCAGCTTTAGAGAAAACACGCTAACGTTGCACGTTAGAGAAGCCAGGCCCGGCACCACGGGGGGGCGGGAGGAAGCTTTGCTCCCTCGGTTGTATTTTCTCTAGTTTAAGTTTTAGTTGTTTGAACAGTTCCTATGAGGCGGTCAGTCATTAAGCAGGGCCACTGTGCCTATTATGACAGCTGTGGGAAACCCTGGTAATAATATCCAATTCCAATAAATCCCGTTCATAGCCTAAAAATGTAATCATATTGTTTCAAGCTAAATGGGATGAAACTGTCTATGCCATCAACGTGGTAGGAAAACACAGGTTCTTACTTTATGAGTGGCAGTTCATTAGTAACTGGAAACCCGATTATAAACTGGTTGCGGTAACCAGGTCTATTAACTGCCATGTAAACACTGAAGCCCGGTTATGTAACCCAGTTTCTCTCCAATGCAAAACCTGGTTATGACACTTGGGTACCATAAATTAGGTTGGTATCTAGTAGGTAGGTACCTTATCGTTTTTTGTCATGTAGGCCCTACCCGGGTTTCAGGCAGCTTCGGGAGGGCAGTCAGATGTTCCGGTCAACATTCAAACATGATCACAAATACACAAACGAGAATTGTTTTTGCATCTAGACATTACGATGGCACACCATTTGGATCTACAGGGAGACTGAACACATAGGCCTACAAAGAACTACTTACAAAGTACCCAGCCTAGCCCAACTAGCTTTGGCATACACAAATATCACTGCCTTATCAACCTCAAAGCGAGTACACAAGTAGGCCTACTGGTTGAGATTTGGACCGCATATTGGACTAGCCATCGATGGAGCAAACGCTATACTGCCCCATGCACACCGGTGCCTGTAAAAACAGGACAGGAGTCCCGTAAACTATTCAGTGTTTTTGTTCTGAGGTATCGGTAAACGGACTCACTTTCTGGTTTTGTAAGCAGCTACACTGTCACCAGTATTTATCGTTGTAAATCAACAAAGTGATGTAGCCTAAATCAACACCAGAGGGGGTGAATGGTCGAATAGTTCCAGTGACAATGCGAAAATAGCATTTTTGCTGGAAATGCACATACCTAACCAACACGGCACAAATGATATTGGTGGATTTAGCTTGCCTGTCACATCTTCTACTGACCCATCTTCCATAACCCGGTTACACTAGTCACCATGTAGACACGATAAGCAGGATGTTAGTCCGTCCAATTTAAACTGGATCATGGCTGTAACCTGGTTACTCGGCCAAACTGGTCTTGTTGAGCATGTTAATGTACAGTAGTACCATTCAATGACAAACAAACATTCAGTTTAAATCACATTGCGTTCAAATTAAACTAATTCCAATGCAGCCGCAAGTATTATTATAATCTCCAAAACATCGCCTGCCAATGTCTTCATCATCCACAATTAATTGAACACAACCACATCATTGTAATTTATTTTGAATAGTATATCCATGGGAAATGGCCTCAAGGACCACTACTCGTCAAACCGGTTAACAAGCGGTGCGATATATTGGACACTCACTGATCTACGACAGTGCTCGCGCTTAAGTAACAACATTAAGTGCCTCTGAGAAATACAGTGTCACAGTACACCTCGCAGAAACAAGACGCATTAGTCACCTGGGCCTTTGATTAGCGCGTATTATCTTAACATAAACCAAATTAGTCAAATGCAATGGAGCCAGGCTCCCAGCCCAGGTCATGTGCCTTGCCTTCGTGGGAAGAGAGTGTTTAGAGGGAGAATGGTAGCGATCACACGCTTTTGAAAAGAGGGGAAGAAAAAAAAAGTCCTTGGGCTGAGAAAACAACTGAACCGGTGGTATATCCATCCCTTTTTCCACTGTCAAGTCTTCTCCACTGACTCTCCCTCCCCTCCCACAAGCACACACACGCACACGCACACACACGCACACACATACGCACACGCACGGCCCTGCATCCAAAAGCAGTCTTGTTTACCCATTTCTGCCATTTTCTCTTAGTCTCCCTTGCTCATTTTACACTTGCACACACAGTCACACACAGTCACACACACACACGCACACACACTTCCCCACTATTTTCCTGTTCAACCCCTCACCCCTCACTCCCGGGGCCATAAAGCAGGCTCACAGAATGAGGGGTGGGGTGGGAGGATAGTGTTACATGGGATAAGACCCCGGCCGTCTAGGGTGTGGACAGTCCAAGCGCTTGGAAGCGTTTCAGGGTCACAGAGGGGGACTGCTGGAGGAAGCTGGCCCAGGGAGTCCCGGGCTACGCCCCACAACTAGTGCTGTGAGGGGCGCATGAATGACTCGAAAGTGTTACGCCACAAGTCGCATTCAGTGCAAGCATTCAAGCCAATTAATGGGACTGCAGGAGAGATTGCCTGCTGCTGCTGCCATGGGCTGTGCTCAAACTCGCTTGAAGCAGTTGTGTGTAACAGAGAGAGGTGGTGGGCGTAATGTAACTGGAGGGACTTTGGGAACACCAACTCGCCATAGACTTGGACTTAAAAATTCGGAACTGTTTAAACAATGTTTTTCCCGGGATCGTCGTGTTAATATGCCGACAAACACCGACATGTTGTACCAAGCAAGCCACAAGACGCTGTGGGCCACTTGAAAAAAATTCTTCAAGGATTGCACCCAGTGAACTTGCAAATTGCAAACTAATAACAATTTCTTGCTTTTATTACTAGATTTAAAAAAAACATATATATTGGCAATAGATTTTACACAGTGATAGATGGCAAAACAACAAATGTTGGTCGCAAAGGCTGGAAAAGCAGGCCAAAGAAAACCCCATAAATGTGTTCCCTACAACAAAATTCAAGAAATGCTTTGTTTGATTCCAGAAACCAAGCAAATTGCTAGCGCATCATATTCATCCAGTGCATACATACATGCTAAATGCAGCGAGGGCGTTCATCCATTTGAACTGCGGTATGGCACCAAATGGTTTGGTGCTATACAAAACCCTGGTGCATAGCTTTTACTATCCGCTGCCCTGCCGCCTGCTGCTAATGCTGCGCAGGGTGACCAAAACAACAGCCAGCCACTCAGGAATTGGAATAGAATGGTTTGTATTCATGCTCAACAGCAGGTAACGTCTTTGTGGATTATCTCATTTTGAAGTCAAAGACAAAGTGTTATCCAATACACTGGAGAGTATAAGTCCACAAACGAATGCGAAAGCTAGGAAATAACAATAGAGAATAGAACAAGACCATCGATCAGCAACATGGATACGAATAGACAACATTCTGTTTCACATGTAGAGCGGCGAACAAACAATCTATAATCCTCATCTGGGAGATGTCTTCACTGCGAGAGAACAGACACCGAGAGACATCTCTCCATCGAGAGTGCACGAGAAGAAAGGCGCAGACTATTTTGGGCACTGGGTTTTAGCTAACACTATCAATAATCCTCAACACTGTGGCGCAGCAGCACGGAGATCCCAGGACATAGTCGGAGCGACGCAGACCCAACCCAGCCCTCCTCCACCGCCGCTCATAAAGCACACCGCTGGTCTCACTGCAAAAGGAGGTCGCTGCCAAGATGGTGTGTGCCAGCTTCTAGCTTGTTCTTTTTTTTCTGAAACTGAGAACCTGGTTTTCTATGTAGGTTTTCTCGACACAGGCACACGCAAGCACAGCAGTGTGTGTGTGTGTGTGTGTGTGTGTGTGTGTGTGTGTGTGTGTGTGTGTGTGTGTGTGTGTGTGTGTGTGTGTGTGTGTGTGTGTGTGTGTGTGTGTGAGAGAATGTGAGTGTGTGTGAGAGTGTGAGTGTGTGCGTGTGCGCTCGACGTGGAATGGCAGCTAATTGTGGCCTGGAAAAGATTTGTTTACATAAGTGGCTTAGAGACGGACCTGTTTGAAGTGTGGGTAAAGGGGATTATGGTCAAATATAAAACATTTTCCCTAAAATTCCTAGTCCTAGTAGTCTGGCTTTTCAGGAATGTCATTAATGTATGCAGTCTGTAGTACCAAGGGCAAGGAAGGAATGCAGCAGTGCCCTGGGGGGCTAGTAAAGATGAAAGCCTTGTGGGGGAGGGGAGGGGGAAGTGGGGGGGAGGTGAAGGCCTTCCCCATTCTTTCAGCACGACGAACTTGACCCCTGGGGGTCACGGCCCACACATCACGTGGCTGCGGTTGTCAGTTTGTGCCAACTCAGGTCTCTGGATCCTAGACTGAATTTTAAGACCTTTTTTAAAGACTTATTCGCATGCATACATTTAAAACAGAAGCAAAAAGCTGAAAAAGTGAGGCTTGGTCAGTTATTGAGCTTCTTTATACAGAAGCTTTTGGGAAAGCAGATTAAAGAAGGGTCAAAAAACACTTTTGTCGGGACTTGGGATGTCAGTTTCGATTAATTTTGCTTTCAATTCACCAAAGCCGCTAATTTTTAAAGAAGTAAATGCAAAATTATGTGAAAGTTGCACTTCTAGACCTAAATGTCTGTTCTATGTGTTGACAACGTGCAAGACCGACAGACTTTAAACTAACTAGTTGTAGGCCTAATAATAATATTATTGAATACAGGTTCTAGTGTTCTCCACTGGATTTTGCTTCCCATGGTGGCAGTCCCACTAGTTGCTGTCATAGAAATACGTTTGCAGCAATCCTACGTGCATCCTATATTGTAGTTTTGCTTCTTGCATTAAAGAATAACACATTTGTTCAGACAGGGAAATATATTTCTTTATCGAAATAATCTTATGGATCATAGTGTCATGTAATAATTAAATAAAATACAATGTTTAAGTATGCAATTGAGGTTCACTACATTCATTGAACATTTTTCTATTACAAGGCACAATTATTAATATACAGAGTTTATAAAATAATAGCCGTCTTGTCTGGTAGCCAGTTCTACTTCCTGTCCAACTTTACTCTCTAGTGCGTGCAGGCGGGGGACCCACTTCCTCCTGCTGGCCGGAGATGTAACCAGAGATTAGACAAGTGTGAAGCAGTGACCGATGAGCTACTGCGACAAAAAAGGTTGGGAGTAGGAAAAGTGTGTCAAAGGAGGCCACTCGCTGTCAGAGCGTGTAACTGATTAGACAAAGAGCGGGTCTCCGCCAGCCCAGCACTATGGGCCAAAGGTTAGCCACGCTAATGTGTCCAAACACCAAATTCAAAATCTTATGTCCACATGTCTCTCAGAGGAGGCCAAACCCCTAAGTGATGATTATCCATGGACGACACAGGATTGGTCAGATATTTAGGGCCTTCTACTTGTAATCCCTCATCTTTTGACCCGGCATCCACATGATTCTCTACTGCATGCTGCGTACAGTATATCCGCCTTAGCCACAGCTCCATTTTCTCCCTCAGACTTTTCCTTCCCAGATGGCATTCTCTTGCAGTAGTGTGGCTACGTCAGGCCCACTGACTCATTCCCATACGGAATTTCAATAGGACTCCACTCGCCTGGCCTTTCCCTTCTCTGCCTGTAAATACCACCCCCATCCCCCCCTTTGCATCCCTTCCCCCACACGTCCAGGGCTACAGCACTGGCGAGCGCCGCTTACATAACTGTGAAAGCCCACATTTCTCCCTCACCGACTCCATCTCTCACTGATTTAATGAGGCCAAATGATCGATGTGTTTTGTGGAGATAACTTTACTCTGCTATCTAATCAGTGACTGGACGTTTTCTGGGGTCCACACGCTCCAAATTCAATATGGTTGGGAAGAGCAGAATGGAGACAGAGAAATACTCTGGGAATGTGGTTCCCAGTTCCCAGATATAATCCATTGTCTCTCATAATTGGAATATATACCAGGATTGATGACACCATGCGTGTGTTTCCAAGCAAAACTGCCACCATTTCAAGGTCTGGTGATAAACATTACTGTACCTTACGTACAGTAAGGTACAGTACAACGCAGTGTGTTGAAACATTACTGTAACAGCTTACGGATAAGCATGCAGTTAGACTTTGCTGACATTACGGTAGAGATGTCGTATTTAGATAGTTGGACTCTGGTAGTGCATTTGTAGCGCATAATGTGGAGATAGGCTAGTAACAGACACATTTAAATCAAATAGCAGCAGAAATAACATTACAACCCCCACTGAAAAACACTACAAATGTCCCTAGAAAGATTAAAAGATTCAATCTGATAAAAAGCCACTCCCTAACATAATAAAAATTCATTCCAAAATTCGCAATTCGTAACCTTAGAGACTAGCGAGCTGACCAATGGCTTCTTGAATGTCTAACGTGGGGAACATCTAGCTTTTCCTGAATTTCACTTTTCGTGGCGTTTAAAATACAATCTTCTATCAGCTTTTTTAATCTGCAAATGAGTGAGCCCTATATTTGAAAGACATTTGCCTTCACATGTGTACAACACTTATGTAGGCCATTGAACTTATTAAGGCAAAATGATTGCTGTTGCTCTACATGTTAGTTTTCAGTTGCCTCGATGAGAGTAACAATTGACAGAAGTTGGCAACCTGAACAAACTGAAAAATAAGGAAATACCACCAGACTGCCAGACACTCTTGCAACACAAGGGTCGAACAATTAAGCAAAATATAATCGGAATATGGCCAAATGAAAAATCCACTGTTCCATTGCAATTTTTGGATGAGGGTAAAATATCACATGATTGTAATAGTGTTTTCGGTGAAAATTAAAATGGGAAAAGTGATCATTCTTATTAATAGTGAATGTTATGGCAAATGCAATATCTCTCAAAATAGTGCCAATCGTGGCAGTCCATCTTGCTAGTGGTCTCTGTTGTATGTGGTTGCCTAGCAATGTCCACCAGTAACGCGTCACGTCATCCGTAGTATCTTTACTGGCACATTTGGAAGGGGAATTCCCAAAAGGAGGGAACTCTTAAAACAAGTGGTAGCTTGGTGGGGAGGCCAATGAGACATCGGAAAGATTTGAAACAAAACAGGCCACGTTCTTCAAACTCTTACGACAGCAAGTAAACATGACTAAAACATAAGTTGCTAAAGTACATAGTCACCACAAGTCAAATTTCCGAGCAATCTATTGGTTTCCATTAGCCTAACTGATCCCTAAAAAAACTTTATTAGCCTCTGTATCCATGTATACTCAAGTGCTATTTAGTGCTACTAGTGTGCACAACATTTCCAACTAGGCAACATGATCCAAATACATCGGAACTGTCGCAAAAGTGCAACAAATGTATAATAATACTTGGCATATATTTCCAGCTTTTACGAGCGCGACAAGAATATTCGGCAACGTGTGTCATTTCAGAAGTGGTTGCTTGCGAAATTGAGTCATTTGCTTTTTTTTTAATTTTTTATTTATTATTTATTTTTTTGTAAATCGAGATAGATGTTTTTATTAGTTATTTTAAATTAGATTGATTTGTCTGAACAAATAGCTAACAGGGGTGCAGGGCTACGAGAGGCGGGAATATTACTTGGATTACTCACTTGCTAGCTTAGCGAAAACACAAAAAAGACAGTCTACATTTGATGTATTTTGCTGGCCAGGTAACACATTACACATTTGTAATGTTGCAATGGCAGTGATATTGCTGGTTGGTAAGAATTAATGAGACTCATACTACATAGTTTAAATGGCGATGTGCCACAATACTACAAACACGCCCAGCCGGCTCAACAGTTACTCACAAAGAACTTCAAAACCCATTCCATAAGTCCTGCAATGTATGGTGCACCGGGGACGTGTACACTCTTTATTAGAATGCCAAGGGAGAAAAATAAATAACGTGTCTGTATCTGTTTATAAATGGATAGAATTTATCAATTGCAACTTTTTAAAATGTCGGCACCAGATTAATATTTGATTCTACCGTGAGAAATAGGAGCTGTGCACATCCCTAGCAGGCATCATGACCTAGATTAAAACGGCATCTGTAAAAGCTAGGCAGCCTTGCTCTGAAGTGGGTCCAACTACCAGTCGGTGACTCTTTAACATATACTGTGAAACCAGAAATAACAGACTTAACAACACAAAAAGGATGAATGGACAAAAAGAATACTTGTATCCATCATCTGTAACATTGAGGACCTAGATCAACTTGAAATTTAGTTTCTGCGATGCCTTCTGTGAATATAATGCCACAGCTAGAAAAAGCCGGTTGCCAATCACATTTACTATTAAATATAACGTCTAATCAATCACTACCATCTCATTCTCTGCCAATAATCCAGAAAGCATGTGAAACCAAACGTGACGTGATGGTAGACACAGTGTGTGAAGGATTTGATTTAAGTTACTTTCTGGTTTATAGATGGTCAGGTTTAGGTGTGGTGTTATACATGAGATCATGTGCTTAGACATTGTGGAATGTTTGATGATGTAAAGCTTGAAATAATTAGGTCATGTCAAAGTTGTGAAATTGTTAAATTGGGTATATATGCACACCTAATAATAATAATAATTCAAATATGTGTGTATAGTTGGACATGGTTGGGTGAAGGGAGGGTTTAGGGTGTTAACAAAAGCCACGCAGAGTCCAGCTGGTGTGTTCAGTATCTCCTCTAGAACATTATGTCAATGAGTTGATTTACAAGGTTGGCAAGTGAGCCTGGGCGTGCACGCGCGCTGGTGTGATTGCTGCGCGCCCCTCCCCCACCGCGGTGGCCGCGAGACGCCAGTTGCGCGGCTCACTAGTGAGCTTTGACTCGTGTTGTGATGAGAGCTCAGTACAGACCCGCTGGACGCTACAGACCGACGCTACAGACCAACACAACCCGCTCACAAAATACTGCACAAATAAACAGTGATATTCCAGAGGATACCGTGTCAACGTGCTACTCATTACTAACACTTGAACTTAATTTACAGGTGATGTTTATTTAAAAATACTATTTAATTCATCCGTTTGTCAACTAACTAAAAGTTTTAAAAAGGAACGAGCTCACAAACACACATACTTACTGCCACGCGCATACAGGCATTCACGCACTGTGCGCGCGCAGTCGCGCGCTGAGGTTGCCCATCCCCCACCACGAGAGAAAACATCAAAATAAACGTTCAAAACAGATAATCAGCGCGCCTAGATTATCAGTATGAAGCCATCATTGATTATTGTCACAGATCGCACTATTTATAATCGCGATAACAATGTAAACATACATAAAATCACTCACCGGAGGCTCCGAATCACACAAGGGCTGCCTTCTCTTGTGCTCCTAATATGGAATCTCCTCCACCGTTGTTTTCCACCAGTCAATTTCACCTTAAAAACACGTTATAATGGCCCGCTGACCCCGCTATCCGCTGCGTAAACTCCCCAGTTAACGCTGTGTGTTGAAAACGCCGGCCTATAATTAAATAAATCCAGTTAAAAGGGCAGTAGAAGGAGAGTTGGGCTAGATTGTAAGGTTGCTCGCTAGTAGAGAAAGAGCCAAACGGTTCAGTAGCAGCCAACGGCTTCAGACTGAAACAGAGGACCCGCCAGGCGAAAATTAGGCAGGCCCGGGCACCTCGCTCTGCAGCTCTGTGGCTGAGGGAAGACACTAGTCACACACATCTAATGGGTGTCGCAGTATGAAGACTCTGGTCCTCTGGAACGCTTGCTACGTTGCTGTTATTACTCACATTGAAATGAGCTTTAATGCGAGCCAACATTATCCATTGCTGTTTCATCAATACTTTGTAAATAAGTGGCATTCTGCATTATTGTTGCATGGTTTATGGCAACAGCAAACCAGTTAAATAATAATGTAAGGCAGTTGGATGTGCCACCATTTGGTGATGTGCTATTCTTCCTAGACCAGTGGAAAGCAAGAGCAGTGGGGCTAGGTGTGTGTGTGTGTGTGTGCGTGTCTGCGAGAGAGAGCGAGAGAGAGAGAGAAGGGGAAAGGCGGTATAATAACTGTAGATGGACGTTAGTTATTATTTGAAATAAAATATGACATATTACAACTGCACTAATATTACAACTGGCAATTATTTGCCCTTTACTAATTCTGTTATAGTGTCTTACAGTTTGTTGACAAACACATTTATACATCTTTATAGTGTGTACAGTAAGCATAACCAGTGATTTTGTGAAAACAACGTGAAATGAAAATTACAAAGCTATTCAACAATGCATATCAGGATTTGAACTGATTTTATGCAGCAGATTCTTATGATGACTTTTGAAATTTACCAGATTTCATTCACTCCAGATTTAGGCAAATCTTTTCCAAAACTCAAATTCCTCCAAGCGGGCAGGAATGACATACCAAACCGATCACAACTCTGTTGGGGCCTGCTCCGATTTGAAAGTAAGCAGTTGGTGGTGACATAACATCCTCCAGACCTCCCATGACCAATCAAATCCTGAATTCCCTAATCCCATCCCGCCTACATTTTGTCCTGCCCTCTCCTACTGTTTTATGTCTGTGTGAGTGCCACTCTGCATTGCCTTTAAGGGATGTAGGCCCAAAGTGTTTTAGCATGTCTGATTCCATCCATTGTTGTGTGAGTTGTGTAAATGCTCTCCTACTAATATATCTGCGGATGGTGTCGTGTAAGTCTGACATTTGAAAACCCCACTACCTGTAAACAGGACCTGAGTGACTCAAGACTGGTCCCAAGGGTTGAGTGTCTGTTTCCTCTTTTTGGTGTTTCATTTCACCAGTCAGCGCAATGGTAGATGCCTCGTTGCGTAACTCAGTGAAGAAACGTCTCCACTCGTCATGGATGAACCCCGCTGACCTAAAGAAGTAACTCATTCACAACCAGGCCAATGTTCCCCTCCTGTTTTTATTATTCAAAAGGTTTACTGTTTTTTTTATTTTTTATCCAAGGGTCCAATTAACGTACGATGTCATCGATTAAAGTACCTGCTCGCCACTCAGCTGTTGCTGATTAGCCGAGCCTTCTGGGCTAGTCTTTTAATATGAATACTTTATTAGGATAGAAGAGATGATATTACATCATGACCTTTACAGCACAAGTTAGCGGGGGCAATTACCACCACACAGACACACACACAACAAGGCGTGAGTTGCATTTGGAAACAGTATATACACAGAGGCAGACGATTTGCGAGGCGTCTACTGTACGCCATGTGTGTGCTTTGGAATAGAAAGCCCCTGCAGGTTCATGGGTGTGGCTCCCAGGCGCTCCTGGCTTGATGGATTGCAGAAGAACTTGTTCTGAAGGAAGTGACAGAACGCCTTGTGCTTGACACCCATTCAAATCCACGGAGAGACAGAGACAGCCATGTTGGTGGCGCAGCCTGCACCTGACAAAGCCGTGGCATTCAGAGAAACTCGAGAAGCGACACAGAGCTCTGACATGGAGCATTGTGTGTGTGTGTGTGTTTAACAGATAATGCGCCAGGAGTGGGAGGAGAAAGTGTCTAAAAACAGCTTTTACTACTGGAGCGCTGGAACAGAGAGGTGTAGTGCGTAACAAGAATGCACCTATGTGTTACATATATATTACAAATGTGCTTTTCGTGTTACGTAATGGCCGGAGGTAAACAACCTCCCCCTCCTACGGCAGAACGGGGTACCGACCCCCCACTTAGTTTTGTGGGCGCACACACACACACTCTTTCTGTCTCCCTATCCCCATTCCTGCCTATCCTGTGACCTTTATGTGCTGACCCCTGATCAGCGACCATCCCCCTCATCAACCCCCCCCACCCCCCCCCCCAACCCACAACACACACACACACACATACACAACACACACAAATGCCACCATTCACATTACATTTGCACCGCTCTTTGCCCTCCACGCACACACACACACACAACACTTCCTGTTAGCCGTGTGCTCCGCCCCCTCTCCCCTCCGCCCCTCGTAGTATTTAGCACCAGTGAGTTCTGTGTCTCTCGCTCTCTCTCTATCGCTCTCCTCTCTCCCTCTTCTATTGGCTCTCTGCGCCCGCCGCTCTGTTCCCCTCCTCTCTCCTCCTCCTCCTCCTCCAAGTCCTCCACAGTGCAAAACAGGACGTGGCGTTTCCCTTTCAACTGCGGCTCCACATGTTATCTCTGCTCCGCCGTCTCTCAATTCAATTTCAATGTAAAGAGCTTTATTGACATGGGAAGCGTACATTTACATTGCCAAAGCGAGTAATCAATAAAACCAAAAACAAAACAATTTTACAATTGTCGATTGTCGAAACAAAAAAAAACAAACAAAAAAAAAAATGGGTGGCCCGGCCGTCACGTGACCGCGCGACGCATGACGTCACCGTGTCTCTGCTTATTCGTTTTATTTTTTGTATCTACAAGGAAGGTTATACTCGTAACAACAACAACAATAACAACAACCACGATAAATAATAGACTTAAAAAGATACAATGGGCTCTTGGACATAGGTTCTAGTGTGATCCATAATAATCTATTTGTTGTAAGATAAAGCGAGAGACATCACAGGATAAGATGAGGCATACAAAAGTGTGTAACAGTAAGTGCAACATCAAAAGCATATCCACGCATAAAAACATAAAAGATTATGAGTCCAAGATGAGTGAAACATTGTATAATGCTCCACAATTAGCCTGTTTTAGCAGAGACCGGAATAGCATGTGCTCGCTGGCAAGCTGGGGAGCCATTAAATAATTTAGCCGGGCGAGGGACAGAGAGAAAATGCGAGACAAAGAGATGACATTTGTGGGAGTGTGAGAGATAGAGAGAGACAGTGGGATATAAGTGTGTGTGTGCGTGTGTGGCATATTGATGACCCCAGCCTCTGTTAACATACCATGCACAGGAGAGAGCAAAGCACGGAGAGACAATAATAACACCAAGGTCTCTCTACACAGGCGATACAAAGCGTTTCCTTCTCAGTCTGTCTGTCTCTCCTCGTCTGACGCTCTGTCTGTCTGTCTGTGTCTCTCTCTTCCTGCGTGTCTGTTTGTCTGTCTGTCTATCCGTCTGTTGGTCCCTGCCATTGGTCCCTGCTCGAGGCTGACTAGGGCTGGGATAAAGGCTCTACTGTAGGCCCTACAACACAGAGAAGATCCAATGATGATGTCAGGCCGGTATTGACTCTCTCCCAGGTCTGAATGACTGAGCAGGGGGAGGGGAGGAGGAGGTGGTGGGGTGGCGGTAGGGAGAGGGAGAGGCGGTGGTGGTGGTGGAGTGAGGTGGTGGTGGTGGAGTGAGGTGGTGGTGGGGGTGCAGGAGTGGAATCTATCTATTGCAGTTGGTGGTGTGACCAGCCAGGCAAAAATGACAGAGTGTGTGTGTGTGTATGTGTGTGTGTGTGTATGTGTGTGTGATGTGTGTGTGTGTGTGTGTGTGTGTGTGTGTGTGTGTGTGTGTGTGTGTGTGTGTGTGTGTGTGTGTGTGGTGTGTGTGTGTGTCGTGTGTGTGTGTGTGTGTGTGTGTGTGTGGGTCTGTGTGTGTGGTTAGGTGGGGGGATGGGTTGAATCCTGCAGTCTCTACTTCCGTAGACATAATCTGTCCCGGCCGCTCTCTCTCTCTATCTCTCCCTCTCCCTCCATCCGTTCTGCTTGTTGTCCTTGTGTTGAAAACGGATGACTGCATTCTGTGTGAGCAGGGCAGAAGGAGAGGTGGGGATTCAGGGAAAGAGAATAAAATAGAAGCGAGTGCAGAAGCCCTGATTGCAAGTGACCCTGCGATGAAAGCCAGCTTTGATAAATCACACA